>NW_017566800.1:716024-827284 GCF_001854935.1 Bemisia tabaci
AGCGTTGGACGTTTTCGATGGCCGATGCTCAGTCGGCGCTGCGCAGCGCTGCGACAATCCTATTGGCTACAAATGTGACGTCATTCGTATATTAGGCGAGCGGGATTTACAAAAATGCGCAGTCTATTTACGCAAATATCTCGCTTATTAGTTGGTTTCATGAATTCCCGTTTGTACCATTGAATTCTACGCGAAATTCTGATGCAGCTTCATGTGCTTAGAGCCTCCAATTCTTACCCTGTCTAGAGGCTCATTGTTCATTTCATGCATGGCCACAGCTCGTTCTAAAGATCTACCAGGCCGATTTTAATGACTTTTGTTGCTATTGATGGGAGATGGTCTTTAGATCAGTCTGGTTTGTTAGTCTACATAGATCTAGCAGACCTTAGAGGGCCCGAAGCGCTGTATGGGGGTTGCATCGTGTAGCGGCCAGAAGGCGTACCCCCTGATTTGAACGGGATTATTTCGTTCTCGTAACCAAAGTTTCTCTCTCTGTGCAGGGTTGCCACATAGTCAGGGAGTACCGGGAAAACTGGGAAATATCAGGGATAATGATAAAAGTACCATGAAAAAATTATTAATTTACTTTTACTGGCTTTCTTAAATGTATTTGACGTTTGGGACAACAAATTTCGCCGGGCAACTATTTCAAATCATGTCTTTTTGGCCGTAAGACATATCTTTAATTCTTAAGAAATTTTACTCTAATGTGTCAGGTAAATCAGGGAAATGTCAGGGAATTTTATTTTCTAAATTTTGTGGCAACCCTGCAGTCCGTGCTCGAGATCCGTCTCTCGTTTAACGCGATCAAGCATTTTTTCGACTGCTGGAAAACGGAAACCTAACAAGCGACCAAAATGGCGAAATTTCGAAAATAAGTGGGAAAAGATACCGCTGAGAAGTTGTGTAATCGTTTTCCCCGTACGGAAAGAGAGAGGAACCACGGGTTTAGACGGGGTCGAGTCGCATCGGCGGCAGTTGAGCAAGCTCTCGATAAAACGACTTTAACGAAGTGAAGTTTTTAACTTCCTTGTCCCCGAGAAGACGGATTTTCCGATCCGGGAAAGAAGGGATATTAGATTTAACTTCTCCTCGGCAACTATTTTCTTATTTTCTCATCTCCTCATTGTCTTGTTCTGCCGATGGGGTTGGGGAGTGTATGGTGTGTAGCCGCCCTGTCGTGCTGTTCCTTCTCGGGGGCGAAGATTTGTAACTTTTGAATCGCCCTTATTCGCAGGTTCAAATCATTATTATCAAGCGTCATTCAAATTATAACGGAAGATACTTATGTCATAAAATAACCAATTACTGAGTAATTAGTTAAAGTATGCAGAGAGAAAGAAAGATTATTCAGTTATTTTGAAGATGTCCGAACAAAAAATTGACTGCGTCAGTGAGTGAGTGAGAGAGAGAAAGAAAGAAAAAAGGGAGGAGGAAAGGGGGAGGACGAAGAGAGATACGGCTTTTGTTTTTTATAGGTTCTCGAATTATAATTACCTATTTCTAATTTAAGTGTAAAATAGGTCATGAGAAAAACTTACATTGTAAAAATTTAATGCAAAAAGAAAAGAACAGCGGAAATTTTGAATTATTCCGGGTATAGATTAATGGTTTTTAAGAAAGATATACGAGCGATTAAGACATACCGGTAGGGGTGAAAAGATCTACAACATTTTTTTAAATTTGATCCATGAGTATTGCAAAATTTCAACGGCAAAAGGAGGATGAATAAATCGTTTTTCAAAACGAAGTCCTGCGTCAAAAAGCCGGGTTTTGCACGCCTTTAGAAGTTCTTAATTAGTATCCCTGAATTTTCCAAAATGTAGAAGAAAATCCTTCAGTTTTCTTTTCGTAGGGTTCACTTAAAAGACAGTTCGGAAGTTCGTTGGTTTGTATTTTCTTCTTTATTGCTTTGGATAAAACAACCGTTCGGCCGATCGAATTACGTGAATCTCAATCCCTCACTTGTGATTTTTAAGCGAGTTTTTGTGTGGATGATGTGCATTTCGTAATTCTGGCGGCTCCTAAGGGCGCAAAAACGACCGTTCGGCCGATCGAATCACTGGAATCGCGATCCCTCACTTGTGACTTTTGAGCGAGTTTTTGTGTGGATGATGTGCATTTCGAGATTCTGAAGGCTCCTGAGGGCGCTAAAACGACCGTTCGGCCGATCGAATCACTTGAATTGCGATCCCTCTTTTGTGACTTTCAAGCGAGTTTTTATGTGGATAATGTGCATTTCGTGATTCTGGAGGCTCCTAAAGGCGCTAAAACGACCGTTCGGCCGATCAAATCACGTGATTCGCGATCCCTCACTTGTGACTTTTAAGCGAGTTTTTGTGTGGATGATGTGCATTTCGTGATTCTGGAGGCTCGTCGTCCAAATGTGTATGGGTCGACAGTCGGTATTGGGTTGTATTTTGTCTGCCACAGTCAACAGGTAAAAAAGAGTGGACATTTTGGGGAAAAATTTCTGTTTTAAGGTTTTCTAGGCAATAATCATATGTTTACTATTATTTAATTTTTTATTATTATTTTTTTTGTAAAAAGTTTAATTAAAAAAATGTAAGATAATGATTGGATTTATCGGTTAGAACTCCTCGTAAAGTCCTTGGCATCCTTTTAAAGCCCATGCACTTAAACACGGCAAGCTTTTATGATCCCTGAGTAGGAAACACTACGGAAGGCCCTGCGAATAGGACCTCTCAACCCGAAAACTCAACAACTCAACCCCGCAACAGTATTCGTTAATTCCACCGAAACTCCCTTCCAACTTCCCACAAAGGAAGGGCGCTCTTTGAAAACGACGACTCTTTTTTCGGGGATCCAATCGCGCACAAGAAACGCTGACTCAGCGTCTTCATACGCGCGCCAAGCAAGCAAGCACGGCTGCGGATGCTAAATAGTTTAATCGAGTAGTTAGTAGTTCAACCGCACTCGGGCTGTAACTCGAGCCGACATTTGTAATTAATTTTCCGCCGGAAACTTTATTTCATGCTCACACACACGCACATGCACACAAACTTTCGGCTGAGATTTGCTCCAAGTTCTCAGTCGTGGCTCCGAGAGTGCGGTTTCTTCCACTCGATCTCGATGCGCATGTCGCACAACGAACGATGAGCTGTTTATTAAGTTGTCGCTCTTGAGTTTTTTCTCCCTTTTTCTCCCGAGCGAATCCGGGACGAAAGTTAGCTTTTTTCGTCGCGAGACCATCATTATAATATGACGCGGAAAAGTTACTCCCGATTTCTGGGTAGTAATTTCAGGTTGGGAGGAAGACGCGATTTGACTCTGAGTTAGACCGCGTTTAGAAGAAAGGAACCAAGTTACATCAGCTATTGCCAAATTTAATCGGACAATTTAATATGTTACATGAAAACGGCTGTAAGGATTTTTGTGCAAATTTCAAAGAATTTTCTGCATAGTACGAAGAAAATTCCTTGACATTTCCGAGCGAATCCGCACAAACGTTCCCTTGTAAAAAATTTAACTGCCCGGTTAAATTTGGCAGTAGCTGATGTGATTTGGCTCCTTTCTGCTGAACGCGATCCAGTTAAAACTCAGCGACGGATTTTTCGTTTCAAACGTTCTCTGCACCAAGGGAAAATGAATCTTTGATTCGAGGCTAACTTTTTTTATACAACTTTGATTTATACGTGACAACGTGACAAAACGATATTGTTCCCGCGAAAACAACAAAAAATCAAACAAGAAACTGCTCTCGCAGTAACGAGTCGGCTACTTCTGTGTGCTTTGTTAAATGCGTCGTTTCCGCCTCACTAAAGAGTGTAACTATTTTTTCGATGTTGCTTCATTCCCTCGTGCAGCCTGCACTTTCACCAGGAAAGTCTTGAGGATTTCTAACTGAAAATTTCCTCGATTTTTCCTCTGATCCCATGCAAAAATCAGAAAGATTTTGGACGAAAGTTGCACAGGCAGAGAAGGCGTATTATTGTAAAACATTGAATTGTCTGAGTCAATTTTACAACCTTGGAGTAGAGTTACTTTCCTTTCTCTGGGAAACGACGAATTTTGCCGTTACACTGAAAAAAAATGACAGGCTACATAGACTAGACATACCGTCCGTTCCGGGCTCAGAGGCCAAAAGTACTGGGTGCTGGGAGCCGTAACTTCGAGAACTCCGGGCTCCACGCCTGGATCATTCGGCTTCTGAGCCCGGAACTTGGACGGTATGTCTATATAGCTCGTAAGAACGACCTCCAGGGCCGGAGTATTTTTTTTTTTTTTTTTTTTCTCTAGTGTAAATATGGAGTACGTCTCATTCCGGAGCTTACACGGGGGGATCACAAAGTCCCGCACAAGTGGCAATTTCAATGCTGCCGTGCTAAGGAAAAACGCCGTATGAACATTCGAGAGTTGCCAAATCGCCCCGGACAAAACATGTGTTTTTGAGAAAGATTATGCGTATTTTTCTGCGGAATTTTCAGACATTCTAGACATAATTGCGAACAAAATTGTCTGAAAAATTGAAGAAAAACATTCACAATTTTCCCGATAAATTAGGTCTTTATTGAAAGAAATGTGGCAACCTCTGAAGGTTCATACGGCGTTTTTCCTTAGCACGGCATAATGATTGAAAATCGTCAAAAGTTGGCCACACGCAGTACACTTACCCCTCCAAAGTCAACTCCACTATTTTTACGGACCGTGAAGGTCTTCATAATGGAGCCTCGTGCCCAGACCTTCTCTGTAAAGGCGCCGTAGGTGCAATGCAAGAAGCGCCGCAGGGGAGGGCGGAGGGGGGGGCACGCTTCTAATAAACTGCGTCGAGCGCGGTTTTTTTCCTTTTCCTCATTTACTTTTATTTATGCTTTAGCTTGAGGTGATAGCTTTGTGGGCGATAAAAATTTTCTTCAAAATTTCGCCGGGAGAAATGAATAACGTAAGAGAAGGAGCCTTGCCGGAGTCGATGAGGAACGGCGAAAGCCGGGACCATTTTTCCCTATTTACGGGCTCAGATGCTGGTCGGCGGCGGGCGGCGGGCGGGGGCGGGGGGCTTTTTGTCATCGCTCAAGTGTCTTGTCTGGTGAAAAAATAAATCTCCTTTAATGACCCGCGAGGTTCCTATTCGCGGCTAAATAGTCCGTTATAAATCAACACTCGCACTCGTTTCGGCGGGACGGAACTCGGTAGGACGTTAGGTGGATTATCTCTTCGGCGGCGAGCGTGGACCCCGCGCCTGATCGGAGCGACGACGCCGGGTCTGCCACCCGTTCTAGCCGGGTCGACTCCGTTCGAGTACGGAAAGTAGCACCCAAGTTGTCACGTCTCTCGTTTTACCGGAAATCATATTGCACCTGTTGCACCCAAGTTACCGTAGAGTACCCAGCGGGCTCATTATTGCAATCGGTGGACAAAGCCAGGGGTGCAGAAAACGCTCAATCACGCGTCCGCCCGGGCCCCCAAGAATGTGGAGTGAGGGAAAATTTTGAAGGGTCATCAGTCGAAATTCAATGGAAAGCAGAAAAAAAGATCTTTTTTAAATTGGTGGAAAATTTTGTGGAAAACCGATGAGGACAATGTGGAAAGCCTGCGGGCGAGCGTGTGAAAATGTGAAGCTTGGAAAATTCTGCACCCTTCACGGAGAAAAAAACTTCGTGTGTGGGACCCGAAGTTTAGGTCATATGGATCTCTGAAGTTTTCGGATTGAGCAACCGAATACTTAAGGTCCAGCTGCTGAGGTTTGGATCACACATCTTAAACTTCAGTTCTTACGTCTGAAGTACTTCGGTTTTCACATCCGAAAAACTTCGGTTCTCACATCTGAAGTACTTCAGATGTAAGAACTGAAGTTTCAGATGTCAGATCCGAACCTCGACAGCTAGACCTAAAGTGTTCAGATGCTCAATCCGAAAACTTCAGAGATCCATATGACCTAAACTTCGGGTCCCACGCACGAAGTTTTTTTTTTCTCCGTGAAGGAGGAAAAATTTTGAAGGGTCGTTAGTTGAAAGTCAACGGAAAGCAGAAAAAAGATCATCTTTTTTTTTAAATTGGTGGACAATTGTGTGGTAAACAGATGAGGAAAATGTGGAAAGCTTGCTGGCGAACGCATGAAAATTTGGAAACTTGGAAATTTCTGCGCCCTTGGACAAAGCAATAGACAAGGAGGACATGGGTAGTATAGAGCGACCCTATTGGTTGGAACGGGTGGTTCTTTTATAGACTAAGGGAGAAAATGCTGGACTAACCGTAGAGGGCGTAGGGTCTCTTGTCGGTTGCCGTGAGTTAGTCAATCACTTACCTCTTTTGTCCCTTAGAACCACCCGCCTTTACCGATCGGATCGTCCCATTTTCCTTTTGCCTTTTATGTCTAACGTTTCGTCTGTCAAATTCATTAGTCAGCCCGTAGGAATATGGACTAGTTCCAAATTTTTCGGGAGTCGAGATCAATCACAATATCAAAGATTGTTCCTGGATTTTTTTTAAAAAAATAAATAATTAAACAATAAAAACTTTTAAGCTTTAAGTGAGGAGAGCTTTGAGAGAAATTAGGCAGCGTCTAATGTATAGTTAGACTGATTCCAGTTAAATGTGTCTAATTATCCTTCTGTCCTTCCCAAATGGCGCCCTAATATCATGAGATGCCAACTATAGACATCGGAGACGCCGAATGCTGGTAATTATTCACTGCAATGGTCGATGGCCCATGAATTTTTTTATTTTTTTATTGAACTTGTGGTTCCTGGTTTTTTTCCATTGCTTCCCACTACTGGGAGATCGTCGCTCCTAAACAAAAATGAAGTATCACTTTAGTTCTCAGTCAATCTTTACTCCAATAAGCGTATAAAATCAAGGGATTTTAAATCATTATTCTAATATGAGCTGCAAGTGCGAGGTTATCATGAATATATGGATTCACAAACTGCAACAAATTCACCTTGATGATAATAATTGATATTTAGAAATCGATAGCTTGGCAAGCGTGGTACGTTACTTTTAATGGGAATATTACGTCACTTTCATTGTCATCGACGCTGGTATTAGCGACTTCTATTGAGTTTTATAGTTTGACGAGCACGAGAATCCAGGGTCAAATGCCTCGAAGGTTTAAAAATGCGTAGAAAGTTTTTAAAATTCCTAACATTCACAAAGTATCCTAGTGCTCAACGGGAATTCCTTTATTTTCAATCATTTAGAACTTTAAAAAAATGATGGAACTAGATCAAATGATCAAGTCGCCAGAGTTGTTTTCTTGTTCTTCACACTTTGTTTTCTCTGTTAGGTTTGGTTTTCCCTTCTGAGTGGCTTTTATTTTCCTGGGTTGAATTAATTCTAGGGGAACAAAGCGCCGGTTTTTTGAAAGACACCCTGTGCTCGTACCCCAATCGAAAACCCGACCAAAATTAAAGCAAACAAAACGGATAGATTTTGGTGCATACATGTCGGCAACAATGTTTATACTTCATTTAAACCAATCGTATACATCGATTTTAGGTGAGACAGATTTTAGAATCGATCATTTCATATACTTTTAAGTAGAGAAAAAAAAATCCACCAACTTGTAAGATTAGCCACTGGCTGGTAGCACCCTCCCGGAGGTAAAGAGTCGACTCCGAAATTGTGGAGGGACCGGAAAAACGGCTGCCAAGATGTTGCAGTCAGAAAATTTTCTGTTGAATCAATAAGAATTCCCGCTGAATATGCCGCAACTTGAATGTATTGCTTACACAACTGGAAATCTCTTTGTCTCAAATAGTACTCCTTATATTTCACAGGGATGCTGGAAAAAAAGTCAATTGAATCTAGAGTCCAAAGTTTCAAAAGAATTAGCAAGAAAAAATACTCTTGTTTCAATCGAATTTTTGCTTGAATCAAAAGGAAATCCGCGTAAATTAAGAGGCACGGTTCTCGATTCAATGGAAACTTCGATTGAATCCAAAATATTACTTCTTGTCAATTTTTTAAAGAGTCTAGACTCTGGATCCAAGAGACTTTTTTCCAATGGGTATCTGGTCACATTAGTCAAAGATATTTTTTGTTGAATCATGGAGAATTCCTGTCACGTCATAGTGAACAGGAACATTTTTCTCGGTGTGCCAATCAAAGTTCGAGGGCCGTAAAGCACGCGTGAACGACAGAACGTAGAGCCAGAACTGGGGATCCTATCGTCATGGAGCCATTTGAATAATTTTCTCTTTAAGAGTTTTTTCTGAACAGTGCCTGACCAGGAAGGTTCTCTTGTTTTGTCAGAGAGGTGGTTCCACTCTGCTAAACTCCGACGGCGTGAAACCGTGAGGGAACTATATTTCTAGCACTTCATAATTATGTAAATATTAATTCATCGCGTTACGCACTGTACGCATAGTTTGCATTATCAGATATCCTCTCTCAAATGAAGGAATTCTTTTTATGATTTTTACCCATTACTGTGAAGCCAACTCATATTTCTTCTCAATTCAGAGATTTTACTAATACAATATACTTTTGGAAAAATTCTCTGAATGTAACGTTGTTATCAATGATATAGGGGCTATATAGATTGATAGCGCTCACCAACGGTGAGTTATGTGCCTTACCAGCGGGCTGATTGTGGAAATTGATAGACAAAGCTATGACAAAGGGAAATGGAAGCTATAGGGAATATGGAGGGATCCTATCGGTTGAAATGATTGGTAGACTAAGGAAGAAAATGATGAACTAACTATAGGGTCTCTCGTGGGTTGTCATTAGTTAGTCTATTACCCACCTTCTTTGTCAAAAGCTTTGTCTATCGATTTCAACAATCAGCCCACATGAGGAATACTAAGGACTCACATCGTCAGAAGGTTGGTATATTCCATGGTTTATTATGGGACTCTATTGTCTTGCAGTCTTTCCTGAAATTTAAAACGAACTATTTTGAATCTTTTTTTAGATTTCAAATTTAAGCATCCCTCAAGTGATAATACTCTGGAAATTTCATCGTAAAAGTTTTCGTAAGAGTGAATGTTATTTCCAGGTTTGGTATTTATCGGGCGAGAAATTTTCCAATCATTCTTGTCTACTGAACGACCGCTCCATGTAGTGTATACTTTTTTTTAGGTCACCACCAATCTGTAATCTGTATCACATCTATATCAGACATCTAGTCTGTAATGCACATTCGAGAATCGACAGAAAAAGAGAATTTCTCCCAAAAAATTCCAATTTGGTTTAGGGATAGTATATAATGCCAACAATTATAATTGAAGCGAGTTTTAAATTTGCGATCCGAAAACCTGTTTGCCGTTGCAGATTTGTTACCGCGCAATTTAAGAGTAGAAGACAACTTGAACTTCATTTTGCAATAAGGAACTTTAATTTCCGGCTGATCTGAAAAAACACCAATGTGCATAGGGAAACTAATGGTACATGCGTTGTTTTCAAACTGAGCCAGAATTTATAGTTCCAAATTGCAAAATGTAGTCCAATGTATCTATTGAAAAATTGCCTCTATCTACGAAAATGTGTGAAGATGCTCGTTTTGCTTTTCATCCATGCAATAAGCAAGCCACGCAAGTATATTATTTCCGTCGACGCGCCTTTTCTGCGATCATGGCAGACCGAAATTTAATTTTTAAACGGTCGAGCTTGGCAACACGTAATCATTCAAGTGGCCTGTGCACAGGCCTCCGAACTGCATCTCAATTTATGGTCGAATATTATATATTAATATCAGAGGGAAGTTATAAAGCTGGATTTATTGGGGATGGGAGCAATTAAGGTATGAGGGTACCTTTTCACTCGAAATAAATCTTGTAAATGAGGCCGGGTTTTTGTTGCGTCGAATGCCGCCGCCGCCACACACCCGCTTTGAGAGCGCGACAGTCTGCGTTACTGCGTTACGCTTCCGAGTTATAGAACCGAGTTGTATCCACTCTCGTTGGATTTAGCGTAGAGTTATAGAGAGAGAATTTCCACCTCGATCCTTTCACTGGAAGAAAATTCTTGCTTAAAAGAAAAACACAAACTGAGAAAAAGCTGTGGCTTATAATCCAACTAGTGGCTCATATGAAACTCTGATAATAGTCGTAAAGGCAGCTTAAAATAATAGCACATATACCTCAGTGATGGTTCGAGATACTTTGGTACAGTAATCCAGGATTGCGCGAAAGGTTTAAGAAAATAAATGAGGATTGCGCGAATTGAGACCATAATATATGCTACAGAAATGCGCAAATTTAAAATGAAGTCAATTTAAGGCAGAAGTGTGGAAAAACAGGAAACAGTTGGGAAATATACGCATTTTTTATGTTAACACTAGCCTAGACTAGTTTGTTTGCAAGTCATCGATGTCTTACCTTCTGATGATAAATGAAGTGAAAAGATTGAATAATGGTCAAGGACATAAAGAACTTTCCTAACTTTTCTTGGAAAAATATTTAATCGGGAGAAACGAGGCAACGTTGGAATGCTTTTACGGCGTTGATACACAACAAAAGCCTTTTAAGCTCTATTATTCGATGCCGCGACTATTCTAACACGAGGTCGAACTATCGTGTCAGACACAGTGCGGCCGGCGTTGAATATATATTAGCGCCTGCAAGACTTCGAGAATACTTCTCGCATAGCGCCAAACGGTGCGGTCGGTGTCAGCCTATATTGGCGCCTACAAGACTGCATGAATACTTCTCGCATTGCGCTAAACGCAGTGTAGAGAGCACCCACGAGGGCTATGTGTTGATTTGCCTGCAAGATCGCGATTGCGCAGTCAGTTAATCTTCAGGCCACCAATGAAATTTCGAATTTTTGTTGCAATTCGAGTGAGAATTCAAAATTTTCGAAATATTTCGAATTCCGTCCACTGAAGGTACTGAAAATGAAAAAGTATAATGGCTCTTTCTGTTGAGGAAATATCGAAGTCCTTGGAACTGTACTGATTTAGTACAGTGAAAGCACTGATTTTAAGCCAGCCAGGTTTAGTAAACATCCTCAGAAACCCAAGAATTGTTCAGTCATACCAACACTGGCAGAGAGGTAAGCAAATGCATAGAGCATGCCCTAATTAAAATATATTTGCATACAAATTTTGACAGAAAAATCGAAAGGTCCCAAAATCGTTGGATGAACTAGGATAATTTTTTCTCTTTTAGGTTGGTTAGAACGAGTAGCAAAGGTCGACATCGGCAATGGTCGATTCGTGGCGAACGGTCAGAGGTCGATTCGCGAACGGTCATACGTCGATGCCCGAACGCACCGAACCAATCGAACCTAGTTCACCATTGTGCATTATATTTTACTATTCATTTTATCGTTTGTTGCAAATGGAGCATTATGTATAGGCTGCTTGTCTTTGCCGTGGACGACACTAAAGACCTCTAAGTTTAAGTAGCTCTCTTAGCAGAACGAGAGCCATAATGGATCAGGAAATTCCATCAATGGTTGTAAATTAAACTAAATTTATGCTTCGTTTCTGACCCTTAAGGTAGATACCTAAGTAAACAGGTCTCGATTTTTAATTTGACCTCGACTGATGAGCAATAAAAGCCTAGCGTATTAATGTCTTCCTTTTCTTCATTGTGCAAGGAATATGGATTGATAGCATCTCAGAATCGGTGCATTACATGCAATTTTTCTTCATGTACTGATCCGTTATGCTTCAAAATAGTAAAAAATTTAAGAACATCTGAAATGATGCAACTGCAGATAGGATTGTGGTTAAGTGATGTCACCTTCATTATGCATCCCCTTAAAATGGAAGGATTTATAAAATGAACTTCAAATTTCTTCAATGAAAGTGAAAAACTCTTATGAAGTTGCGTGTAAAAATCAATGTCTCATTTCTGTGTTTTCAGAAACAAGTCGCGGTGAAAATGCCTAATTTTTTTTTTAATTTCATGGAAAATAAACTTGATTTTTCTCGTCTTTGAAAGTATAATGTCCTACCGCGATGTGCAAAAAGAATGCTCGATAGGTACCTATGTCATAACTTTTTCCATGTTTGAATTAAAATGTTCCGATTAGGACTAGTGTGAGAAGTTCCTGTTGTACTTCTTTGAGGCTGGGCCTCAGCCGGCTCTTTCACTTTTGCAGTCAAGTATACTTAGTGTTTCATCCTCTTATCTTTTTGTGTTCGTGTTTTCAGCACCCTGTCTCTCTTTAGTAGGGAGCCGAGGCACCCTTCTATGACTCAGTCTTGTCACGTTACAGTATGAGGAACTGCGCAAAAGCATATTGAAGCAAAGGAAACTGTGTCGGTAGTAAATTCTAGGTATCCTACATGAATGTATTTATTTCCAAGTAACTCCTGTGGGTAACAAAACGTTGGCTTCCACGTCAAGAATAAAGTTGTCAAAGTAGAGGCTTGAAAGCAACTTACAATGAGGTAGATGTAAAGACCTGTGATATTAAAGCGTATTAAAGGTGATAAGGAACTTTACCATCGAAGAAATCTTCAGTCATGGCGACTATGACCATTAAGCAGAGACGTTTCCCTCGCTGTATAAGAAAATCTGCCATTAAAGTTTTTCAAGAACAAGAAAAGCTACAGTTTCATCTGCATTTTTATCAACTTGGTTCTCAAGAAACCTTCAATGATCAGACGCAATGATATGCTCCTTTGGCGTGGTAGCGAGTGGAGATAATCTATGAACTGCTGAAAGACTACTTTTTCCTCAAAAAGTGGGTTTTTCCACCTACCTACGCGAAAGTCGTAGAATGTCCACTCAATTAGGGCTCAGACTGAAAAAGAAATTAATTAATTAATTTAAACTGACTCAAAAACACTTCCGGATTGAACAGCTTCGATTAACTTCCCACCGTTCCGACAATGAACAGCAGTGGCTAGGCAAGAAATTACTACATACTAAACAGACACACTGCCAAAAAAACAATTTATCCGACGACATGCGAAAATTTATTCAGTGAAAAATATTAGACATTCTTGACTATTAAATAGGTAGATGTACTATTACTATTACTAATGTCCTCAAAGTCAAAAGGGGTTAGTTTAATGAGAAACAATAACAAACTCGTCCGAACTCGCTACTCGCCCCGGCGAATGTTCATGACATTCGCGGCAGTTCGCGGAACCATTCGACCCGTTCGCTTCGAGTCGACGACTGCCCTTTTTTCGAATTCGACTTCTGCCGATGTCGACGATTGAACTCCGCTCGTTGGTTAGGGTTAAAAAACAAACCTCATAATATTGGAGACGGCGAAGGACTAGGAAACAGTATTGTTTTGAGAAGGGTAATCTGGACTGGTCTTAATTGCGGAGCATTCGGAAGGGAAAGGAAGAGGGTTATTTTTTTCTGCAGTGATCTGGGATAAAGATGCGATCACAGAATTCAAACTTCAAAAAAGTTATCTAATTGCCGTCAGACGCCACAAACTTACGCAGTTACTTTTTTGTCGCAAAGAAAACCCGTTCAATGCGATTATCATCACCCATTTATTATTATCACAGAGGGTCATTTATTACGAGAGAGATAGCTTCGGAAAGTTTCTTTTCGTTGCAGCTATTAATTTTTCTTTAACGATAAAATAGTGTTGTAATCTTCGTAACATCTGGAGTTTACTTCTTTCATGACTCCATCCCTCAAATTTTGGATGATTTCGATTATATCTCAAACCTTTAGTATCGTCTATAGTGAGTTTTTTGCTTTTTTAAACTCCAAAAACACAAACTGAAGTCTATATTTATCCACGAAACACAAGCAAAACATTACTAATGATACAATGAACATTTGAGCTAAAACGATTGTAGAGGAAGTGGCAAGCTCTTAAAATTCTTTATCTCCTTCCCTTGTTTTATTTTAGAGGAAGATATTTATCCCCTGACGCAAAATAGAGGCAACCTACAGACGAACAGAATTTGAAACAGTAGGGCAAGCAACCCCCAACCCTCCTTCATCTTTCCACGAGCTACATCTGAGGGGCTTGGAGGACAAGGCGCATTTGTGGAATGTTTGCTATTTTGAGAAATTAGTGTTTGAGGTTTCAAAATCACATGGAACCTTATGGCAGAGGGAAAGTTCATACTGACTAATTGATGCTTAAAAACTGGATTTTGGCAGCGAATTTTTCTCAGAATAAGCTTTCAGACTAATTTCACTCGAAATTATTAATATCTTAATTTTTTCCAAAACACTACTTATGCGCCTTGTCCTCCGAGCCCCTCATCTACGCTTCATAGCGCATTATACAACATAACTCATAATTGATTTCAAATTCATGATGTCTTATTAATTAATCCCCTCATCGCAAGGCGAGATTAATTTTGACGGGATCGCCCCGGGACCGACTATCATGTTGGGGGACTGAAGACAATTTATTTCATTTTTCACCTATTGTTTGAGGTGTTCCAGGGATGAAAGATCTACCTACTATAGATGGATGTTTAACAACGTGTTGGGTATTTCATTTTGCAAGCGTACCGAAGTTTGGCTCATTACGTCACCCGGAGCTCATCAACCACCTCGTAGGTATGACTGTTGCTCCCTTATAATGCGTTGTTTCCCTTGCGAAAGAACTTCTCCACATTGCAATGCTGCCGAATTTCCCCTCACAATTTTTATTTTTTTTCATTTTTTATTATTTTTTATTTTCTTTCCAGAACCCCGGGCATCTCTGACTAAGAATTTGACTGATTTTTCTTCTGATTTCATTCAAAACTCAGAAATAATTTGGACTTCAATTGCACAGTTATATTCTATACTCGCGTAATAAATTAAATTTCTTGAGTCGATTTGGCAACCTCGGAATTGAGTTACGTTCCTTCGTGCGAGAAACAACGAATTGTCTATGAGGAAGTGCTGAATCTCCGAAAGTAAAAGTTTCCATCCGTCGCCAAAAGGCCAGTGGAAGGTCTCTTGTCTCTGGGTGGCTCCCTTTATTATTCGAAAAATTAGGTGACGGAAATTAAGAAACAATTGATCAATTTGGTCGCGCTTTTGCGATCGCTTATGACTGAGGAAAACACATAATTCTTTCCGCTGAAATGTTTTTTTTTTTTTTTTTTTTTTTTTTTTTTTTTTTTTTTTAAGGAAGATCCCTTTTTGTGAATGATCACAGATCAATTTCAAATCATCTTTTGGATATAAATAGTTACTCACCACTGCCGCAATGCCAGCGTTGCTTCACATCGAAACTAAAACTGTGAAAATTTAACACTTTATCTACGAAGATGAGCGCACACACGAATCATCATTGGGGAGTTTTCTTCGAGACCAACCGTCGTGAGACGCTGCTAGAAATAAGACTGAAAAGGAAAGAGGAACCTGCAATGGATTTTTCGACCTCAACGGTTCAGGGAACCGAATCAAAATATTTTGACAAGATATGCCTAAAATCCATGTTTCTTCACGATTTCAATGCGTTCAGTGATTCTCGACGATAGACGGGAGCGGGGGAGGTGCTTAAAACCATCCTCCACACCCGCACTCAATTGGACGTATTTCTGCCAAAAGGAACTATGTGCATAATAACGTGAGCCCTGCCATGCATATATTCTTACGGGTCTCAGGTCTCAAGTCTTAATGCACATAATTCCGTTCGGCAGAAATACGTCCAATTGCTATAATGACCGTGACGAATGCGATCACCCGACTCGATTAAGTTTCTGCTCATTATCGCGTGACCGAAATGTGTTAATTGAAAACATGCCTGTCAGTTTAATTTGTTTTTTTTGCACCCCAGAACAGCGAGCGGGCTCGCTGGAGAATTTGAACCACTCGGCGTATTTTTGGTAAGCATCGGAAATGAATTTTTTGCGCTCTACAAATAGAGAGAGAGAAGAAAAATAATTTTTTGCGTTGATTTCTCGGAAGTCATTGACATTTTCAAGTTCTACACTCCGATTGAATTTGAATCTCACACTGTACTGAAGAATGCGGTTGTGGTGAAATGGTACAGTCGGAAGCGAGGTTTTCTTCTATTCGGTAGCCGGATGGATGTGTCTAAGCATTCTCGTAAAAATGATAATTCATGGAGGTGTGAATTTTTATGCACGGCTCAATGCTAAGACATGAAGGGAACAATCATCGAGTCGAAACTCGCAAACCCATCATAGGTAACTGACCCACTCATATGACAACGATTATTATCGATTCTTTCTCTAGCAACCATTTTAGATTCACAGTTCGTTGATTTTAGCTGAACAGTCGAACCGTTCTCTTCTTCCGTGCACACTGAAAAAAAATTGAATTAATTATTGACTGCCGATAATTTTTTTTTCTCCTTACTACGAGCTAAACGATTTCAAGTGCGGTATGACTGAAATATGGACGTATTTATATCAAACAGAACTATGTGCATTGTGACGTGAGCCCTGTTATGCGTGTATTCATATGGGTCTTATGGTTCATGTCTTAATGCACATAGTTCCGTTAGAGAGAAATACGTCCATAAATGTGTGACCGCCCACGAGAAAAAATAACCTTGGGTCGTCAGTGGGGTAGAAACAAGTTAAGTTCTAAAATTTGATTTTGATATTTCAACAAAAACCCTTTACTGTCCTAAAAATCAGCTGAAAGCGCTCTGGTTCATTTGTGTGCTAATAGAGGGCGTGAGGTTGCATTGTGTTGGAGTAATTTTGTGCCCCTGTGCCGGCCTGAACGTGGCAGATTCAAATTTTAATTAGATTTTTCTCTAACTAGGTTATCGCATCAAAAACCTCGATTGCTTCGGCCTGGTTTGAAATTTTCGTCGATCACTGTCCTATGCTCTTTCAGCATTTATAACTTACTTTCTAGTTCTACCGGACCAAGACCCTTCTCATGTGGACGGAAAGACATACATGGATGGATACGTAAGGAAATGTGTACCACCGATTAAGACCTTGCAAATATTCGCCTAGGGTTTTATTTTTAAATGAAAAAATGGTAAAAATGGCTCATAAAATTCTCTGTAACTTTTTGCACCGAAGAAAATATTTTCTCATGAAATTTTAAGGAGATATTCCGAGCTCTCTTGTTTGAGATAAAACATAGTCGGAACGTTAATTTGCGTCGTTTCTCTTACGGAAGCACGTAACCACATTTGAGCTTGCCAGATTTTTCGTACAGATTTCATTTTTACTAGGATTTTGAAAATTCCTGACTGAAATTTCACTAATTTTTTCATGATTATTTGCAAAAATCAGACAAATTTTTGACCAAAATCATGCATGTTTATTCTCGTAAAAAATCGAATCATTCGAGTCATTTTTGCAACTTTGGAGTGGAGTTACGTTCCGCGAGAAACGACGTATCATATATAAAACGCATTTTGCAAAAATGAACAACTATTTACGGTTCATTTTAGAAACAAAGTTGTGCCATCAGTTTCCTTGTGAATATAGGTGATTGTATGTAAGTGCCAAAAAGTATAGTTCCGTGTTACAACCAAAGGCGAGGCGTGAATGATGGATTATCGATATTTCCCCATTTGAAGGTATGGTAAAGAATCGATTATGAAAGTGTTCGTTGCAAACGCCCTGTTCATCGATCCTTTTTCATAGTTTCACATGGTAGATCAGTCGATGTACCGCAAATTACGCCACACCACTGATTACAACACATTTTTCAACTTTAGCAATCGACATGAAAAAACGCACTCAAAATAACACCCTAAAACGAGCCCCTAAAAGCAGCGTCTCCGTTAACGGCGCAACGGGAAGGCGAAGATTAGTTGGGCCGAGAATCTTAAGAAGAGCCGGAAGAGGCCAGAACCTCAGCAAGACTCAGTTCGCCGCCAACGCCAAACGCCCTGTGGGGATAAAGGAGACATCGGTAAGTAAAAGAGGCTCGAGTCGCAGGTCGCGCTTCTGCCTTTTACGGCGTGACATTTCGCCTGCACGGCGCGGGCACCGTCCCGCTGGGCGCCGGCGCGTGCGGTAGCGCTGCACTCTGCACTTGCACCGACTGATCTTCCCGCCCAGCCTCCCTCCGCGACGCAGCGCCCGATCCTCATTCCTCAGTACCGTCGAACAGGGCCGTACGGCGGGTTGCGTGCTGCCCCTCGTCCGTTCACCACGCGCGATCTTCTCGGCCCGACCTGTCTGCTGCGATCTTCGCTCGGTAGAAGCAGTGGATCTACAATCTCGAAATCTGTGGAGGGATGAATGTGGTTTTTATCGAGCTTTCATTCTGACTCGACGGTTTTGTAACTCGACCATCCTGTTCGACAGGGAAATTCCAATTAACCCCACCACACCGTTCGATTTTACTCCGAGTGCCACACTTTTTTCAGAATAGTCAAAAACATTTTATGTTTTGAACATTTGTTGGACATTCCTCGCCTCAGTCTAAATTTCTCGATTGATTTTACCCATCCAAATAGTTACGTATCACTTTGAACACTATCTTATCAAAAACGTAACGTACCTGTTATAAATATTGTATTTTTTATCGAAGAATGTTGTAGTTTTTGGCTTATTGTGACACAAACTTGGAGTAGGAATTTTTCCGGCCGAAATGTTTTCTTAGGAAGTGATCGATCGAGGAAAATATGATTTATGAAATGAAGACGGGGAGCTCTTTTCCTTTTTATGATTTTATTAAAGTGTTCGGTGGTGTTGAGTTCTTTCGAGAAACTTTTCATTCTGGCTCCCAAAACATTGTTCGTGAAGGTTTCTGTCCCTGAATTGGACAAAACTCGGCATCTACTTACCCTGACGCCTTTTTAACTATTGACTCTTTTCTGCACACGTTTGTGCGTTTTGCCAAATTTTTATCAAGGTGTGCGTATCATTAAACGTTTCAAGAGACTCGCTGTGTACCGCAAAACTTAACATTTTGTTTGTTGCGATAATTTTTTATGAATTGGATTTTCTTTTCGTCTCGTTATAAATTACGCTAGTGTTATTCGTTATGATAATGAACATTCTTGTAATCATTTTCACCATCTTTGGATGTTGATTTGAAATTTTTAAACAATCGCTTGATTTTAATTTTATAAAAAAGTGTCAGTGTGTGGTATGAACCTTGTTTTGGATAAAATTTCTTTTCTTTGGGACGGCACATTGGAACTTTGCAGGTGAGCTTCCTTTATATCTCCTGTATTTACATTTTCTATTGGATTGAATCAGGACTGTAACGTACTTTCTGCTTAACAAGTTCATTAATCAGTCAATGCGTTATTCAGATGATCGAATTTTTTCTCTAATTGGAAAATATCCAAGGGAACATTTCTAGCAGCAACTTCTTCATGTTTTTCGATAAAAAGTAAACCCGGAGTGACATTTTGAAATGTTGCAATGGAGATGATTGGTTCTGTAGTTTAGTTACGGACATATTATGAAGTTTCACGCTGTAAGTAACCTTTAAGGCTCTACAAAATAGAGAGACTGTGAAAAAATGCTCTTGATTGGTATTTAAATCAGCTAACCCTTTCATATGCGCTGCGTCAAATTCTTGAACTTTTGTTTCTTTATTTTGCAACTATTTATGGTCTAATGCCATTATTTCTGAAAAAAATAATGGAAAATACACTTTCCTCTAAAAAAAAAATGCACAGAATTAAGTGGGACAACAAATTAGTCCAAATGCGCAGACAATGACCTTATTTTTCGCACAAAGGGTTGGTCTGAAAATTCGAGTAATTTAAAAAAAAAATCATAAACAAACTATAACTTGAAATAAACATTGAAACATGGTGAATAAGTTTTAGGAATCTATTTTCGCTTAAGAATGAAAATGAATTTTTGATGCTGAATTTCGCATGCGTTTTTCTCAAGCAAGAGCTTAGAGCTTTTGGGGCCCGGGATGCTGACAGATAAAAAGGCCCGGACATTGCGGGTTGTATACTCTGTATAATTAAGGGGCCCGGGAAGCTACGGAGCTTCGACACTCCGGCTAATTCGGCCTTGTTCTCAAGTAGCACTCTTTTGGATAATTTTTGGGGGAAATGGAAAATTTCTTTAGCAGAAACAGGTAAAAATTAGTTATATCGTCTGAAATAGTAATTTATTCTGGTTTACTTTGAGGTATAATAAAACAAAATTAATAAATTCTCAGAAACTCGAATACAATATTAAACTTAGGCAATTCCCTGTTTAAATCAGCTAACCAAAGTTTCACAACGATAGCTGATGATAGCTTCTTCCAGCCATGCTGTTGAAATGAATATTTCATTATTCATTTACATCAGAAAATTAAAAAATACGGATGAAAATGCAATATAAGTGTCATTTGCACGTACAGTAAAGGATTTGTGACTTTAGGAGCCAAAAATATGATTGTAGACTCCAAAACTCGTAAATAGAAGTATCTTATTAATACTAAAACATCAATAACGAGAACACGCATGTCTTTGATACGGTGATCGACAGCTACATTGCGAACTTTTCAACATCAGTCCATCTCAAATTAAATCATCCATCCAAGTTTAACCCATAAACCCATATTTTGAGTTTTATTGTTAACGACCTTCATGTTTTATGCATTCCCACAAGTTGAAGACTCAGCGGAAAGATTTCCAGGGTTGGCTGATCCAGTATGCCTACTCATTTTTATCCGTGAGCAATTCTCAGAATGACCCTCTTATTCTTCCTTCGATGAGCTTTAAAGCGTATTCTATCATATGAATGCATTTTTGCAACAGGCCTTTCCGAGCCATTAAAATGAAAGGATCTCTGAAAGAAAGTTTAAAGTAAAGGAGCGTTCGCGGAGGAAATCTCAGTAATTCTGCGGAAAGCGCTTTGCCGAGCAGCTCCTCCCTTGAATGTTTTCTCTTATAAACCGCCAATTTGAGAAGCTTCTCCCGAAATGGAGCTCTTAATGCAAGAGCATGTGAAGCTAATGCTCTTACGATCCTCTAAGACTGCACTTTCCACCTTCTGAGACTTTTTCCCAGAAGAAACGCACCCGTAGCGCCGGCTAAGCCGTTGCACCAGTAAACTCATCACAGAGGTTTTCGGTGGGGTTGCAAAATTTTCTCAATTACAGAATGCATTGGGTAGAAATAATAGCACACTGAGAAAATATTATGGTTATAATTACCATATTAGTGGTGTTTAATATGAAGTCTTAATTAGTAGTTGCCATAACCGATATTAGTGATATTTTTGCCATATCATGGTGATTTTACTACCGCACACTTGTAAAATTACGATTGCTCCAGTAAAAACATCACTTTTATTGGCTATAGCCACTACTAATAAAGAGTGCATATTGAACACCACTGATATAGTAATTATAACTATAGTTTTTTCTCAGTGCACTTTAAGACACGTTGCTCCTTGATAGTTTCTTGGGAGATGTGTTGAATGATTGAAATCGTACAAAATCATACTGAAGGAAATTACGTTTGTAGTTTACATTAAAATCAGTGAATTTAAAATTCCCTTTCACTGTAAGACCAAAGTCACGTAGGTATAATCAACCAACGGGAACTTTTGAACATTGATTTCTCCTTAAAACAGTGGATCGGTTCAACGTATATTTTAAACATTCTGAATGTCCTGTTTTTTTTTCTTTTTTCATTTTTTATTTTTTTTTATTTTTTTATTACAGCCGCATCTCGCACAATTATGTCGATACACTGATATTGATTATTATTATTCATACTTTATCCGAATATATGAATATATATATCATAATTTTGTTTCGATAGAGAAATATTCAGGATGGAATACCGACTCTCCACACCACATGATTTGTGTTCAGTAAACTACCTATGATGACTCCATATGATCTCGAAGTAATTAGAGTTATTTCATAATGGCAATGGTAATGACGTAAAAGTTATGTACAACCCAGGATATAAACAGGTACTTGCCTAGAATCTAACGCGGAGAGATAATCAACTAATCTATGTAAAAAGTGGACTGTCCATGCAATGCATTCTGGGATCGCAGCATATTAAAGCATTAGAGATGGAGACCTGAGGCGAGTGTATTTCCTAATCGTGCGGTTTAGGGTGCACAAAATTATGCATTTACGCGCGCAAGCAAAGCGTTGGAAAATTTTCCGCGGGAGAATTCTTGAGGTTTTCAAAAGTTTCACATAGGTATTTACCGCGTTTATCGATTTAATCTCACTAAAACTTCGAAAGTCCTAATTTCACGACACAAACTGCTAATAAAATCAATGAAACCTCAAAAACTCACCAATATTCAAGGTGAATCAAACTGTTAATTCAAAACTTGCTCATTTAAACACACATAACTTTGAACGATCAGTTTCTAATTTGTTCCCCCTATTTTACGAGTCAATGCAATTTTTATCCAAAACATGTATCGTTAGGATTAATTTCTGCTGTCTATACGTTTAAAAAGGAATGTTAGTCACGTAGTTACATCTTGATCGTATATGCTCCCCAGGACCGGATTTAGGGGGTGGCCACATGGGCCGCGGCCCATGGCGGCAAATTTAGGGGGCTGCAAATGTTGTAATTTTTAAAATGTACACCGAAAAAAATGGTATGCTGTTTTGGCACCTAGGATGTCAAAAATGTGTCTGGTCGTTCTGAGATGCTATCTTGATTGCCCACGCAGTTGAATTTGCATTCGTAGGATGTAAAGTTAACAGCGAGGGCAGTAAAGGCAGCATTTTGGGATCCCCAGACACATTTTTGACATTTTAGGTGCCGAAACAGCATACTATTATTTTCAGTGTAGGAATCAAGGAAAAAATCTGATTCAGTAAAAAAATTACAAACGAGAAAAGGCAAAAAAATCTCTCATTTCCTGAGAGTTAACTCATGGTAATTTCTAATTTGTTCGTCTTTCGGCGATACTAAAGACAGCGCCTTTCATTAGTCTGGTTGAGTGAGAAACCAAACACGCAATCTGGCCTGGAGCGGCGCGACGCAGAGAGCAATGAAGACGAGGATTTGAGATGGAAAGGAGAAGCCCTTGGCGCGCCGATCAGCTTGAAACACATATTAGCGCCTATAAGACTGCATGAATACTTCACGCATTGCGTCAAACGTAATATAGTCAGCAGCGGTTGCCGTGAAACTCATAGCGCCTACAAGACTGCATGAATACTTCACGCATTGCGTCGAAAGCCGTGCGGACAGCAGCGGTAGGCGTGAAACGCATGGCGCCTATGAGACTGTATGGGTACCTCACGCAAACACCTTGCGCCAAACACAGTGCGGTTGGCGCGGAGGCGGAAATTAAAATCATTAAACCACATTCATGTTTATTCTTTCATAATTTTTTCGTTCTTTTTGTATAAACAAAAGGCCTCATCCACACAGAGATAGGTTTACGGAACTGAATTTTCGTGCAAAGTTCCGTGAAATGTTGTCAAAAAGTGTCAGAAAGTGCCAGAAAGTGTTGACAGGGCTTTCACAAAAAATGTGCCCAACATGAGTGAACGCGTGTTCTGCAACCCTTCTCCTCCGGCACCTTCACTTGATGGTTTGTACCTATCGATGTTTCAAAACGAATGAGAAGGGGCGGCAAAATACAGGCGGCTCATGGGCGGCAAGTAGGTAAATCCGGCCCTGATAATTCCGTGGAATTCTAGTACGTATAGTGCAAGATCTCTATCGATCAATATTTCATCTAGTTATAACTGTTTACCAGCCACGAGATAAGCATTATCAGAAATCTAGCACTGGTTACTACACACTACAGTAAAAGCTCGCCAAGTCAAACTACGAGTAAGATGAAATGCGTTCAAGCCGAATTCTTTTTTCGATCCCCAGACACTTCCAAAAGTTAAGAGGAGAGTCGGTAAAGACGAATTGCCGCTTAAGTTGAATTTGTTGTCGGTTCCTAAGCAATTCGACTCAGCAAACTTTCACTGTCGTAGGATTGCCTGGGTATAATACGTGATCAGGAATCTCATAACCGCTACATTCATGTTCTTCCGCGAGTGGCACATTTGTCACTTTAACAGACTGTTATGGATGTAAAGAAGTAGATGGAAAATTTTGCACAAAATTTAGATATTTGGCACTCATCAAGTCAATCCCAATAAAGTCAAACCGAAAAATGCGTGAGGTGACTTAGGTCATATTTATTTGGCCTAAAAATCGTAAATGTCTGGCGAAAGTGCGGAACATATCCATATTATTCGAGTGTTACCGGAAGTTAGGGGGCGGGGCTAATTTATTTGAAAACATTTTTTGTACTGTGTGGCAATGCTGTCGTAACATTTTGATGCGCAACAATCGAAACGTGCTCTGAGGAGGCTCCAAAAATGTTTAAGGAGTTTCTAACCTCACTTTACTCGAATGTATCTCTCATTGGTTGCTTCCTGACAGAGAAAAATTAATATAAATAACAATTTTTCGGAAACAAGTTCCAACTGTTACCTCGGACAAAATAGGACCATAAAGTCAATAATAGTAATATAATCCATTAAAATTAAAAATAAGCTTATTTTTCTCCGCCATGCACTACCTCTTTGAAAACTTCAATTTTCCCCGGAAAGCCTTTTTTTTAAGGAAAATCTCAATCTTTTTGGTGATTTGTGTGTGAAAAGAATAAGCTAAGCTCCCTATCGGACATCGGACTCTGTGCTACTATTACAGAGAAAGCCTCTATCAAACACCCTGTCTTTTCATTTCATTTCATTTCTATTTTTAATTTTTGAAAGCTTACGTTGTCAATCCACCTTTTCTTGTGCATCTATAACACCGAAGTGAAAGAAGTAAAGTTGAATGGACTTTCATAAACCATTGTAGACGTATAAAAAGAGAAGAAAGCAAAGAAATGTTCTTCACCTGCGACCTTCCCAACTTTGTTGATCGTTCTGGCTGCGTCTGCGGTCGCGAAGGGCGCGGAGGTAATTTAAACTTTCTACTTAAATTACTGGAATGATCACATTCGTCCCGCGTTTTTGAATGGTTAATAGCCTCGTATTATCTAGTCAACGCCAAAAGTTTCAGCTAATTTTGCAAGTCTCACTGTCTTTTGTTACCCTCCATAATGACGTTCTTTCGTCACAGGAAAGGAAAACAGTTTTTTTCTCGGAGCTCAATGTTCTCACTCCCCGTGAAACTAAGGCTGCTTTCTAGAGGTTTTTTGCACACTAAGGATGTAGAAAAATGGTAGGGGAGGGTAGAGATAAATCGATCAAAATCCAATGGGTACATATTGCTGTCTGCTACATTATGCAGGTAGCACACAAAAAAAAGTGATATTGCTGATTTAACAATTTTGTAGATAAAATATACGTCCGAAATGTTTCAAATGTACATTTTACAATAGTGGAAAGCTAATTTAACCACGGTGAAGGTTAAATTAGCATTTTTTAACTGTACAATCTACATTGAAACATGTCGAACAAATTTTTTAAACTACAAAATTGATAAATCAGCAATTTTATTATTTATTCCGTGTAATATGTGCAGTTGAATTTGACAGACACGAGTCATTAGTAAAATTTATCATTCTTCGGTAAACCTTCATATTCTGTCCTTGTTAAAAAGTAACCACAAGAGCTAAGCCAATTCGGTGGTTGAAATCATGACAACAAGGTGAGCAATATGGACTTTACAAGACCAGCGTGCGTGCATTCTTATCTCAAATTGTTTCTTCAAATAAAAAAATTGAATAACTACACAGTATCGTAATTATTATATTATATCGTAAGTATTTAGGTTCAACGCAGCTTATTTTACCTTAAAAGCTGCCCTCTTGAAGGTGAATTTTTTTCACTGCGTATCAAGCTCGTGGCCCGTGGACACTTCAGTTGTTCTGACTATTTTCTAAAAAATTGATCTCTAAGGAAGGGTGTGTTTTTCTAATTACACGGTCACAGGCAGAACTTTTTCATCATCAATATGATGATCTCGCGTAATGGGTCCAAAGTAACCGACCCAGAACTTTTGGAACACTGCTGCTTGGTGTCTGTATAGATCCACTATATCATTTGAATGGCCAAATTAAATAAAATGTTTCGTATTTGAATGATTTGACTTCATATCAAAGTTTTAAGAAGAGATACTGTGGAAATCAACAGAACTGTCACGTACTCTCAGTTTTATCAGATCTGGTTTTTTTGTATTATTTGTCATTATTATAAATTTTGTGTATCGTTAGTCAATAAAACTTGACAACGCAAGCTTGCAGGCGACAGCTTGTACGGTTGGTTTATAGTGCTGGTGAAATTAGTCGATTTTTTTATCATCCGAACAATTTTTAAGAGTTTTTATGATCCTTAAGAATTTTATGAAAAAGATTTGATAACATTCTCCGTTTGAATACCATGAAGTCCATTTCCTAAAAACTTTATCGATAGAGCCTCGGCTCACTATCGCACAGCAGTGCTAAGGAAGAACGCCGTAAGAGCCTTCAAACGTTGCCATTTTTCCTTCAATAAAAAACGCGTTTTCCGAGTAATCTTTGAATATTTTTCTTCCAAATTTTCACTGAATTTCATTTGATATTTGATCCAAATTATCGAAACATTTCAAGGAAAAATACTCATATGTTCCATCAAAAAATAACATTTTATCGCTGAAAATATGGCGACATTTGAATGTGCATACCGCGTTTTTTCTTACCGCGGCAGCGTAACACTGTACACTGCCGTGCTAAGTAAAAACGCCGTATGAGCATTCGGAAGTTGCCAAATTTCCCTTGATAAAATCATTATTTTTGAGAAAATTCACGCGTATTTTTCCTTGAAATTTTCAGATATTTTAGATCAAATTCTGCACAAAATTGTCTGAAATTTTAAGAAAATAATATTCCCAATTTCCCCAGAAATTTCGGTTTTTATCGGAGGAAACTTGGCAACGTCTGAAGGCCCATACGGCGTTCTTCTTCAGCACGGCAGTGTAGCACTACGCCCGTAAGCTCGTAGCCCTGACGGCACTTAAGACGTTATGAATTTCCATTCCTCGAACGGAAAACTTTTTACGTCTTGTCCTTACATCGCAGCGGCGCCGTTAAACGGGAAGATTTTGGGAGTCGATTAGCGGCTCGTTCCGGCGGGAAAATGGGCCTGAAATTATCCTCGCCACCGGAATTGACACTTTTAATGAGTCGAAAAAGCGACCGAAGCCCCGGAGTCGACCGCATCTGAGTCATATTCGTAAGTGAATTAAAGTCGGGATGAACTCGAACGGGGAGGAGTTCGATAAGTGGGGCATTAGGTGGGGCAACGGGTCCTCTGTCGGGACATCTAGGGGCAGGAATTGGGCAACCGACCGTAAATTATTTATTGCCCTTTGGCTTTGCATCCTCGCCGCGACGTTGCCTCATTGCCGAGTTTCTTTGTGTTCGATGAAATGAGCGGACTTTTCGCCGACCACATGTGGGTAACGGACTTCAACGTGGCTTAGAAATGAACTCTGCGACCTTTCTGAAATTTCCTTATACCTTCGGGAATGAACTTTTGAGCTCGGGGGACTCTTTACTGCAATAAAACGAGGAATTTCAAAGATTCGTGTAGTTTTTCGCAATTGAATCAGTGAGTTCGAAAACACACCAACTAGGGTTTCTTCCGATTTTCACTTTTTTACGGTTTAGTAACACTTATGGATAGAAGCATCTGCACGCAAAAGGAAATTTCCAAATTGCAATCGGAAGTGCTCGAAATAGCGACGGGAAAAGGGAAAAATCGAAGTATTTCATTGGAAATACCAATTTTTGGCCTTGTCCTTTGGCACCAAAAAGGTTTTTCTTCAACTAGCTTCTTCGCCCACTGCGCAGTTTTAGGTGCTTCCTGAGCAATTTTTTTTTCGAGTTGGTGTGTTTTCGAACTCACTGATTCAATTGCGAAGTGGACTGAGTTTCTATGGATCGCATTTAGCAAAAAAGAACCAGCGCGACTATAGCGTTTTCAATATCGTGCAACTTCTTCTATTCTTTTAAAAATACGTAATTAATTACAATGTTAAAATTGTCCCCATTATTTTCCTTTAAAATTAAAAATTGTTCGATGGGAAGCAAAAACTACTTGCCATTTTGAGAGATTTTTTATAAACTTATGAAGGAGCAACATTTTTACAACACTGTATGTGCGCTGGTTTCTTTTTGCTAAATGCAATCCATATCTCAAAAGGAGGGAGTGAACTGCATGTTTTGCCAACTGCCAACATCGTTACCTTTAAAAGGAGAGAAAAAATAAAGAATAAAACTGAAGCAGAATGGAAACAAATAGAGTACCTGTATAGCGAGAGTATAGACAGATGTGAAACTCCGAAAATCCATCAAGCCTTCACCGATGTCTCCGCGAATAAAGTTAGGGCCCAGAAATGCAGCCAACCTATGAATTTCAATTATCCAGAACGATTTATTAATACAATTGTTAGGAACCATCGTTTATAAAGCACGTATTTAACTTAGTTTTTGCATACATTTACTCACTTTTGTGGAAGAACGCTCCTTTATGTACTTTCTTAGCCATCTTCGTTAGAATTGGAATCCACAGACTGGCAGTGAAATTTAGTGCGTCAGAAGTTAGTTAGAAGGGTGGCTGCACTTTTGGGCCCTAAGCTCTCCAGGAAGCGATCTGTCCATACTCTCGCTATACAGGTACTCTAGAAACAAACAGCGAGCAGTTTAAGGTAGTTTTATTTTAAAGTCGCAATCCGTCATTGAGAAGGCACTTGATGAATTCTTAAAAAAGTTGGAAGTTGTATTGTTTATTCTAGCAACATCGTAAGCAGCTCGATAATAACCATTGTTTTCATAGTAAGTCGCGTGAAGATACGTAGATAATACCATATGTTAAAATGCTAAAATGATGTCCGTATTGCAGATGCGAAAAAGTAGAGGCCTTCAATCCGGCTTTATTTCTATTTATTCCACAGTGACAGACGAAATGCGCTGTTCGAGATATTTTGATGAGTAAAGGTGCAAGAAGCAGAGGTACCCTCAATGCCTTTGTTTCTCATACCGATGTTGACGACGCACGTCTACCCTGTCTTAAAACCGCCCTAGTAAAATGCTAACGCACTGATAGATGAATCTTCTTGACTGCGATGTAGGAACAATATTGGATGACGACAGTATTAACATGATCATCAACAAAATGATGAACAACCACTGTAGGGCGATTTTAACTTATTTGATCGTTAGAATCAAATGTATTTTTTAGTCCGAACATTTTACAGTGCCTCTAATTTTACGCAGAGTTTGTAAAAGCTCTCCTGCTTTTGCAAACCTTGATCAAGGTTAGCACGTAAGATACTTCTACACTTACACCCACCATTGTACCAACACTTAGTGGCAAGATGGCATGAAACTTATGAGAGAAAAGAAAGATTGGAAACTTCAGTCAAATATTTCATGAAATTCCACAATGCTGTGAACTATTTCATATTTTTTAGGGGCTAGAGTACGCAACCCGCACTCAAACACACTGCAAAAATACAAGAAAGTCACAATTTCTACATTTTGCGAAGCATGTAATGGAACTGGTATTTTTCAATGGCTTTCATACATTTCTGAAATTTCATGAAATATTAAGATTTTATATTTCATGACATTCTGACACCCTTTCTTTAGTGGATGTATTACCGACCGGTTACTTCAATCTTTTTCTCCACTGGAAAAAAAAAAAAAAAAAAAAAAAAAAAAAAAAAAAACCACATTGGATCTAGAGTCCATACTCTTGAAAAAATTGACAAGAAAAAGGACTCCTGATTCAAGCAGATTTAAGCTTAAATCAAAAGGAAACCCGCTCAAATTAAGAGGCTTGGTTCTTGATTTAAGCTTAAATCTGATTGAATCAAGAGTATTTTTTCTTGTCGATGCTTTTAAGAGTCTGAACTCTAGATCCAATGTGTTTTTTCAAAACTCACTGACAAAAATACTGACTTTTTAAAAATTAAACCCCGCCGACCTCTTAGCGCTTCCCTGATCCTCACGTATTAAAGCTTCCGGATTGCTTCAATTTTCTTTTTTCAATCCTGAAAAGCTCAGCAATGTACCCGACCAATGGATTGAAAATGTTGGAATTTCAACAGTGCAGCTCCCACCGATCGGGAGTAAGTTGACGCAAATAACGAAATTATAAAGGAACCCTGAATGCTCTCATTCGGTGCTTTGGTCCCTTTCGGCGGGATAATTTATCGCCGCTCCTTCTCCCTCCGAGCCAAGCGGGGGAGCCCTCGAACAGGGTCGAAACGACTTAACCTTCGAAACTTCTCGGCTTTTTGCCCTTTGAGGGCGCTCCAAGAAGAATGATGCTTCGTGCGGATAGGGGGCTGGCACTTCGTTTATTTTTTTTCAAGGGAGTTTCTGCATGAGACCGCCTCGTCCTTTCGAAAATTGGTATTAAAAAATTACGACTCTTCCCGCGATTAAAGTGCGTGAGATTTGGAGTCTTTTAAGCGCTGAGTCGATAGCGAGCGTTTTTTTTACTTTAACCTGCCTCTAAAATTCTAGTATACTACTGCCGCGCTAAGGAAAAACGCAGTATGAACATTCGAGAGTTGTCAAATTTCCTTCGTTAAAATTTTTATTTCTGAGAAAAGTTAGGAATATTCCTCCTCGAAATTTTCACGAACTTTGGGCAAAATCGCGAACAAATTTATCTGAAAAATTGGAAGAGAAATATTCATGAGTCTACCAGAAATTCGCGTTTTATCAAAGAAAATTTGGCAACGCCTGAAGGTTCATACGGCGTTTTTCCTTAGCACGGCAGACTAGTGGTAATACGTTCAAATGACGCAACACCTCAACAGAAATATGACGGAAAGGAGCTCAGGATATTTAAAATAGATTAATCTGCGAAACCTTTATTTAATGCCTTTGATGACAAAGGACGGAGGACGAAAATCGTTTCCTATTTTTTTTTCTTTTCCATAGCGGTAGCGTAGTTTTCACAAAATTGATATTTGAAATTTTGGTAGACGAGTCCTTTCACACTACTGGCGCGCAGCGCTCATCTCTGCTAGAAAAAAAAAAAAAAAACTCTGACCGTGGAAGCCGTACTTACGGGTTATGTGGACATACATACCGAAATCTCTTTGGCAATGTTTTCAAACCACTTGTTGCCTAAATTTTAATTCCCGCGAATGTTGCATTAAAAATACTCAAAGAGCGGTATCTTAAACATAACTTCAAAGGTTCGTTCAAAGAGTTGTCTTTTTAAAATAAACGAATTGCCAACAGTATTTTTAACGACCGTGTTGTTATTAGGGAAAAATAACATTCAACTGGATATCGGTAACGATCACTGGAAAAAAAAATGGTAACATCCATTATGATTCTACTTGATTATTTACACAGTGATATTATTTAGTGAAAATAACCAGGGTTGTATTAGAGATCGCCAGGACTCTGGTGATACTTATCATAATATGGTAAATACTACCATGGAATCTGGTGTTAATTGCCATACTTGTATGTGCGTCAGAGTATGGTAAAATCTTCCATATTTATTTTCAGTGCTTCGTGAGATGCTAACTTTCTCAGCCCCCACCCAACAATATTCGTCCAATTCGGCTGACGTGCAAGTTTTTGAAACTAAACAAAGGAAGGGGGGAAACGCAGAGATTGGTGAAAATGCAACAATTATTCCAATCTAAAAACTTAAGCATTGTGTGAATCGAGCTTATTTTTATCCATCCTTTTGAGCAGCCAACGGCGCATATTTTCCAGCCGAGCNCCGCGCGGCGCTGCCTCGTGGGTCGTGACTTCAGAATCAATTCGACGGATAATTTCTCAGCTTACTGAAATTTCCACGCAATTATGCATTATGGAAGAGCCCCTGAAGTAGCTTCCCTTGAGTGACCCTGAGCTTTCGCAGCAGTGTTGTCAGAGCGTGAGATCTATAATCCTCGTAACTTAATGTCAAGTTCCCACAAATCTGCCGTGTCAAGGAAAAACCCCGTATGAGCATTCAAGTGTTGCCAAATTGCCGCTCAGAAAACATTTATTTTTGATGAATGCTGAGGATATTTGAACTGCATTTTGCAATTTGGAACTATAAACTCTGACCCGGTATGAAAACAACGTATGTGCCATTACTTTCCCTATGCACATGCGTGTTTTTTTCAGATGAGACAGAATTTATAGCTCCCAATTGCAAAATGCAGTCCATTTTTCCTTGAAATTTCCAGACTCTCCGGATCAAATTTCGAAGAAAATTCAATGTAAATCGGAGGAAATATATGTAACAATTTTCCTGAAAATCCGTGATTTGTTGAGAAGCATTTGGTAACCTCTGAAGGCTCATACGGCGTTCTTACTTAGCACGGCAGTAATGCTTACAACATTAATTCGACGGATTCAGGCCCTGCGGCTTTGAACATATCGACGGTGAGAGGACCAAACCACGTGTCTCGTTTTCGGTGTTTAAAAATCTCCGCTTTCATTTAATCTTTTTGGGGAAGAACGAATCAATATAGTGGTGTGGCGTATTTTGCGATATATCGATTGATCTGCCATTTAAACCAATGGGGAAGGATCGATAAACAGGGTGTTTGCAACGAACACCTTAATAATTGAATCTTTACAGTAGTTTTGAATGGGAAAATATCGATAATCGATCAATCACGCCTCGCCACTGCATCGATATCATTCCTTATAGTTTTCACATAGTTTTCTGCACAAAGAGAAGAAGAATCTCGTAGTTTTACAAGAATTAATTGACGTTGAGTAGTTTTCCTCGAGTGCAGTTGCGGATCGCACGGTATAAGCAATTTTCCCCAAAAAAGAAGGATACCGAAAGCAAGGAAAGTCGAATTCAATTACATTCATAAAATAAATATATAAATAAAATTTCCCTTACCAACTTAAACAATTTATAACTTAAAGCAAGAACTTTGAATTGATTACCCATGAGAAAGGATTAGGTTTTTTAGTTTCTATGAACGAGTCAAATTTTTCCAAGTTCACCGATACAATCAATAAAACTACACATTATACCTACTTTTGATTAGGATGATTAGCCGTGAAAATTTAGTGATCTTTTTAATATCTGCTGAACTCTCCAACGAACAAAGAGGCAAATTTCTACCGCGAGTTCTGTTTGCACGGTCAGCGAGTCGATCAATCCGCCGTCATCCGTTTCAACTTCGCGCGTAAAAACGCCTTCAATTGATGATGTATGCAATTTCGCATGCACATGTGTGCGCTTAGTTGTATCCCGCCCTTCTGACCGAAGACCGCAGATTTACAATACGCTATTATTTGGCTATTATTAAACTTGATTTTTGCGATGATTGAGAGATTGATGTACAGTGTAGTTTTTCTGAAAAAAATGACCAGGGCTATGTTTAAATGAGTGGAAAATGGTATTTGAGCAAAATTTTGCACTCATCGCGTCATACCTGCGGCTTGTCTTTGATTATTATGGCAAGGGTGCATCATCGAAGCACTTTTTGTGCACCCGTAATTGGGGATGCTACTAGGGGTGAGCTGAGGACATGATGTGTTCCATGTGATGTATACGACTTCTGATTTGACGCCATAAAACTGTAGGTGCATGACTTTAATTGGAAGCATTCACTGCTTGATTTAGTGAAAAGAGAAAGAAAAAAAGTTCATCGACAGACTAGAACAAAGGAGTTTTATCACGTATACTGCACTCTATGAGTGCAAACACGTTGCCAAACCGGACCTATTTCTGCGAAACGGAACTTTACACGAGTGGGAAAGATGGAGTGTGCTCTAGAAAGCTGCATAAGAAATAATGTTAAAATGGGCGTGATTTCTTTTGGGGCATTGGAAAAGTGGGATTTTACACGCTACCGAACGGAACTAAGCGCCAACGGTATGTGGCACTCATGAGCCGTGGACATGGTGAAAGAGCGTTTTGGACAGGGTTCATGAGTTAATGCGTTGCCGTATCGTCGCGCGTTGGCTCCGTTGCTGTTGACGTCACTGGCGCTTTATAATTCCCACTTAGTCTTTCGGTCCTAGACTATCGAGCACACTCATTCTTTCCCACTTTTTTCTGGTTCCGTTTGGCAGGAATACGTCCAGTGTCTAAACCCCAACAAAATAGAAGATGTGTTAGAAAGATCTATAAAAGACAATGTGACGCGATGAATGGATGGAAAGTCTCATTTGGACGTATCTCTGTCAAACGGAACTATGTCATTAAGACATGAGCCCTAAGACCCATAAGAATACATGCACAACAGGGCTCACGACATAACGCACATAGTTCCTTTTGGCAGAAATACATCCATTTGTTATCTATTTCTGTGCGATTCCATAGAAAATGTCTTGAATCCGCCGTAAATAAGTTAAGTTTCCAATTTCAACGAAGGTAAGACATATTTGCGCTCTCTACTGTTACCTCGCGTAATTTTGACGTTCCTATTTTTTTAGGTAAAACACTGACAGAATAACTAAAATTAATAACTGCGAATAATGTTTCACTATACCGAATTTTTTAGAGCCAGTCTTACATCAAATGTGTAAATATCAACTCACCTCATAGTGGTGACCACCTACAGAGGAAAAGGCTTTGGTGTACTAAGGCAATAGTTTTAGTGGAGCAATTCTGGTTAAGTTGGGTTGAAAAATCGCACTCGGAGAACTTTTTTTTTTTTTTCTTCTTTTTTTTTGGATGACAATACTTGTTTTGCCCAAGGGGAGCGAGAAAGTAAAAATTGATGCTGATTTGACATTTTGGATGTAAAAAAGTGTGCGAGAACTCACAAAACGCTGAATTAACCGTCACAGCAGTTATTTTTATTTAGTAAGTCAATGTGTATACACATTGACTTGGTGAAGTAACTACTGTAGCGGTTATTTTGGCGTTTTGTGAGTTCTCGCATACTTTTTTACATCCAAAATGTTAAATGAGCATCACTTTTTTCTCGGTGTAACGTTGTTAACTTGATGGTTTAATCTTCTTTCCTCCTCACAACGCGGTCGTTAGTTTTCCTTTGAAAAAAAGGCAAACCTGCAATGCAAGCAGAGACCGGGAGGGAAGATTATGTTACTTTTTTATCTGCTCATTTCCTAATTTTCCTCCTTGTTAAATCGCTTACCAGGATTCGTAAAGAGTGGAAAATGGAAACCACCGTAATTTGGCAACTCTTGGGTGGGGAGGGGGAGGGGTAGTAATTTATTCAGGCGTTAGGGAAGCCAACTAGCTGGATTAAATCATAAGCTAAATGCTTTTAATCTCTGTTTATTAACGAGCTGGTTGCTGGTGGATAAGTCGAGACTTGTGCAGTGTGCTAAACTTCCACGGGATCACTTTCCCTGTCCCCCCTCTGATCGATGTTGCCAAAATGAGCCAAATATTTTTTATCTATTCGGCCGTGGTCGTACAACCGTTCCCGGATCGTGAAAAAAAAACTTGTTTAAAAAATTGATTGTGTAAAATACAGCGTGAAGGAATGGTAAATTCTACCAATCTTTTTTTTTTTAGTGTAACATTCTAGACGTAAAAAAGTGTGCGAGAACTCACAAAACACTGCAGTTACCGCCACAGCATTTTTGCGATTAATTCAGGGTCTTGTGAGTTCTCGCACTCTTTTTTACATCGAGAATGTTAAATCAGCATTTTTTTCCCGCCTGAGTAGAATGTCAAGGATATTTCCAGGATCTGTAATCTGGTGTGATAGTTGTGTCTATATATATTTCTTCACAATTTACAGGAATACGTTTGAACCCCCTCCCCGTGCGAAGGCACACACGTCTCACGTGTCGTCGCTTACACTGTACGCAGAGAATGGAAACGGATGAGAGCGTGAACAGCCGCTGCGGAAGTATAGCTCATGCGGCATGTTTGCCACGATTGATACAGAGTTTCAAAGAGACGCTTGGAGTTGAAAGATGAGATTACCCTGATTAATTGTTCCCTTAAATTAAAGGATGAATAGCAATCCTGACCCGACTCGGGAACTTATTTTCAGTACATTGCATTGATCCGCTTTGAAAGGGATAAAAACGCAAATGATGAAAATCTGCGGCAGACAAGTCGATGGAGGAGAAAGAGAGTCGAACCCGCACCCATTCAAATTTCATCGTGGAATCGCACCCGGCGCGCTAATTAATCTGCACTGAATGCGCTGTGATTCCCCGCGAATATTGGTCAAAGTTGCAAGATGGTGCCGGAAGCTGCAACTTTTGTGAGAGGATAGAAAATATGCGGGGAAAAGTTCATTTTCACGGAACCGTTGAATGCTGTCCGTCGAAAAGTCCTTCATTAGCCTCATTGATATCCACCGTAAACAAGTTGAAACCAAAATGAAAATGGTTGGTCAGGTGACTTATTTATCACTCTATATTCTTACAGAGTTTATTTATTAAATCTGTCACCTGTCAAGTATTATGTAACGCACTTTTTCCGATTTTTTGATACCCCCCCCTCCGCAATTTCCGGAAAAATTCAATCGGGATGGGCGGGATTTCAATTTTTGCCACGTTTTTTTCTAAGTTTTTTCCCCCGGCTTGGATTTGCTACGTAATGCTGAACTTAACCCCCCTTCTCTCTTGTAACGTACTATAACGCTGACTCAAACCCCTACTCCCCCGTCAGTGCGTTACGTAATACTGAAACGGCTTCTAAAAGATTTTCCTGAAGATATTTTCGAAAGTATTTAAGTATAAAATTTACAACTCGACGATCATTCTTAAGACGTGAATTCCATCATCATCAAGTAATTTTTCCTAATAGACGGTAAAATAGGGTTAATTCAAGTGGTTTTTCTAATTATAAAACGTGTTTCTCGAATTTTTCCTCATTCAAACAGTAAAAACCCCTAGTTTGATTAAACATTTGCCACACTCTCTCTCTCTCTCGCTCTCTCACGAGAGCGGGAGCTTTAGCTTCACGGACCGAGTGTTCATCTATAGGGTTCGGTAGGTTTTGGTGCGGAGATCGAACTTTAGTTGTGCGGACCGAAATTATATTGCATTTTGCAAAACGGAACCAAAAGCATTCAAATATTGCTAGGATTTTGCAACTCACATTCTGTGCAATAAAATTACGGAAATCTTGCAAAAAATTAAATTTACAATGATAATTTGTGCCTTGAATTTATAGTTTATTGGGAATAAAGATTAAACTATTTATACGATCAGTTAATATTTGCAACGTGAAAAAAGTTGCACAATCTTAGGGACATTAGAATGTTCTTGGTTCCCTCTTGCAAAATGCGATCCAATTATAATACAGTCGTAGTGCACGGTTAAGGGGATGGGTTTGCATGAAAGGCAAGTTGAGCGCAGGAGAGATACGGTAAGGCCTTAACCTCCCGTGACAAATGAATTTGTGGGATGTAGGTCAAGCAATCAAAATTACGCCACGATCAGACCGCAGGCCGCCGTCTTCACATCGTCAGACGGATAAATGAGGCTCGGCCGAACGGTTTCTAAGCAGCGATTGGGTTTCTAAGCAGCGTTGCCACTCTCAGGGAAATCCCCTGATTTTCCACGGAGACCAACTTTAACTTTATCGCAGCTTACTTAAGCAACTTAAGCAGCAGAACCGCATTTCAAGTTCCTTAATTTTATTCAATGTTTCATTTTTTTTCTGCGCCAAACTCTTCAACACCTTTCACTTCTCTTTAAATTTCCACTAGATTATGAGGAATATATTCACAGTATTTCAAATATAATTGGCGCTTAGCCTTCCGCCAACAAAAAAAGTCATAGAAAATTAGGTAACGCTAGGCTGCAAGCTCGCTCAATTCGTCCTATCATTCAATGCTGCCTTTTTGCGTGCTCTTGCATTTAACTGAGAGTCTTTTGGCCTCTTTCCTCTCTCTAACGCACCTGTAACGCAGGTCCATAAAATTCCCCTTTAAAAAAATAAATAAAATAAAAAATAATAATAAAAAATAAATGAAAACTTATGAGAATCTTCACTTTCCCTCTGCTTCATGAGGGAAAAGTGCTTGCATTTATACTCAACTTCTTCTTCCGTTCCTTTTCTGAAAAAACAAAAAAAAATATAATAAATAAATAAATAAAAGATAAAAACGATGACAAAAAAGTAGTTTGCATTTCCTAAGCCCTAAAATTCAAGTAAAAAAGAAAAGTGAGGCAAAAGAAAAACATTCAAGAACCATTGAAATAAAATGAAGTGGGAAAACAAAAACGTTGAAGACATCCTTTTCCATATACATAAGTTTTAAAAAACGGAATCTCAGGTTTCTAACGCAGCCCTGAAACGTTACGGTCCCCCTCCCTAACGCAGCCGCACTAAGCTGAGACCACCTCCCTCCCGCTAGGGCGATACGTATTCTACGAACAGCCCTCTCGGATGTTTCGAATCTCCATTCCTCGGGTCTTGAACAAACATGTGCGAATAGATTCGCGGGGCCCTTAAGTTGGAGCAATGCGCTTTTCAATTACCACGGAGGGCAAAGCCGCGAGGAGAAGAAAAACCTCGGGACGTGATACGCAGGGCCGGAGGGCCCGCGGCATTGTTCAAGCACACCAATTTTCGTAATACGGTTGACACAGCCACTTCCGCGGCACACGGTATTCCGGTCGGGAAGAGTCAAAGGTTACGTGGAGGGAAAAAACACGTTCGCAATGTCTTGCAGCCGCCACCGACGCCGACGCGCCGAGCGCCAGGGCGAGCGGGGATGAAGAAAACCAGACGTGCATTTCGCATCTCGCCCCTGCGGAGCGCCCCGCCTGCAACCCGCAGAGCAGAGCTATTTTTTCAATCACGCTTCCGCCCCACTCGCAGTTTCGCCTTTTCGCGTTCGCTCCGGCGCGTCGTTGCTAGATTGTGGTGGGAAATCCACACTTAATTGGACGGAGTTAAACAGAAAGGAACCAAGCTACATCGGGATCGAACCGAGAAAAAGAGGTTTAAAGTTTGGCTCCTGCATAAGACTCAATGTAAAAGATAAACTTCAAGTTCAATTTCTGCAAAATTTGCTCAAGAACTTTGAATTTTTGGCGATAGATAGTAAAGCAGTGGTTGAGTTCAAAAACCACTCATAACTCAATTTTTTCCAAAATGTGGGTTGGTTCCTTTCTGCTTAACTCAGTCTAATTCTTATTATTCAATGTAAAATATTGATGGCCGAAGTCGAAAAATACGTATTTCCAATGCGAACGATCCAATATCTTTCTAGTGTAGGGGTGGTTTCACGATAACTGGAATAGTTTTGTCGCCCTAATAGACAACATACTTTTTGGTCATATTTTTAGTAGAAATGATAATCACTCGAATTTTTTCGCATTCATCTTCAAAGAGTTACGTATTATAACGCTTCCTAATGATTTATTGCTCTACTTCTCAAATAATTTTATATAAATTCCGAAAATGTGCTGTCTGTTACCCGATAAAAAGTCAGCATAACAGACAGCATATTTATATATTAAAATTGAAAAGTAGAGCGATAAGTCTTTGAAAAGCGTTATAACACATAACCCTGTGTAGATTGATGCAAAAAAATTCGAGTGATTATCATCACTATTAAAAATATGACCGGTAAATGTGTTGTCTGTTACAGCGACAAAACTATTCCAGTTATCGTGAAACCGCCCATATGTTACCGTGAAAGTGCGTAATTCAGTTAATGTATGCATTGACTTGATAATGTATAGAATAACCTGCGGCTTTAGTCAAATTATGAAATGGTATTTTCATTTCATACTTAACTAGGTATTGTATAGAATAACTGATAGATAGATAACTGATTGCATAGATGAACAGAGGCCCGTTAGTGAAAACGTTCAATGGTATGAATATAAGTTTGTCGCATAAGGAGGAAACTAGCAACGCGACGCGATACTGAAGACGGAACGTTCAGTGAACGTCCAACTCATTTCAAATACACAATTTTATAGACTGAGACAATACTTTTTATTCCTAACTGGAAAGTTCAGTAAACGTCAAAAAGAAGTTTATTTACTTTTGCACGAATAAGACGAAGAATGACACTCAGAATTACACAATAAACCGAGGACTGACAACATTAGAACTGATTCTTCCGTAGGCATCTAGTCAAAAGAATCTCAACTTTAACATTCCTGTGGCCAACCTAAGAATAAGTTTTTCGCGGATTAGTTGTTTATATGTCGTGCGCCCTACTATTTCACTTCAAATTCAAATCAATCAAGTTGTTTGAACACTATATACACATCAAAGTGAAGTATACCTCGATATTTTTGATAGCAGTATCAGTGCATTTTGAAATAATTCATAGGGAAAAGGGAACTCGGTCCATTATATTTGGAAATTAAGGTTGAATTAAGGCGAATTTGAAGCTGAAGAGGTATATTAAAACATTTTCGTTCGAAACAATTCCGAAAGCATCAAACCAAAAAGGAGTTACAGTGCTTTAAATATGCATGTAGTTTCAAGAGAAAGCTATTCCAAATCGTAAGTTACTTTGTTTGCGGAATCGCCGGATTATAATACCACGCTCTCTTTCGTTACAGAAATCAATGGCTCTGGCGTAAACTCTTGGGATGGCCACAGGAATGTTAAATACAAAATTTGGAAGTTTAAATGGTAAAGTTTAAATACCTGGGTCCAGGTCCTGCTTGACAAATTGAAAAGAAATTCTCTGGTTTTTGGAAATTTTGAACTTTCTGTGAAGTGTTGTGCCCTACTATTCCACTTTGCATTCATATCAATCAAGTTTTTTAATCACTATATAGACACTGGAGTGAAGTACACTCCGAATTCGACTCGGACATTTTTAACGGCGTACTTTATGCAATTCGGCAGCACTGCAGGGAGGATTCCTTCGCGCTCCACCTTTCTTCCCTTGTCGCGGCGATGAATAAATAAATATAAAATTAAGGTGACCGTCAAGCATTTACATATACGTTCTCGCCTAATCATGAGCGCTGTTCTAGGATCGGGATAAGAATTGGTGGGTTTTTCAGGTTCACGGACTGGATTCGAAGGTGCGGCTGGTATTAGGGTAGTGCTAACTTATTCAGGAGACTTGCCACTGTGAAAATTCTGAGGAAAAACCACTCTTGCGAATTTCTGATGGTTTGTAGTGTGATCTAAGAAGACCTGAAATAAGGAAGACGCTATAGTTTTGCGGAATTCCGTTTTCGGAAAAAATCTACGAATTAATATACGTGTCAGTGACGTGGCGTGTTTTGCGATATATCGATTGATCTTCCATTTAAACATATGGAGAAGGATCGATAAACAGGGTGTTCGCAGTGAACACCTTCATAATCGATTCTTTACCATAGCTTCGAATGGGGAAATATCGATAATCGATCATTCACGCCACGCCACTGATACACGTTCATGGTCGGTAAATTTTTCGAAAGTTCATTATTCTAGGCTCTGAAACTCAAATTTGAAGACAAAAAATGACTTCCTGTGTTTAAATTTGTGTGTTCCTGTGTTCAAGCCCAGGAAAAGGACTGAGAAAGTCCCGATGGCCTCTAAATTGGACTTTTGGCAGAGATCTGCGCGGATTGCAAGAGAGGAGATCGTTACGAAGGTAGTCTGTGAAAACATATATGTATATACAGGTCGCTTTCACAGCGTACCCGTGCGCTCTGCGACACGTAATCGCCACCCTTGTCTATCGACCCAGAGGTCGTCCGGTAAATTGGAATCATAATAAATTATAGAAATCGAAGATTGTATTGTTTAAGAAGGACATGAAAAGCATGCAGTTGGTTTGGCATGGGCATGAGTTGATCTACTCGTATAGAGGACGGCAGATGGTAGGTTGCTCTAAAAAAGTTCGATTGGGTTGTTCCGGGAAGAAGTTGGCAAAGGCATCCTGTGAAAGGTTGTGGCAAGGATTAGAAGAGGAGATAAGGGTGGATTTCTGTAGATTTTCATTTTGGGAATTTTTTTTCCTTCAAAAAAAATTTTACAGTAGGTAATCCACAAAGCATTTTTTAGAAGTAGTATACTATGTAGAATCATATTTAAGTGGAGCACGGAAAAAAAAGACCTGTCATTTTAACAGTCGCATTGAATGTTAAATTTGTTTGACGTTTCTCTGTTCTTTTAGTTGTCGTGACTGTTAATTGAACATTTTAAGTATGTTGAAACAAAAGTGTACAAATCTGTTAGCTCAACATCTTATTGATGCTTTTGAAATAACATTCTGTATGTTATTCCATCATCACACGACTGCTGAGTTAACATCAGTGCGGTTCATTAAATCAACGGTTCCTGAAGCTCTTGGAATGACTGTCATTGACTTTTGATTTTACAGTACACACGTCATTTTGACATTCGTTTGGATTTTAAATTTACACTCGTGCTAGGTGTTGGTCTAATGTTTTGAAGGCCGTTAAATTCGCAGAAAGTAAGAGCGTTAAAGTAACAGCGAGGGTGTCGAAATAGCAGCCTCTCATTTAACAGCGAGTTGACGGTAAAATGCTGACCGTTGCACGCAGCATTCCATCCCAGCCAGTCCCGCGCGATCGGCGCAGCGCGCATGCGCAGTTGTATATACAGTTGTCGATCGCCCCGCTGCGAGCGGTGACGCAGAAAACCTCTCCTACCTTACCCGCCACTGTCCACCCTCCTTCTCGAGGGTTGCGCGCCGACCTAACAAAGGGCCCGGTCAGGGAAATTCTCAGAACTCCAACCGTCCGGGCCTGGCGTTCGGCTGTTTCTTCCTTCGACATTGTTCGCGCATTCCAGTCTGTTCGTTGAGGTGGCCATGTCACTGTTTAAAGGGATTGCGTTTGCTCAACAGTCAGTGGTTTTGAGTCAGAGAAGTCTTGCGCTTGCGTTTCGAAATCGTGCTCAAATTGTGTTTGCGAGTGAATTTTGGCGAAGAAAGTGATTAGTTTTGATACTCAGTGCGCGATCTGCAAAATTAGTAGCTCCATAGGAAAGTAACTCTTACGATATAAGCAAATTTGGGCACACTGTAATCAGTTGCGGGCAGACGCCATTTTTTGAGGCATCATCATGAATCCGTTCAACTCGGAATTTCTGCTGCCATATATTTGTGTTTTTTGGTTTCAACTTCACCATTGACATTACACTCACTCTCAACTCAATTAGGTTTGCGTCCAGTGCATCCAATTATCATTTTTAGCGTGCCTTCCATGTTTATATGCAGGCGCTCTTTTGATTTCGTTTCCCGTAGATTATACCATCAGTCCTGTCCTCTTTACTTTCCGACCCAACTCCATTGTGTGATTTTTTCCTTTTCTTTTGTTCAAAGCAATTTCGGCTGTTTTGAAATGAAATGAAGTGATAATTTAGCAAATCTTAATCTTGGTAGAAACTTTTGAAACCCTTTATAATACATTTTTGGTGTTTTTAACTCACAAGCACGATCTGCTGTTTGGTTCTTACGTTGTTTTTATTGATGATGCCAACGTGACATTGTTTTAATGACGTAAAGTGTTTCAATGTGTAATACAGTGTATGTGCGGTATCTGACCAGGATGCGAGTGATAAGTTGGGTTATTTGAAAAAAATAAAATAACGGATGGAGAGGAAGGGTTTAAAACGTGCCTCACATAATTTGTTGACGTCCCCTAGGCCATGATCAATTCTTCCCCACCGAGAACTGCAAAGATAAATACTTTGTGAAGTGTTTTTGTGCATTTAAACTGTTAAAATTTTTCTGAAATTAACTCATTGTGAAACTGATTTAGTCTGTAAATGTTACTTTGACCGAAATATTATCTACGGTTTTTGTATCATTTACTAGAAACCAGTTAAGCAGTTATCAGCTATTTACATAAGCATGTAAGTATGACCATGATTTTTTTACAGTTGCGTGGCATTGTATCTGCTACATTAACAGCAGTGTGAATGAGAATCCAAGAGCGAATTTGCTTTTACATGAGCAGCACCGCTGCTACATCGACAGCAGTGTGGATTTAATTCAAGAACGAACTGGCTGTCATGAGAACAGCTACTATGCTATTTCGACAGCAGCGGCCGCTGTTAAATCGAAGGCAGCGTGAACGTCAATCTGATGGGGAACCGGCGTTTACGCCAGCAGCTGCGCTGCCAGTGTAACAGACTATTTTATGTAGGTTGAGCAGATTTTGCTGTCGTTGTTACATTCATTTACTGACAATGTGACTGCAAAGCGCCTGTTATAATAACAGACAAAGGTAATGTTATTTTAACAACCAGGATGCTGTGCCGTTTTTTAACAGCCAAAGGCTGTTCCTTTAGCAGTCGCGACGATTAAAATGGCAGAACTTTTTTTTCCGTGAGGGGTCAACTTCTGTAGGGCCAATTTTTTTTTTTTTTGCTAGTAAGTGAACGGAAAAAGTCTACTTTGTCAACTCCAGCCAGTCTCATTTCACATCCTGTATTTAGTACTTGCAGGGCTTCTTTCCTTCAACTTAAGGTTTTTTATTGCTTTTTCAAGTAAGAGAAGTCAAGTGAATAAAAAAATGACGAGGATAATACTTTAAAATGACTTACAAATGATCATTTTTGGAATTTCAGTACGGAAAAGGCTTAATATTCTGAAAAACTCACTTTTATTTTAATCCTCCTAAGAAAAAAAACCAATCGAAGATACTGAAAATGCATTAAAACTCTCAATGATACCCTTAATTAAACTAATCTTCTCATAAAACCGATTTGATTCTTAAGAAAATAGTCTTTACAGTCGTTTTTTCACCGATGGCCGGAGTTGACAGGTAGTACGGAGTTGACATAGATGAAATTACAAAACGAAGTTATTTGAAAAAATAACGAATATTTAACTAAAGACTAAAATCTAATGAACTGGAACAAACAATTGAACAAAAATATTACACGAATGTCCAATTAAGCTCAGTTTTACAACGTTAAACGTCATTGGGCCGGAGTCGACAAGGTCGGAGTTGACATAGACGAAATTACAAAACAAAGTTATTTGAAAAAATAACGAATGTTTAACTAAAGACTGAAATCTAATGAACTGGAACAAACAATTGAACAAAAATATTACACGAATGTCAAATAAAGCTCAGTTTTACAACGTTAAACGCCATTGGGCCGGATCGATAAGGTCGGAGTTGACAGAAATGAAATTACAAAATAAAGTTATTTGAAAAAATAACAAATATTTTACTAAAGACTGAACTCTAATGAACTGGGACAAACAATTGAACAAAAATATTACACGAATGTCAAATAAGAGCTATGTTTTACAATGTTAAACGTCATTGGGCCGGAGTTGACATAGGTGTAATTATAAGACAAAGTTTTTTTGAAAAAATAACGAATATTTAACTAAAGACTGAAATCTAATGAACTGGAACAAACAATTGAACAAAAATATTACACGAATGTCGAATAAAGTTCAGCTTAATAACGTTAAACGTCATTGGGCCGGAGTTGACAAGGTCGGAGTTGACGCGGCCGGAGTTGACATTTGAGTGTTTTTCGCGGGAAAGAAAGTGTCCACGATGCAGAATACAAACAAAACCGATTGTTTTGAGGTTCGATCGTGCAGGTACATCATATACTGAATTATATCACTGGCGCCACTTCCCCAGTATGAAATTTTAACATAAATGGAGTTGACAGTTTCAAATTACCATTTTTAGAAATCCAAATATTTGATGCGGAAAAGGTTTACTTATGTCTATCAAAGCAGTGTTTCCGATAGCCCGGGACCTCCAACTCTTGAAAAAACACAATCACGATGGCTACCCTGCGCGCGCACTATCAGCTATTTGCTCCGGAATGCGCGAAAATAGCTCCGCCGGAGTTGACACCAAAGCTAGCGACACAACTTTCTATGTATGGTGCACGTTCCCCTGACTTTTAAATAGTTTTCTAACAATTTTTCAGTAGACCCCATCTATTCAACAATTTAAATAAAGCATCAAAATTGTGCAGGACTCCGCCAAAAAGTCAGCAGAACAGTTCTTGTGTTCGAATTTAGCCTGGCGACATTAGCCGGAGTTGACATTTGCACTATTAAAAAAATTCCCGAAAGTATGCTTCGGCATTTAAAGTAGATTTAACAATTTTTTAAGATTGCCAAGACCTACCGAAGTGTAAAAAAAAATAAGTTAGACATATTCCGTAGATTACCGCCTCGAAATCATCCGGCGACAGCAAAATGAAAATCTACAGAAATCCACCCATAAATTTAAAGTGGCATTTGCCTAATAATCTGAAGGAGGATTGGATCGAGTAAGCGATGATCGAGTGTCAGAGGGCAACGAAGTGCGTTAATTTTAAGCGGCTTGCACGAATCGAGCACGCATGAATTTCAAATATTCAGGATGGGCAGCTCTCATTATTCGCCCACTGGGCTTCCTCATGGGTTAAACCGAAAATTCGTTTAGCCATACATTGGATCTACTTTTGTGGTCGGTGACCTCTGTACATATATAACAAAGTACCGTGTAATAAATTAATTGAATCCACCTCGAAAAATAATCATGGGTGGAAATGCAGTGAGAGCAGCTCTGGGTAGTATATAAAACAAACTTGAATTGGTCCGGATTAGGAATGGAAGGGAGGGGGGGGGGGGTTAGTTGGACTGGGATTAGCTGTAAAATTTCACCATCGGAATATCCTCAATAAATCCGCTCCTACTTTTCCATTATTTCACCTCGCGTGGCTCTAACCTCCCCATTCCTCTCCTGCCCTCTCTGTCAAAAGCAGTCATTCAACATTTTGCGCTCGGAAGAAAAACTTTTGCACTGATCCCGTGATTTGAATCCTACTAATTTTCAGGCTCAGAATACGGCAGATGTTGCCCATATTAAGTACCAAATGGACCGATGACAAAATTATGAGCCGAGCATCCAAATGAATTTATTTTCATCAAAATTTCGCCCAAAAAATGGGGTAAATTTTATCGGTAGTCATCAAAATTTAAGCGCGTGTGAATAAAATGCAAGCATTTTGGTTTTTGCAAATTCGAAAATCCAGCATATTAGCCAACCAAAATCAACGCGAATGGAATGAGACAGTTACTTCATTTTGAACGCTTTTTGATGAAATATTTTTTCTGTATTTTGCCTGAATATATTGTTCTTAGCTTCATACGTTGATGCGAATAAAAATGACCGCAAAGGTATACGCAGCTGCTCCGAGGAAGCACCACTCTCTGCAGAAAGTTGAAAGTTAAAAAAAAAGAAAGAAAGAAAAAATCAAGTTGGGTCATCCCTCATAACATTTTGGGATGTTTTTCCTGTATACCCCTCTGAAATTTACTCGAGCTCTTTTGTTCTCCTATTAATAAGTTTATACTCCTACGCTGCCTTGCTAAAGAAAAACGCCGTATGAACATTCGAGAGTTGCCGAATTTTCCCTGATATATTGTTCATTTTTGAGGAAAGTTATTAATATTTTCCCTTGAACTTTTTCGACACTTTAGATCAAATTGCAGACAAAATTACCTGAGAAATTGGAAGAGAAATATTCTCAAATTTTCCTGAAAATTTTAAATTTGTCAAGGTATATCTGGCAACGCCTAAAGGTTCATACGACAATTTTCCTTCGCACGGCAGTACGCGTCACAGTTTCGGCACGAAACTTGCTGGCCTGACGAATCGTAAAACTTATTCGCAAACGCTGAAGTGTCGCGCAAACATTAAACCAACGGAAACAAAAACCGAATCGAGCTGTTGATTGCGGAGCAGCCCGAAACCTCGCAACTTCCAATGAATATTCCACGCTGATACGATGTTTTCGCCGGGAGCGTCGAAGAAGCGAGGGCGTTGAAATTTGCGGACCTGCTAACACCATTATGAGCGCGAACAATTGTTTATGCATCGATTCGAGCTCTTTGAAACACGAGACAAGAGCAATAAAAGCGGGCCGCGTAATAGTTGGCGAAAAGCTCAAAACGCCCCCGCTCACGGCTCACGGCCTCGGCGAGCCCTTTGAGACTCCGAGAAAAGAGACCCTCGGGGGGGCGGGGGTGCCCGGAGAAGAAAATCATCCGTGTTCTCCCGTTTAATCGCCTTGTCGAGATAATTTGATTATATGGAGGTATAAAAAGCGGTTCGCTTTCATTTGCCTCGTTTCTTCTCGGCCGGGAAAACAAAGCTGAGCACAACATTGACGTGCTGAGGAAAAACGCCAAATGAGCCTTCAGACGCTGCCAGATTTCCTTTATTAAAATATTAATTTTCTTGAGAATTTTAGAATATCTTCTTTTCTAGTTTTGCAGATAATTTTAATCGCGATTTGATTTAACGTGTCTGAAAAATTCCGAGAAAAACGTTCGTAATTTTCACCAAAAATCAAAATTTTAAGAAAAAGAAATTGGCAACGTTGGAATGCTCTCGCCTTGTTTTTCGCTAGCTTGTCAGAATGCTGCCGTGCTAAGGAAGAACGCCGTATGAGCCTTCAGACGTTGCCATATATCCTTCGATAAAAACCAAATTCACTGGGAAAATTGGGAATATTTCCTTCCAGGCTTTTCACACAATGGACCACTAGACAAGGTACGAATTTAAGCAATCTGATACATGTTTCTTAAACAGAATTTCACGTAAAACACGATTAGCGCAACAAATATTACTGAAACTAACTTCTAGCGAAAATTTCAACGTTTTTATTTCACATTGGTTACGAGGAATTTGAACTGCCCGCTCACAAGAAACTCAAAGCTCTACTCGAGTCAAATCGCGCGCTACAACGGTTTCATCAAGCTTCTCCATCGAGCAATGTTCATTTCCCATCACATGTTGTTTAAACCACAAGATATTTGCTATAGCTGAGCCAAACCGTCAAGATTGAGGTTTCCAGATTTTTATATCGCAGAGACTATCATGATGAACGTTTAGCGCGCGATGTGAATCACGTAGAGCATTGAGTTTTCATGAGCGGGCGGTTTGAATTCACGCATCATGAATCATTAAATATCTTCGTAAGGAGTTGATTTCGGTAATTTTTGCTATGCGCATCGCGTTTTACGTGAAATTTTGGTTCAGAAACATGTATCAGAATGCTGAAATTCGTACCTAGTCTAGTGGTCCATTTCGTACTCAATTTAATCGAAAGTATCTGAAAACAACAAGGGAAAATACGCATAAATTTCGTCAAAATTACAAGTTTTATCACAGAAAATTTGACAACTTTCAAAAGTTCATATGGCGCTCTTCCTTAGCACGGCAGAATGTCTGGCTGAGCATTTTGCACGGAGAAAAATCAGTGAAAATGCCGACTTTTAGAGTACTTAGTGATTATGAGGCGTTCTCGGTAATTTAACGGCGTAGTTTTACCGACTGATTTGATTTCCTTCAGCCAGAGAGTCTGCTCTCTGCTTAGAAATGCCCGAGATCCTCCTCGTTAATATAAAATTAGCGAGGAGAAATTTGGCACCATTGAAATGGAGTAACGCTCTTTTGCGGGGAAATGACGAATTGATTGATTGATTCAAGCGCAGTCAATCCACGCCGAATGTTTGGCATCGGACAGTTCTGTTTCCGAAGGTCCCAAATAGTTTACCTTGACAACAAACATTACGTTTTTTGAAAATTAAGTGACCGCTGATCATTTAAAAAAAAAAAAAAAAAAAAAAAAAAAAAAAAAATTATTAATCAAAGTTTACTCGAACGGAGTAATCTCCTCGTTTAGGGTTCGAACCGATTCCTGGAAGGAGGTTTGTTAACTTTGTCAACGGGAATCGTCCGGGCTTTAGCCGCGGGTTGCTCAACTCTGAAAATGTTGCCGGGCTCAACTAAAAACCCGCAATTTTTTTCAAGAAAAATGTCGAACTTCTCCGGTGCTCAATGTCACAAGCGAGGAGACCCCGTATTCCGGGCGTCATTACATATGCACATACTTATCAAAGACGTCACTCCTCATTGACTTCCCTCCACGACGAAACCAAATCAAATTTTATCCTCCCTCCTAAGTTCCCGCCCAAGTCGAGCACGATAATACAGCCGTGCGAACTTTGCCACGTTGCCAAGTTTCTGCTGCCAAATTCCAATTTTTTCACGATTTTATGTATTTTTTTCCGTGGGTTTTTAATGAGATCTAAAAAAGATGCCTGTCATTCTTGATATGTTGGAGCGCCTTTAATTGTGTATGATACTCTGCAACACTTGTGCCGCGAAATAGTTGCTTGAAGCGCCGTGGCACTCCGCGGCGCGGCAAATAATCGGCGTGACACGCGCATGCAGATGTAGGCGCCTACAAACCTAAGTGGGATACTTCACGCTTTGCGCAATGCGTGAAGTATCCCAGTTAGGTTTGAAGGGGCCAGTGCGCGTTCCGCGCTGGCAGCATGCCGCGTCGAGCCGCTCCGCTCTGTGTTAGGCTCTTATATTTAAACTCGCAGGGTCAGTGTTTTTCAACTCATGATTTTGAATTGTGTTCGATAAAAAAAAAATAAGCAGCATAGGAAAATATAATGTGCGTTTGTAAACATTAAGGAGGTTCCGTGTCTTTAATGATTTCCTAAGCCTCTTAATATTTTCTTTTATGTGTCGTACTTTTACTGTGCTGCAGCGTAGTGTGCGCCAGATCTAATTTACAATTTAATCCAGCGTGATTGAGGATTTCAAAAGAAAATACTGATAAATATTCTTGTGATCAGATATTTGTTTAATGGAGGTCTAGCAGCCTTGGAATGTCCACACGGCTTCTTTCCTCAGCTTTTTCGTGCATTTAGTGGCGGGAGATTCGAAATCCGGGAGCGAACCGGCAACCTCCGCTTCCGAGTCAATAGGAGGCATTGTTTTTGTTTCTTCCGTTTTTTGCCTCTGCCTTTGTGCACCTGTTTATTTGATTGGTTAGACTTCAGGTTTTATTTACGCTGAAACGCCGCCTGCGTTTCCTCTGCGGTTTGTCGTATTTGCATTCGAAACGTGGGGCTTCCGCTTTGTAAGCTCAGAACGATGCATGCTGAATTGGGTTGGAGAGTAAGAAGCGCATTCGGTCTGTTCTTTTGTCCCTAGTGTTACTTGCTCGGTTTTAAAAGCTCTTAGTTTTTAAGACCCCTGAATGTGGATGTGATATTACTGACATTTTTCGCCACATGGAGAAGAGAGAAATTAGATTAATTTGATCAGGGTTATCAATTAGTAACGGTACTGACTTTTCTTGCCACGATGCGGGGTAAAATTTTTAAACTGTGATTGTTGGACACCCGAGTAACAGTTAAAGCCATATTCCGCTACGTTGAGGAAGTGAACCTTTGAAGGCTGTCAAATTCTCTCTGACTAGATTCTCATTTTCTGGGAAATTTTGTACTTAAGTTCTTCAAGTTATTAGACAAATTTCTTTCGCGTTTTAATATAGCATTAGTAATATCATGTAACTGTATATATGACATTCTTCGTTAGCTCAACTTATTCCTGCAGTGGCCTCCCGGGGGTAACTTAAACTATGTCAAACATAGTAAGAGAAAGAGAGCAGGTAGATTCTCGTGTAATCGGAAGTCGAGGCGATTTTGCAAGCTGGCAACACTATTTTCCTCCTTTTAAATCCTTTAAAAATATCAATTTTAGGGGAGGTAAGCTGCCTCACCAAGAATCGCTTATTTTAACATACATTTCAATACAGAAAAATTATTATTGTCAATTTTCAAGAACCGTCACTGTGCCTAAAACAAGGAAAGGAGATGCTCCATGGACAGTTTTGTACAAAAACATCGACGGAAATGCAACTTTTGAACGTAGTAATGAATGGTTTAGAAGAAAACGTGAAATAGTTTTCTTTTTTTTTTGGGGGGGGGGGGGTGACCTCTGATCTGCACGATGAATATGTAAGAAAGGAAGAGAGAGAGGGGCTCTCGAAAAGTCGGAATTTCAGCGTGACGTATAATTTGTAAACGACTCATGACAATTTTGTTACTTATCTAAGACTGTAATAAAACGCCGCAGAAAATCATTCCATTGGTGGCCAAAATAGTATGAAAGCTCCATGTCAGCGCAAAGTGATGGGTGAGCTTTGCCGAAGCAGCCGATACCGATCACTTTAAGCTCGCCTTAATGAAACGTCAGATTAAACGATTTTAAAAACCAGGGAAAGCGAGAAAAACGCCACTAATCCGATTATCGATGGTTTGCTTGTTGATTCGCCCGTCAGCCGAACGACTAATAATCGAAACACATGTAACTAGTCATTAATACTGTCAAAGTAACCCTGCCCGCCCTTTTCAACACCGCTATGTAATTTGCCAAGTTGTGCCGGTTTTCTCCTACTCTGACCGTTTAAATTGTCGGGGATGGAGATTTCAACAGTTACAATTGACAGGTTTGATCGCAGGTCCTAAATGTGGCGTTTTTACTATAATAGGCTTTCTTTAAGGTTGTTTCCAAAACTAAAGTAATCTGATCACACGACGTCTGTCGCTTCAAATCATGAAAGTTGTCTAAGATGCTTTAAATAATCCTCAGAAATTAGAGAATCAACCATGAGTTTCTGAAAATGTTCACAGGTAGCCGGTTTAAAGGACTATAAATCAATGGATACGTGATAGCGAATAGGATCAGGTCGCCAATTAATTTTATTTTTATTTTTTCGTGTTTTTTGCAGCTGAAAATGAGCCGGCAACCGTCGCACAGTGGATCGAGTCAATCAGAGAGGTCGGACATGAAACTTTTGACTAAAACTCCAAATTTTAATGTTTAATTCATCGCATTTTAAATTTTAACGGGTGCCTTTGCAAGAAAATTCCACAAGAAAACCAATGGAACCACTTTTAGAACCTCAAAATTGTGTATAAACGGAGTTATTAGCTATTAAAGTTTCCAAATTTTGGTCCGACCTCTTCTATTGACTCAATCCACAGTGCGTCGGTTCGGTACATCCTGCCTTTTGGTGTTCCTAGAATTTTAGCCTTGTTTACCCCATGTTTTAATATATTTCTATTGTATTCGTATATTCGGGCTATGTTTTTTTCCAATTTTTTTAAAATAAATTTCACGTAATATTATTACGATATTAGACACGTTTCAACATTATGTCTTGTTGCATTGCACAATTGTTGCTAAAATTGGACGTAAAAAAGTGAACTTTTTACTTATTTTTGATGACATTACGATTCATCATTCGCATCCCTGCGTACAGATTTTTTTTGTATCAATGCGTATTCGCATATCGAAAGGTCCTAAACTTGGTTGAAATGATCCACGGGATTATGTATCCTTCAATGTAAATATGTGTATTGTGCATATATTGTGTGAGTCTAAAAATAAGGGCTTAAGTGTTCAGGGCCCGTATTTCGTTGGTTGATTTTTGGTCGGTTGGAAGTTGAGCTTTTTTTCTATCGCCAATTAATGGTTTACACCGTTGTTGACTTAAGGAGCGCTCAAACTTGCTGCAAAATAGCTCTATCTGCGCACAGTTTGAGTTTAGGATACAATTTTCTTATTTTAAGTCATATTTAGAAGTTAGATTTCACAACTAGCGGTCAACCGCATCAAAAAAATACGGGCCCAAACCATCATTTCTATTGTCAATTCTTTTATACAGATTTTTCCAGAACAGTAATAGCAACTCAAAAAAAAAAAAACTCATCCAAAAAAAAAAAGAAAAATCTTGGACAGAATACAGATTCAAGTCAAGAATTTGATTGAATCGCGAACATTTTATCCATTCATTTGATGTGTAGAGTCACTAACCTGAAAAGCGGTAAAATCATTGGAATGTGATTATTTTAGTTTTGTTTCTCCGATGAATAAAATGAAGTTTGATGATGGAGTTTGGCAACCATGGTTCGCTGTTGACACTCTCGGATGATTTTATCTGTTCGACTAATTGCCATGTTATCTCACTGTTCGGGCAGGAAATCATCCCTCTTTAATGAGCCTTTAAGACTTTAAATCTTTTTCCGCTGAGTATCCCGCTAATCTGAAACGTATATATTTAATTCGCGGTCTGCGTCGGGAGGAAGATTGATAGATCACATCTATGTTTCAGAGGCTCTGGAAAAAGGAAGAAAAGTTTTTAGTTAAAAGTCGGAACAAACGCCTTCCGATAATGGCAATGTTGCATGTGTATAGAATTTGCGATTTGACTGTTGATTCTTATGTAAAAGTTCGCGAGAAACACGATGGTGCCACTGGTTTTCTCTGAAATCAACTCCCAAGCTAAAAAACAGCTCTCAATACTTGAGTCAAAAATGGAGGGGATATCCCACGCTATCCTGAGAGTCCACCTCTACATCAAGACGAACTCTCTATGCAAAGACAGGGAGCTATGGCTAATACATTGAAAGAGCTGCCACTTTATTTTGGGACTCTAAAACTGAAAACACGGCATCCCTGCTAATGTATTTGCTCCCTATTTTCGCATGGAGAGTTTGTCTTGATGTTGAGATGGGCTCTCATGATAGCGTGGGATATTCTCTCCATTTTGGCCTCAACTTGAGAGCTTTTTTTGAGCTTGGGAATTGATTTCAGAGAAAACCAGTAGCACCATCGTGTTTCTCGCAAACTTTTACATAAGAATCTTTAGTCAAATCGCAAATACTTCACACATGCAACATTTCCATTACTACCGTTTATCTATCCTTTTAAAATACACCACACAATAAAATCAGACCTCAAAAAACTGTATTTTTTATCATATACAAACAGCTTTCTTTGGCAATTTCTTGTTAAACTGAGAAAAAAAGTTGTTAAATTAGGAGTGTGATTAATTATGTACTCCCAATAAGATTTTTGCCTAGAATTAGATTAGCCGGGGTGCCGGGGTGTTGTAGCAGTATTCAATGCCACGCTTATTCTATTACGAGTTCGAATAATCGCGCCTAACACAGAGTGCGGCCAGTGTCAAACGCATATTAGCGCCTGCAAGACTATATGAATACTTCTCGCAACGCGTTAAACGCAGTGCAGTCGGTTAGTTGGCCTCAGACGCATATCAGCGCCTACAAGACTGAAGGAATACCTCACGCATTGCGCGCACAGCACGGTGCGCGCTACATTCGTTGTGATTCCTCGGTGTCAGACTCACCTCCCGCGGTGCGATGGACCCAATATCCATCCAGTGTATAACGCGAGCTTGCAATCTTTAAAGGATCGTGGAGATTCTCTTGCTTTCTGCGGTTAACTTTCCCATCATTAAATATACCTCCTTGTGGACTGAGGTGAGTTGGGAAATAACCCGTATGTGCAGGCGTCCATATTTGATTTCATTCAATGCAGGCAAGACGAGATAACTATTCGACCACGGGTATATGCATATTGCCGCTAGCTGGATTGAAGGCACATCAAACTGTGAAGATAACCTGGCTTGGACGACGCTAAAGTCGCCGCCAAACTAGGAACATGTGGCATTGCTTTTGACGATCTTTGCCCGATTTTCACCACAATTAAAGAGTAATCGTGTATTCTAATTGCAACGATTCAGAAACTCGGATTATACTTAATTTTTTTTTAGTTGCATAAAAAGAAAATAGAACGAACGAAAAAATCGCTTTGAAATTGTCGATGCTTTTATTTGAAATCATTTAGGAAAAGTCAAGGAAACTTCTCAGAAAAACTGTGTATAGCTTTTTAAAAACATTGATTAAAAATAAAACATAAAAAAGGTGCATAACGTTGCAATCGGAGATGAATATGCTTTCTTTCGCGTGCACTCGTTGGCTTTTGAATCAATTCATATCCTCAATAACTTGAACCAACTCCTACGAAGTGAGAACAGGCAGGAAGTGAGTGGCAGGAGTTGGCACTTGAGACTTTGCACTTACATGATGCGGTGAGATCGGCTGCTGAACTTTCAGGAAAAAGCCTGCTTGAACGCGAATATTATTTAAATATCTGGTGTTACAATCGAACTATTTACTTGTGTTTCATGCATGCAAGAGTGAGGTAAAACAAAATGTCTAGTGGAAATCATCAATCTATGTAAATTTTAGAGCCTCTTTTGCCCTATTTCATCCAATTTCTCAACTCTCTATTGTAAAATACTGATTCATCAATGAAATTAATGGGAGTCTTTTACTTAATTTTAATTACTTTAATTATTTTGTTTCAGGTTAGTCATTAAGTACCGTTTTACTCCTTCAGTAGGAAGAGGATTTTTCCTGGCAATATCGTAAGTATGCATGTTTTGGCAATGGACCACAAGTTAGAGTAGGAAATAAAGCCTTACAGCATATATATATTTCCTCGTAAAAAGTATATGCAAAGCACTTGCGATACACGGGCTTGAAAAGTCTGAAATCAAGTAACGGGGCAGACATAAAAATGTTTGTTCTATATAAGACCCGGTGATTTCAACATTTCCTTTTACAAGGAAACTATAGTCAACGAATCTCAAATCTCTAATCCAACGTACACACCGTAAAAAATGTCCGCGTTTAAGGCTACTGTGGGCTACGTTGCATTAATTTTTATTAGTAAGATAAACTTTTGGACCCACATCCTCGCTGTGGGGTGGGTTTCAGACCATGATAGATTGTGGCATGAGGGAACTCATTTTTGACACCACTATGGGAAAGACATCCCCCCCCCCCAAAAAAAAAGCAAGCTGACGATGAAGAACTGCTGAAGTCCGGCTGAACTTTTGTGCCTTTGCCTCTCTCTATGTCACACATTGGGTGCAATCGGCGAGTGGCTAGGGCATTTAGACTATCACCAATGTGATAAAGGTCTGATACATGTTTACAGCTGATACATGTTAACAGCCGCTGATCCTAGCGGCTCGCGCCAATCATTCAACGAGGTTGGAAATCTGCAACCCAAAAATATGGTCATTGTAACTCAAAGATTTGATCAATGCAACGCAAAGAAAAACTAATTAAAGAATATTGATTGCACGTCTAGGTTACCTCGTGTTTTACTTACCATATAAACACAAAATGTCTGTCTGATTTCCCCTTTATAAAAAATAATAATATAACTGTCCGTATCGGTCTCATCAATATCCTTTTCATCCTCTCGTATAAAACGATACCTGTAAACTTAATGATAAGAAAACTGTGCCCCGAAAAAAAATTAGTGATTGGAAAGTGATTTGAATGTTCATAAACATGACAACCGAGTTGGCTGGAATCGACTTTCAGAAAGTGGAAAATTTAAACCAATGGACGAAAAAAACGCTAATTTCGTACGTTTGAGTAAGGTCAGGGCATTTTTTGTAGTGCCATTGAGTTCTACGCTAAATTTTGATGAAGAACCATGCGTTGTGATGCTTACTTTTTTACGCTGTTTAATGGCATTTTAATGGAATACGTAAAGTGACCGAAAGTGTACCGATAAAAATAGACTATTTTCGTGATCGCGCCATGCCAGCACCACATTTTATGACCAAATATCATAGCATCGTGATTTCCAAACCCAGATCCCTCAACGGTGCCCTCCAGACACTCTTGTCTCGAGTCCTCATCTAAAGTCAGTTCAACCCCAATTTTGAAGGATAAAAGTCGACCTAAAAAGGTTCCAATCTGAACAAGACAGCGGGTGATGCTGCTCTTTCAGGGATAATAAATGACTCGCTAACTACTGTTTCTTTCTCAATTTTTCCGCATTCGCTGCGGTCTAACAACTTTCCTTTTCTTTTCTCTTTTATTTTCAAATTTCTGAGTTTTTGTACCTGCAACAATCCACTTCATTCAAATTAGATCCGTAGAATTTTTTTAAAAAAACTAAATCTCGAAAGTACGGGATCCTTGTTGTTGTCCTAATCAGTGACACATTAATATTTCTCAAAATGCCCCGAATACAACACGATACGAAACATACTAAATCCGTCGTGAAACACGAAACTCAAAACGAAATGGCGAATACAAGAAATCGACCGTGTTTTTTTCTCATCACTCAGAATTACAAAGGTCAACCTGTTGCAACGCCGAAACAGAAACGGAATCTAACCGTGCAGAGCGATCTCAAGACGTTGACGTTGCTCCCCTGAAGTAATAAAGACATAACTCAGTCCTCACCCCGAGGAGCATGAGGTTTTAACAACCCCCGGGTTCATCTCAAAGCTCAGTTAGGCCCTTCCGTCACTCGGGAGCCGGAGACAGTGTCCGTCGGAGCTTTGGCGAAGGGGGGGGGGACGACGACGACATGAGCCGACATTACCGTCTGGGACCCGGGGCAAATATTTGGACAGTGCAGTTCATAGAGATCAAATAAGCTCAAGGCGACGTCGCGGAAACAGCGAGAGGGCTGTACAAACAAAGGTCGCGCATTTAATAACTGCACCCCGCCAAATCGCACAGCCTGGTTGCTCAATGCTCGGCGCGACGGAGGGGCTAAATGCCGTTTCCGACGCGCTAAGGAGGAGCGAAGCGCTAGGATTCGAGAGTTGCCGCGCCTTCGTCTGTGAGATTTTTGAACTTTGAGGTAGCTATGGGTATTTTCCCTTGAGATGTTTAGAAGCGCTGGCGTAAATAGCGGATGACATTCTGTGAACATTTCACCGCGAAAATTTTTCAGTTTTCTAGGAAAATCCAATTTCATCATGGGAATTTTGGCAATGCCGTGTTCCGAACCGAAAATACCGCATCTCCATTTTAGATGTTTAGTACTTTTTTTTTCGAGAAACCTCCTATTATAAGAAAACTAGCGAACGTGAAATCTAAATGTTTCAGAGTGATGGTGATGTGTCATTGGAAACTTTTACGGGGGCATTTTAAGCTTGCATGATGGTGATCTTATTTCATCGTGATAGAGAAACATGCGTGGAAAATAAAATATATATTTGCAATCGAATATTCCCACGTAAAAAAAATAAATCAGATGTTTTTTTTAAAAAAAAATTCGTTTTGATTTTTTCAAAAATTCTTTAATTAATCTTTTCAAAAGTTCTCTAATTAATTTTTTAAACTTAATCTTCTATCAGATTAAATCAATTTTTTTTTTTTCATTTTCTTTAAATTTTCAGCAGTCCCGTCAATTAAGGCGTACTTATCGCCTACTTCTCATGAATTGCCTCTCTTATTTTCTTTAGATACCAAATGTGCAAAGTTAAAATTCGGCATTCCTTGAGAGGCAAAAGTCAGAGCCTGCCGGCCCGGTTCGGTACATTTTTTCGGAACTGACGCTACAGGTTCTTTTTTTATTATTTTCGTGACGAGTTTACTTTTCTCGTGTCCAGCATCTATATTGTGCATCAAATAAACGTCTCAGCCTCTCGAGAGAATCTTGTTTGTGTATCACCATGCTAGAGGATTTGCGACTGTAAATCCAGCCGCTCTGGGACTGAATCAGTGTTGTAAACGTGCCGGCTCAGAGAGCGTCTTTTTGTGGGGCGATGACCGAGCAGCGTTTCATTGAAACGCTTGTCTCCATGTCTCAACATGTTCAGAATAGCCCTTGCTCTTGTGACATCGCAGTACATATTATATTTCCGTCGTCACTAGGGAGTAGGGAGCACAGTTTTGTAGACAGTGTCTTACTCGCACTGAAGTTTCCTCCCCTTGCGCTGCGAGGTCACCGTCTCTCCCGCTCGAAACGTATCAAGAGTGGCGGTAGCCACCCCCGGTCGAGGAATATTACGACCTACTAAAGTCCCGATAGCAAAGGGGTGGCCGACACTCTTAGTCACACCTAACTCCCTTAATCTGAAAATTTTGGTTATAGATAGGTCGAGCTTTGTAAGTAGAGCGGATCTCGAATTCTTGGCGCCCAATTGCAGTTATTAAAAATGTCCGTTCTCAAAATTTATGAAGGATGCGAGAATTTTATGAAATTTCGGGCAACAACAATGATCAGGCCTTCTTAAGGAAAAGAAAATTTTTCAGAAGTTTTGAAAAAATCCTAATCTACGATACTAGATTTAAGATTTAGGTTGATTCAAACCAACGATATAGAAACTGTATATTGGTGGTGGCCTACGAAAAAACGTGACACACATGGAGCGGTCGTTCGATAGGCGGGCGGGGAGTAGGAATGGCCAATAGCTATCTGCTTCGTCATAACCTCAAATACACGGGATCTTACGAAAGATTTCACAATAAATGATTGAAATTTTCATCGTAAACTCACTTGATATGAATGGCTAAGTTTCATATCTGGACACAGCTTTTCAAACACTTGGTTCTACATTTGATACAAGTCCGTATTTAGCAACAGTCCCGTAAGAAGCCATGGAAACCGACTTTTTTTGTTCTAACTTAACTGTTGCTCCTGGTGTGTTACGAATTTCACCGTTGGCGTGGCATAGGATCCTTCTATCTATAGTTTCTAGATTGTTGGCTCAAACCTACTTTTACCATGTGGTACTTTCACCGTCGCTTTTATATTTTAGGTATGGTTGAGTTGAAAAGGGCAAAAGTCATGACATTGACATTAGATTGAAATTCATTTTCTCAAAATAATAGAGTGGCAAAATAAAGTTCAATATGCAACACGCATGCTGTCGTGTTTTTCATCTCATCCATACGAAACATTTTTGTTTTTTTTTGTTAAGGCACGTTCAGACGGCATGCCGAGCCGCTCGTTAGGCCGCCTGACATGCTGCTTGACGGGCCGATCGACGAAGCTTCCGCCAAACGCGCCCATATACTGCCGTGCTAAGGAAGAGCGCCGTATGAACATTCCAGAGTTGCAAAATTTCCTTCGATAAAATGTTCATTTTTGAGGAAAGTTATGCATCTTTTTCCTTGACATTTTCAGGAACTTCAGGTGAAATTTCGAGTAAAAGTATCTGAAAAATTGGAAAGAAAATATTAATAAGTTTACCGGGAAATTCGTAATTTATCAAATGGAATTTCGCAACGTCTGGAGGTTCATACGGCGTTTTTCCTTAGCACAGCAGGATAGTAGAAAAACAAACGGCGGTTTCCAGGCCGGAATATTTCACGATCCTTACGAACTGAAGTTAAAGTGCCAGATACACCTGCAAGCTAAACGCGCGTCTGGAGCGGCGACCAGGCATTCAGCCGTGTTCGGCAATCTCCGCAGTCAATCAGACTGCAACTCAGCTCCCGTAACTCACTCAAAGTAGAATCGGATCCTACTTTTTGCGTCTGGACGCGCGTTTAGCAAGCAGATGTATCTGGCGCTGTAACGTGCCCCCCGTACGTACCATCAGTTCCTTTCTTCGTGCATAGTTTTATCGCCCGATTTGAAACTAAATTTCTCTCCTTATCGCAGATATGTTGTATGTTGATAAGGCCTGGATACTCGCTCAAATTTCCGTCAATTTACGATAAAAATGATGACAAAATGGCGGCCGAGCGTTATCTAAATTGGTATCTAAAATGAATTAAAACAGCGTGTTGATTGAAATAAGCATAGAATAAGCACTGTTGTGTGGGAATCAGATGACGGATGAGACCTCCAGTTCCATCATCTACCATCAAATTTTTGCAGGCCGCAAAAAATTGACACCAGAGGGTGCGCATAAGTCACCATTTGATCGAAAATTGATGGAAATTTGAGCGTGTATCCAGGCCTATAGAACGCCTTAACGAGCCGGCAACAGTCACACAATCTCACCAGAAGCGTCAGTTATTTTGACAGATATCCGTTCATTTCGGAGCTTCGGAGCTTAAACAGCCCTCCTCCTCTCTCCAGCCCCCTTATTTGGCGGCTCTCCGGGCGAACAGTTGCTGCAACAAGATTTGACCGGCGCAGAATTGGCTGGTTCGGCATGTCTATTAAAACCCAAATCTTTATCCACTCATCGCGGACCGCAGCCCGTGCGGGGGTGGCGTCCGGGGCTCCGACCGCAGCTGTCGCCTCCCAGCTTTCAGGGACCGAGCGCGTTCGGACTAAATCCTTTCGTAACAATCGTTTCGGTCGGGGGATTAATTGAGTGCTTGCATTTGCGTTTGTCTCCTATGCAGCATGAATTGATGGGCTCGACGCGCTGTAGTGGTTCCGGTTTTATCAATTCCGCGCCATCGTGTATGTGGTTTTATTGGATTTTACTCGGGAAAAGGTCTGAATTCTCAAGAAAATTGTATTTGAATTATTGATTGCGATACTGATTTTTTTTTTTGAGTTTGAATGTTGGAATGACAAAATTGAAATGTTAATCTCGGAATAGCAGTTTGCTCTTTTTCAAATCTTGAGATTTTCAGTTTTACCATTTCAAAAAAAAAAAAAATTAACCTTTTTTGTCATTTTCATTATTTTTTAAAGAATCATATTAAATCCTTCAACCAATATGAAAAAAATGAGGCTCTATTGATGTGATTGTATCGAAATAACCAACATTAACCGTAGCAACCATAGCAGTAGCTCAGAAGATCAGTCATTCCCTTTCTTCCACGCTCCGAATGTAATGGAACCAGAAAATCTTGTTATGTAAATGCAGAAGATTCGAAAACGCCTTCAATTGAGGCGTGATACCTCACGCGTTCCGGAGAGTTCAAATAGTTGTATCTCTGCGCCTTAGCAGAGCGATGGAAGCTCAATATTGAAGTAGCGTGGTTTTTTGGTTTCCTTGTGCCGCTACTGCAGTTTCGACTGTTAAGGTCGTTGTTGAAGGGTGCTAAAGCCAGACTTGTATTTCGCAAATGGATAGTTTTTCCAGAATAATTAAAAATTAAGAAGCAGGAGTAATTTAACTAAATAAAAAATGGAACTCAAATCAAGAGTATAATGCAAAGCAATTTGGAAAATCCCGTCATGTAAATACAAAAGATTCGAAAACGCCTTCAATTGAGCGTGATACCTTACGCGTTCCGGAGAGTTCAAATAGTTGTATCTCTGCGCCTTAGCAGCGCGATGGAAGCTCAACATTGAAGTAGCGTCACCGCTTGGTTTTTCGGTTTTCTTGTGCCGCTACTGCAGTTTCGACTGTTAAGGCCGTAGTTTAAGGGTGCTAAAGCCAGGATTGTATTTCGCAAATGGATAGTTTTTGCAGAATAATTAAAAATTAAGAAGCAGGAGTCATTTAACTAAATAATAAATGGAACTCAAGCGAAGAGAAAAGCGATGACCATTCGTCTTTCAACGAAATGAAATGCGACAGGATATCTTCAACATCAGAATGGCCATGACGCATGGCCATCTTTCTGCCATGACGTTGCCAATGGTGCCAACTGCGCTAGGATGGCGCCTCACAAGTCTGTAGGATATTTCATGCATTGGAAATATTTTTTGACAATTTAATTGTTAAAGCGTCAATTCGTTTTTCCTTGTGGACGGGCCCTAAGCCCAGGCGAGAAAGCGGCGCGGCGTGGCAGCGGCCTACCCCACGTGAAGTTGAGCCGGGAGAGCATTATTCTGCCGTGCTAAGGAAGAACGCCGTACGAACATTCGAGAGTTGCCAAATCGCCCTGGATAAAACATGTATTTTTACGGGAATTATGCGAATTTTACTTCGAAATTTTCAGACGTTGTAGATAGAACTGCGAACAAAATTGTCTGAAAAATTTGAGGAAAAATATTCACAATTTTCCCAGTAAATAAAGTTTTTTTGAAGAAAATATGGCAACGTTTGAAGGCTCTTACGGTGTTCTTCTTTAGCACGTCAGTACTCGCCTGTTGGCTGCATCGTAATTGAAAGCAAACGGCAAGGCGCTGGGCGCACCGACTCGGTGAGTCGGAAAGGATCCAGAAGGGGTGAGGCACTTGAGAAACGCAGCGACTTATTTTATTCGATTCTCACCCGGAGCTCTCGCATGATTGGCTCATTTCCATTTGCCCGCTCGCTCCTCGCGGCCGAGGCTTCGCGTCCTGCGGGAGTTTGATTAAAATGCTTCATACTTCACGGCGATAAGTTGGCGCCAAGATAACTCCCCGCAAAGTGGGCTCGGCCCGGGAAGTGAAAGCTAATTTCCGCCTTCGGATATCCCTCACGTTATGCGTGAATAAGCCATCCAACAGGGTAAGAAATTAAGCCAAACAGCGAGTTTTCGTGAGAAAATTTTACTCAGAACGTATTATTAGGCTTTGTCCCGAGGGGGGACTTTTTCACGGGATTTGTCCCAGGGAAAAAGCCCCAAAGGATATCTGAAGTCATCAGTCTGAACTGAACTTTCCACAAATGAATTAATTCCAAAGGTACTGTGGACCAACAAATACCCGCATAAAGTTTATTTCATTAAATCTTTTTTTAGATAATTTATTTTTAAAATACGTCCATAACCATTTTTGAGAAACTAGATTACGTTTCCATCAAAAATATGAATTTCGTTTTACGACTCAGTACGTCCAACCTGATCTGAAATCAATGCCCTGAGATATTCACCGCTGTACAGTATTAAATTTATAAATTGTCAGCTCTGTATACCACAGTGCAGGTGAAACGTGCATTCCGTAAAAGATGAGCTGAAGCAAACAAACGCGGCATCCATTGGAGAAAGTCAACCATTCTACCGTTTACCTCGGAAATAATTTTTCTTTTCGACGCTTCGTCCCAAGGCTCAGAATTTATTTACGACGCTTTAACATTAATGAGGACCGGCAAGCAAAAAATGAATCGTAAATTATGCCATTCTGATCGAGACCAAATTTTTACGACGGTTGAGAACCGACGGAGCTTCGACAAAAATCTATGAAAAAGGCAATCTCTGCATTCACTTGAATAAATTCTTTAATAAAGCGTTTGCAATTTTTAAACTGACATTTTTTGTGGGTTAATCTAGGATTTAGCTTCCTGCTAATATTCTTGAAAAATAATATTCGTGACGGAGAGCTCGAGAGCTCCCTTGACCTCTATGCTGATTTTCCCGGTTCAAACCAAGCTATACGGCAATTATGAAATTCATCACGCTTTACTCAACAAAATCTTCTTTGCAACGTTCATTAAGTAGCAGCATAATATGCCAGTTTGATTTTGAAAAGATAATTTATATTTTTGAGTTGAAATTTTGCTATCAGTAATCGAGACTGCAACTGAAATTGCAGCATATTTAAATAAAGAGAAGAAAATTAGTTGAGTTTTATGTAATGTTTTATCATTTGAAATTACTACAATGCTAACAAACATTACAAAAACTTCAAAATCATAAGTTGAAACCGGCCGACTCCGCAAGTTTGAATAATCATATAAAACACAGTGCGGCTGACGCGCAAGCATAGTATGGCGCCTTAGAAGACCACAGGATACTTCATGCATTGCGCGTACAGCACGGTGCGCGCAACGGGTAGCATAGCGCCTTACAAGACCACAGGATACTTCATGCATTGCGCGTACAGCACGGTGCGCGCAACGCGTAGTATAGCGCCTTACAAGTCTGCAGGATACTTCATGCATTATGCGCATAAACCGCGGTGCGCGCTCAAATCGTTGAAAAGTCGTATTTTCTTGGTGTCAAACGTGTGCAAAATTTCCGAACAGTGGACACCGCGAGCTTGCAATTCTATGATTATAGGATGGTGGAGATTTTGCAATCCTGTATGTTTTCCGCTAATTTTCCCCGACCGCCTCAAGGAAACAGTCCGCTTCTGATCTTCATTGCAGGGATTCAGAAATTTGAACGATGTTTAAATTTTTGTTGTTGATGAAAATAATGAAGAAAATAGAATGAACGAAAATATCGGGTCGAAATTTTCTTTGATTTTGTTTGAAATCAGTCGGGCGCTTCTGATTCCTTGCCCAGTTTTCAAGATTGATTAAAGGAAAAAGATTATTTTAATTGCAACGATGCAGAACCTCGAACCACGTAACATTAATTTCTTTTGCGGTCTCAGTTCACAGATAGAGCGATCGTCGTCATGTTCTCTCGTTTGAGGAGCAACGCTTTGTCATGTGGCGATATTTGAAAATTGACAACACTGTTTTCCCTCCATTTGAGTGTATGTTGATCAACAGATTTTTTGCGAGACAGCTTTATTTTTAATGGATTTAAATGGAGGAAAATCAGTGTTGCCAACTTGCAAAAGAGCTACTGGCTTTGTCTCAAGCTTTTAGGAAGCACATGTCACTAGAATTTTTCAAAGAATTTTAGCGAGTGAAAATTTAGGAAAACTATTGACGCACAAACTGAACCGCATCGAGAGTGCCGCTTAAATTTTTTTGTCCTTTGATTTTTTTTGTTACCCCTACATCATGCTCTCATCATGCAAATACGTGTGTCAAGAGCAAAGTAGATATCGTCACTGCGTGTTCGAGATGTTTCCACACAGGAGAGGTGTTGCAGACAAACATGCGCCGGTGAAGATTCGCTCATCGCAAACAATGTGTTCAGTGGTCGCAAATTTTACGTTCGCTCAACACAACTGATAAGTGCGGTCGCGATGAACATGACAGTGCTAGTGCTAATGCCAAACAGTTTTTCTCTGAAGAATGAATTGTTTTATCTGTGCTTTCTTTGGTGCTCTCCTGCTGTATAGCCAAATTTATGTCTGCATTGAGGCAGGTAACGGTAGGTAGTAACTAGTATTCTCTTACTTAAAAACTGGTTTGATATCTGCATCGAAGCATGTATATATTACGCTTTTAAATTGCGAATAAATTGATTTTTAGAGCCCTTAAAGTAAAGTCTGTACAGGGACCTTTCTGACACCAAAACATTACTGCAAATCTTTAGATTCCAATATCAAACCAATAATGTTCATAACCAAGAATGTTCATAAATGAGCGTTCTTCGGCAAAAATGAGTTTTGTGCTGAAATCAATTGCTTGCTTTACAGACGACGGGTCGTAAAAACTGAAATGATAAATCACTCTGGATAATTTGATGCATAAGTTGGCTGCCTTTTTGGGCCTTAAAAGCTCCATAACCTAACCTCAAAATTACCGACATTTTTGTACTCTCCATATTTAAGTACACATACCTTAAATTATCGGAATAGTGTTTCGGGTCATAATTTTCCATGTGAAATTTGAATGAGGTATATCTTCGTGTGAAAATAATCTAAAGTGAGCGATTTCCTCTAGCGTGCGACGAACACTAATAAAAGTCTTGAATTTTTAGTCACAGTCGTCAAAATATCGTGCACCATGACGGATGACAAATGCAACGACCACTGCTTCCAAAAGTACGGATATTTCGGGCGACACATTCCAAGATACGGGAAGGAGCTCACTTATGGTGTCGTGTATTTTCGCAAGATCTGTATCTGTCACTTAGCAAAACACCTGAAAGAATATTTAAAAGACAACAAGCTACAGTGGCGCAAGCTGTGGCTCAAGATGATTTGGTCACCGAAAAGCTTCCATGAGTGGCTCGACCGCTACGATGTGCCGTTCATCACCCATAAGACAGCGGAAGACAAAGGATATCTCCTTTGAGCCCTCGGATGCAAATGATTAAACTTCAAGCACTGTAGGACTTTCCTCATCATTGTTGCATGGTTAACACCTTAAATTACTATCAATACCCAAAATCAACACATAAGGGGTCGTTCAAGTATTACGTAATGCACTTAAGGGGGAGGGAGGTTTGAGCCAGCCTCAGGAGGCGTTACAAGGCGGAAGAGTGCCAAGCCCAGCGTTACGTAACGAACCCAAACCGGGGGAAATACATTTCATATTCTTTTATTTTTATATATATTATAAAAATATTCATTTTTATATTTATTATGTTTCATATTCTTTTATTTTTATATTTATTATGAGAATATATTTTTTATTTATATACACTTAGTTTAGTTTCATATTCTATATGTAAAATTTTTATATTTTTTTATTTCATATTATTTTAATTTTCATGACAAGCTCCGTAAAATGTTTTAAAACAATTTCAGGCACTTGAGAAGAACGTTTTTAATCTTTTCCGTAATCGTAATATTCTACTTTAATTTTTTTCTGTCCGTGGATCCACTCTGGATGATTTTAAAAACCATTACAGTGGACGACACAGCCCGGAACTCTCGAGAACCTTAATTGGACTTATTTATTTTGCAATATGGCATTACTATTTCTGACTCGTTTTAAGATCTGTGTCGTGCATCTCCCGGGGTAGATACGTGATTTTAAGGATAATCCAAAAATAGTAGCTCCTCATTGCAAAATGAAGACCAATTTATTCTACCCGTTTGTGTATCCAGTGCTTTAGTGACATACTCTCATTTTGCTGGCTTTGAATGCTTATTTGGTCAACGCCGATCAGAATGAGATTCGATTTCAGTCCTGTCGCTTGAGCAAATTCTGCGTTCCCTAATTAATCCACCTGTTTTCCGTTAGCACGCACTGCGGTATGGAGATTAATGCGTTTTAAATGCGAGTTTCTCCTTATTTTAATTCAACCTCTCTTGCAGTATTCTCAAATGCGTTCAGTGATGTTGTAATTCAGTTTTAATTTTTTCTACGTTTTTATTTCGTATAAAATTTACCCGATATAGAATCAGGGTACGTTCAATATTTCATACTACTCCAGGAAAGGATGAATTACAAAATCATTTGTTCCAAACGAGGAGGCAGCCACAAGCCAGACTTTGTGCACAAACGAGGTGTTTGTGTGGAGCAAAAAACGAAGGCAAAGGCTGCGTCCTCTATTTTGCGTATCGGCGGTAAAACTACAAAGCCATACGTCTCAATTCATGACATTGCAGATTTACGATACACTTTTTTTCTTTTAAAGACCACTAAAAATTTATCTGAGATCTCTTTGAAATTATTTGAAATCTGGTCACGGTGGTTAAAAGTTGATGCCACTAATGATGATATCTAAAATGCAGTCACAGGACCTGCTGGTTTCACAGTCGTGCACTGAGAAAAAATTATGGTTATAATTATCATATTAGTGGTGTTTAATATAAACTCTTAATTAGTAGTTGCCATAACCAATAATAGAGGTATTTTTACCATTTCATGGTAATTGCACTACCGCACACTTGTAAAATTATGATCGCTCCAGTAAAAACATCACTATTATTGGTTATGGCCACTACTAATTAAGAGTGCATATTGAACACCACTAATATAGTAATTATAATCACAGTTTTTTCTCAGTGTGACAATACCTGATTTGCAGCTGATATCAAGAGTCTGCAGCATTGATGTTAAAAGTGTTAAAACAGTTTTTCTTGTGTTTCTCGCATTTGCCATTTTGGCGTTTACGTGATTTAGTCGGTTCAGATAAAGTTACATTTGTTGATTCGCGCGGAGAATGGACGGTCCGGTAAGCGGACTTCCGCAGCAGACCAGTGGACCGATATTCCGAATTCTAAGCTCGTCCAAAGGCCGAGAGAAAGAGACAGGCATTTTTCCACCAAATTCATTTATTTTTAAACATTTTGGAGAATTAAGACGATAAAAATTACTTTTGATCGTATTGATTCGTCGCATGTGACTCTTAATTGGAACGCGAATGAAGTCGACTCGAAGTTAGACGCAGAGATTGACCGGAAATTCCTCGAGATCATTGTTTTACGTTAATGTTCTCGCGAGAACGACACGAAAACAATCGTAACGGAATTGGGGGAGGATGGGGGCGGCCGAATCACGGATCGTTAGTAAAGTCAGTTTCGGACTAAGTGGCTTTAATCTACTTCCTCCCTCCATTAAAGGCTCTTGCGTGAGCCTTGTTGTAAGTTCGAGGGTGAAAACAGGGCGTCAAGGAGACGTGAGTTTTTCGTGAGATTCTGCATAATGATGCTCAGAATCAAGTGACAGTGAGACCGACTGGTGCAAGTGCCAAAGCCCTGAGCATGAGATCTGCGGTCCTTCGACCTGAGAGTAAAAAAGGATCCAAGAGTTGTCAGTGCTTTTATTATTCTTATATCCGACGTCCTGCCCAAGCGCCGTTAAAACGCAGGTGATTCTTTTACTTTTTTGTCGGGGCCACATTTCTGAAACATGAAAAACATTTCTGAAACGTGAAAAAGCATTGCTGAAACAATGGTAACATTCGGTAGCATCGGTTCTAACCTTGGGAACTTGCGCTCAATATACTAAAGAATAGAAGAAACAACGTAATCGGCCCGAAACACTGATAAAGAAACACCTTAAATCGGGACTATAAGGCCTCAAATAATAAAAAGAACACATAAAATAAAATAAAATTGTATGTGTTCTCTCTATTATTTGCGGTTTTAGTCCCAATTTTAGTTGTTTCTTTATACTAAAGGAAACGCGTACGTTGACACTTCTTTGTTGGGAGGAAAGTACTGTTACGTCAAGGAGATAACTCATAGGCTGAGAGTATGCAGGTTTGCATCACGTTTACCTCATCGGTATTATAACATTAGGTACTCGTAAAATAATTATGTTTGTTTGCAAACAATCCTGATGAATTAGACAATTGCAAGTTTAATTGGAACTTAAGGGACGATGTGCTTTACCAAATAGTACGTATGTGGTTGTGTGATTTTTAACCAAATCACTCTCAAAACTGATCAATCCTTTCAAATGTGAAGCTTTTGTCTCCTCACGCACCGAAAATCTCTTTATCGTGGTATATTGCCACTAGTAATGATTTTGGAAATTGATTTATAATACAACGGTAATTTATCCAAAATCTCAAAGATCTCTTCCATTTAATTTGTGTTATCAGAAGTTCGAAAACTTTTTCTTACCGAATGATTGATTGGACTGCAACGATTTCCCCCTTGAAAGTGTAAAAATACTGCGGTTGCAAACAGGAAAAGTTAGAAGTGATGTATTCTCGGAAACGGCAGCCAAATTTGGTGGCACTGTTTTCTGACCACCTCCGTCATAAAGGACCCTGCTTCCCGGTTTTTTGTCGACCCATCTACTTGTCATTAGTCCTAACGACGGGGCCTCTCAGCCTTTGACTACAACCGCGGAGTCAGTTTGCGCCTCGTTCCAACCTGAGCCACCGTTGCCTTGTTCTTCCATATTGTGCGAATTTTTCGGTTTGCTATGGTTACACTATCAAATTTCCATCAATTTCTGATCAAATGGTGACTGGTGCGCACCATCTACCATCAAATTTCTGCGGCCTGCAAAAATTTGATGGTAGATGATGGAGCTGTGGGGCTCATCCCTCATCTGATTTCCACACAACCGTGCTTATTTCATGCTTACTCCAATCAACACGCTGTTTTAATTAATTTTACTCATCAATCTAGATAACTCTCGACCGCCATCTTGGTCATCTTTTTGATCGGAGTTTGACGGAAATTTGAGCGTGTAATCAGGCCAATTGAACCATTATGCTGCCGTGCTAAGGAAAAACGCAGTAGGTATGAGCCCTCAGGCGTTGCAAAATTGCCTTTGATAAAACAAGAATTTCCTGGTAAATTAGGAATATTTTCCTCTCGATTTTTCAGATAATTCTGCACGCAATTTCACCGAAAGTTCCTGAAAATTTCAAGGGGAAATATTCATAAATTGCCTCGAAAATAAACATTGTATCGAAGGAAATTTGGCAACTCTCGAATGTTCATACGACGTTTTTCCTTAGCATGGCGGTATGATTGGAATTCTTTGGAGAGTCTCTCTCCAGGGAGAGCTAAGATTCCCTGGTTTTATAAATTATTACAAAGACTACGCATTATTTAATGTTTTCGCAATCTTAGAGCATCGAATGCTCAAATTTCCTTCTCTCGTGGCTCAATGGCTCATTAAGAATTTTAGATTATATCAGATTGTATTTAAATTATTTAAGATTATATTGTAGATCATATTAGGTAATTTTACACTATAGATTTGTACATCATAGATTTTTACAGAGACAAATTTATACATTTTTTGTTCAACCTTGAAACGGTGTTTTCATCGAAACTCACACTCCAATTCGCTCTGATCATTCTTTATGCTGTGGCCTTTTTTTTTAGCCCTCACTATTAACTGGAAATTAAGTGTGATTAGAAGCTTTCTGAGTAATTACAATGGCTGCAGTCTCATCTAAGGATGAGTTTTCTCTTGATTATTATCAAACAGTGGGGTGTAGGTTATTTGTTGACATGACATCACTTGGAACATCAGGATACATTCAATCTGCTTAGCGGTACACTGCCGTGCCAAGGAAGAACGCCGTATGAACATTCGAGAGTTGCCAAATTTCCTTCCATAAAATGCTTCTTTTTGAGGAAAGTTATGAATATTTTTCCTTGAAATTTTCAGGAACTTTAGGCGGAATTGCAAGCAACATCATCTGAAAAATAGAGTATTTAATTTAAAAAAATCGGCAGTAATTCCAAGTGCATATTTTTAGAATGCGCACATGGATGTATGTTTGCTAGAGGGAACTATGTGGAAGTGGAAAGATAGGGTGCGCTCGTGCAAGCTGCATAAGAAACAATATAAAGTGGATATAGTTCCTTTTGCGGAAATGGAAAAACGGGATTTTACATTACATCAAAAAGAACGGAGGGCTAACTCGTGAGCCATTAAGATGTGACAAGACCGTTGTGAACAGGGATCATGAGTTACAGCGCCCTAACGAAGAACTCGTCGTCGGGCCCGGTTGTCACCGCTGACGTCACTGGCGCTTTAAAATTCCCATGCATTCCTATTGCCCTCCACTAATGAGCACACCCCATCTTTCAACTTGCACATAGTTCCATTTAGCATAAATGCGTCCATATACACTCTTTGGATATATATGCATCTTGGGCAGTAACGTTTAAACGGAACTGTGATGATCAATTTTCCTAGCTGCGTTCTCTGCTCGGATAATCTGAGCGCTGGAAACTACCCTCGAGGGTTTAATTAGTGACCATCGAGCATAAACTATGAATAACGTCTGGTCGCTCCTCTTTTTCTGCGTAAATTAAACACGCTATTTGTCATTGAAACTCAAACTCGGGTGCATTTCATCCGAGCATGGATTCCAGCTCCGTTCGCGGTTATCAGTGACATTGGAAAAAAAAAATCTTGGAAAAGTGTACCTCCTCCAGTGAGCATTGTCGTTCGAATTTCGTTATTCATCTCGTGTAACCGAGGCTAATTTTTTTCTCGATGAAGGGATTGGTAGGCAAAAAGAAATAATTTTGACCGGATCAATTTTTTTTAACGTAAAGTCTGTGTGTGTCTTTCGGGGTTATTTTTCAAGGAGGTGACGTGCAAATGAAAACGAGTACAGTGAACATGGATATATTGATAGATATTGATTGATTGTCTACTCAGAAATGATTTTTGAACATTGATTCTTCTATTATATTCTTCACTTACGATACTTTTGCTATATAAAACTATTATTTTTGTCAAAAAGCATATGAATGACCCTCGGTTTCACTTGTAATATTCACTCATGCAGTCAAAAAGGACGTAAGCATTTTTCAGTGTTTCTCCTTAAATGGCTCAAGTGACTCCCTCGTAATGGGACAACTTACACCTTACTTTACTGTCGTAATTACATGTATATTCGTCAAAAAAGACATAGGTACACTTCAGTTTCATTGCTAAAATGGCTTAAAAACAAGCTTTGTTTGGAACGATGTAAGTCACACTACACTTATGTCTAAAAGGACGTTAGTGATATCCAGTTGTCCTTCTACAATGACATAAAAGTCAGGGGTGCAGAAAGTTCATCAGTGGACGCCTTTACCAGCAAAATGCAACGCACTTACACGGCGTGATCGAAGTAAATTTGACAAAAAATCAGCGCGGTCGAGGTGAGGGTGATAAAAAATCAGCGCGGCCAAAGTAAATTTGACAAAAGTTAAGTGCGATTGAAGTGATTTTAACAAAAATCAGCGCGGTCGAAGTATAACCCTGTCATAAAATCAACGCCGTCGAAGTAATTTTAACGAAAATCAGCGCGATTGAAGTAAATCCGACGAAAAATCAACGCTGTCATTTTCATAAAAAAATCAGCACGGCTACTGCCGAAGTGCACACCGTGTTTTACAATGTACACCGTTCACCCGCGAAACACAGATCGCCGTTCGTGAACATTCTGCACGCCCGATAAAAGCTGTAAACTTTTTTCAGACACGACGCACGGTGGATCAGGAGAGGTCGACCAAAATTTGGAAACTGTAAATGTTTATTACTCCGTTTATACAAAATTTTGAGGTTCTAAAAGTGGCTTCATTGGTTTTCTCGTGAGATTTTCTTCTAGTAGCAAATTTAAAATGTGGCGAATAAAAACTTCGAAATTTGCAGTTTTAGTCAAAAATTCCATGTCCTACCTCTCCGATTGACTTGATCCATTGTACGACGCATGTCATCCTCTACTTCATTTCCCTACGACCGCGGATGTTAAGGTTTCCGGAGGACGTCACAAATCGTTCGCGACTCCGGTCTCGCGGAACAAAAACAGCCTTTGACCAGACGAGGGCAGCGCGGACAAACCCGAGTCAACATGCCCGGCCGATTAATCACCCGAAAAAGCGCGTCTTCCGCCACCGCAGTCGCGCGCCGACCCCGAAAGCCGATTAGTACTTTTTCCCCCGTTCCTCCCGAAAGCCCCCGAATCGATCCCTTTCAGAGCCCCCTAAATCTGTCCTCGACTTAACGAGATCCCCGGGGTTTCCTCTCGCTCCTTTTAACAGCTTTAATTAAAAATTTTGCTCTCCGCGTCAAACATTGAGCGAACGATTTCCGCTTTCAATAATGGAACCTCAAAGAATTTCAGCAATTAAATTCTCGCCGCGTCCCTCCCCAGCCCCGGACCCCACCCTCGCCTCCCCGCCCCCGTTCTATGCTGCTGCCCAATGTTGTAATGGCGCGAGGACCCTGCGGTCTCCACCTATTGACAGTTGGTGCTGATAAGTCGCTGATTTTATAATCGTGCTCAGCGAGTTAATGAATAATAAATAATTCAATAATTCGAATAATTCAATAACTGGAAGGGGACAAAGTTTACTGTGGTTTCCGCGAACCAATACCTCACGATAAACGGACGTAATTGCCAACTTTTCTCATAGCTGTGGACTTCCGGAAACTTTCCCGTGTTCGCGGAAAAAAATAATACAGCTGATTTAACAATCTTTCAGATAAAAAAAAGTGTTCAACGTGTTTCAATGTAGATTTTTCAATGATAAAACGTTAATTCAACCAAGGAGATGGTAATCCACTATTGTAAAACGTACATTTGAAACATGCCGGGCATATTTTTATAAACAATTTAATTTTTTAAATTGCAATCCGTTTTTTCTGTGTTCCAAGTATTTATACGATTTTTTTCTTGATTCTTTATCGAAAACAAAAGTTTGATGTGATTTTAGCCACCTTACATGTCATTCACAAAAAGTAATTCCAACTATCTGGATAGTTATCAACCATCGTTATTTCCGTATGATATTCTCAGGATCCTTTTTTTTATTCCTTTTTCCCTTTTTTTTATTCCTTTTTTTCCCTTTTTTTTATTCCTTTTTTTATCGGGTATTATGAGAAAAATATGGAGAACGCGGTAAAATTACGCGAAGACATAAAACTCACCGAAAGTTACAGGTGATCAAAAACTTGTGGAAACATGTTGTACTTTAATGGCCATTGCATAGCAGTTATAGCACCGCGGTTCATAGAACCGGTACTAATGATCCCTGAATCCAAAAACTCTGGTCACTGAATCCATAACAAAGACAGTATGTCTACATATTTGATTCGTCCATCCACAGCCTCTAAAATCAAATTGTTCAGCAGTTACTAAAGATATTGTTAAAATTCAACACACCAAGTAAAATTAGAAACGTTTTAGATCATTCAACCCCTAACTTTTTTTAGCATTTCACAAGCTCTGAAATCAATGCGCCGGCTGTATAAATTACCAGCAGTAGAGTTAAAGTAAGTATTTAAACCAACAAAGGATGAGTACTCAAAAAAGAGAAAAAGTAGGACTCAATACCCATCTGACATCTGTGGTGTTAAACCACCCCTTGTCTGCAATCTTCATTATTTTGCACTTCTCAATTTCTCCTTCCCTTCGTTCCGCTGAAGTGTCGATCAGACGTATTCCCCCGCGGTCATCTGATTTAAACGAGTGGAAGATGAATTTTTGCACGAGGAGTTAAATGAATTTCGCTCCTCGGTACTTAAATACCACTCTATTACATTTCATCAATTTTTGTTCTTCAATATTTACACGCTCTACTCTGTGAGATACTGTAACGATAATTAAAAACGCTCGTTTCAATCTCTCTCTACCATCAATGTGTATTTCCGAAGTCATGGTGCAAAAAGTCATTATTTCTTCGTCTCGAATCATGCGCTATAATGTCAGTGACATTTCAACGAGTTTTATTGAGGATTAGTGAAAGCAAATAATCACTTTTCAGAAAACCAGATGAACTAAGTTGAGTGTTTAAGTTTGATACAAATATTACTGATAAACAGGGCTGGTGCTCAAATATACTTGATTTCATCTCGAATTTTCAAGTCGCTGAAGAGCCCTACCTTTTAAATAAATGCGCGTAAATGTAGTTGAAAGTCGTTATTATCGTAACTGAAAATATCGTAACGTATATTTTTAAAACATTCTCAAGACCTTCAAATTTGTTTTAGAAATCACTAAAAGTACTTCGAGATTTTCTTGAAAGTTCTTAAAAGTCCGTAATTTTACCAATATAAGCCCCTAGGAAAGTCTTCTTCGAGAGTTTTTGATTTTGACCGTAGAAAGCTGTAAAAATTCCTGTTATTAATTTTTTTTTAAAAATGTATTATTATTTCTGTACATTTTCTAAGGAAACCGTCCTTCAAACGACATTTTCACCTGCCTATTTGAATGTCGATGACTGAAGTAATAATTCTTCATAAAGATTAGCAGGTAGAGTCAACAGAATCGGGGGCCCTGATGAAATGATCGGGGCACGAAAAAGGTAGGTCATCGAACATTATAAGTACCTAGAATATGAATAATTTGGCAAACGGATCAAAATGTTTCCAATGATTAATTTGCTCTGTACCTACGCTACTTTTGATTTTATCAAAGCACCAACGTTTGAATTAGCTGTAACTAATTTAACTTTGCTTCATTATTCGTTAAAGATTTTAGCTTCCACCCTCCCCGTTTTCTCAATAAGTTTCGCGTGACATTTTAATGAGGAAAAAATTCTTGTGTTAATTGAATTCATATTCTGGCTAGAAGTCCATTTAAAGCTAGCAAGATTCTTCAACTGATCGATTGAATCTTGGTCTTCAGAAGCTAAACCTCCCTCCTGAATGTCAACCGAGGATATCTCATAATATGACTTCCCGATCCCTTGCTCTTGCAGGTTGAGAATTATTTCATAGAGATTTTCTAGACTTGAGTCGAAGATTCTCATTATAACCGCTGAGACTCAGAGTATTGCGGATGCTGACAATTAATTATTGTTCCTCTTTGCTTTGCATCTTCGGCCGTTTGGCATTTCAGGGCATTCCATCGCACCGAGAGAGGACTCCGCAGAAGATCTCTACTGTTGTTTAATAAACTTCAAGATTCAATGGAACATCTCCAGACCTCGATTTGAACTTTCTACAAATCCTTTGAACACCAAATGCTTAGCGCGAAGCACCGAGCTGAATGTTAAATAAAAGCGAAGTTCTGCTGAATCAGCAATTATCTTTTTCCTGTTCCAAGAAGAGAGCATTTTTGTACTCGAACGTATTGTGTGCTTACCGACAAAACATTATAATACAGTTCGAGTGTGGTTTAGACACGTCTTGAGCTTCCTCAAAAATGAGCTAATTTGGCTCATTTTCTGGGAACCTGGGAAATTCATAGAGGTTTGGCTGAAATGAAACTTTAAGTTGAGACAAACTTCGAGTGAGAGTTTTAGAGTGAGTTCGAAGAAGATTTAATTCTACAATGTAGCAAATTTTACGTTGCATTTATTCCATGAAAATCATGGGCATTGATGAGAAAATTTCCTTGATTTTACTCTAATCTCGTGCGGAAATAGAACAAATTTTGGACAAAAATTGCTCAGGTACATTTGGATGTATTTATGCTAAAAGGAACTATGTGCAAGTGGGAAAATGGGGTGCGCTCGTGCAAGCTGCTTAAGAAATAATGTAAAAGTGGATTAAGTTCCTTTTGAGAAAATGGAAAAGCGGGATTTAACATTAAATCAAAAGGAGCTGAGCGCTAACTTGTGAGCTTTGGACTTGTGACAAGAGCCTTGTGGACAGCGTTCATGAGTTAAAGAGTCCCTCCACCGATCTTCCTATCCTGTCCGGTCTTGGTCGTTGCCGCTGACGTCACTGGCGCTTTAAAAGTCCCACTCATTCTTATGGCCCTCAAATAACAAGCACACCCCATCTTTCCACTTGCACATAGTTCCATTTAGCATAAATACGTCCATTTTTGTAAAAAAACCTGCTTTTTTATTCAAGCTTTTGTGATTTCTGTTTTATTGACTCTTTATTCTAGTGAAATTCAATCTGTGGAACTAGTGCAAATCACCAAATTTTATTTTATTTAGTCCAAACCCTTAGTAAAACTGGTTACTTTTACATAGTTAGAAGCTATGTTTTATAAAGCCTTTTAACATTAAAATTATCAAATTTGGACAATTTTGAAACCTTGGAGTGGAGTTACGTTCATTCGTCCAGAAAAATTCTTCCACCCCTATATGGTTGGCGCCCCACGCCCTCCGTGAGTGCGTGCTTTCCTTACCCTCCGTCACAGGCCTGACCGGCATCGAGACTAGGGTAGGGTTAACGACATCAGTCGTAAAGCTCCAACGGGTATCTGTTCCGGGCTGATTCAATTAAACTCATTCCGGGCCCGAGGAAGTTGTCAGGTGAATCGTGATGTCTCTGATTCCTCCCGGCGGAGACTCGGCCCCGTTCCGCGCCGCGCATCGGGCAACCGTGCATTCTAGCAGCTCCTACAAAAGATGACGACCGTGCAATTATCGCTTCCGCCTTTTTCCCAATAAGCGAATTCTTCGGCATAAATTACTTCCCGGCGGATGCGCCGCGCCGCGCCGCGCTCCTTGGAAATTTTATTGCACCTTCAATTTGTCGAGTATTTCCATTCTGAGTCACCGCCCCTTTGCCCCGCGACCCGCTCGGAAACTGCGTGCTCACCGATTGAGATCAGCGTGAAGTATCGAAGTCTAACTCTCACAGGGTATTGAATGTTAGATATTCAAAAGAAAAGAAACATGAAATGGACTGCATTTTGCAATTTGAAACTATAAATTCTGGCTCATCTAAAAAAAAACACTTATGTGCATAGGGAAACAAATGGCACAAACGTTGTTTTTAAACCGGGCCAGAATTTATAGCTCCAGATTGCAAAATGCAGTCCAAATATGGCTCGAACTGCATGTAACAAGGTGGTAAAATAGTGCTGGGTCTGCACGGCTTTGCGAGAAAGTAAAGGCCAGAAAAGCTGTAAAACTGGTTTGATTAGAGGCAAATATTTTTAGCGCCTTTGCCCCTCGACCCACTCAGAAACTGCGTGCTCACCAATTGAGATCAGCGTGAAATATCAAAGTCTAACTCTCACAGGGTATTAAATGTTAGATATTCAAAAGAGAAAAAACATGAAATATGGCTCGAACTGTATGTAACAAGGTGGTAAAATAGTGCTGGGTCTACGCTATTATGCGAGAAAAACAAGGCCAGAAAAGTTGTAAAAATGGTTCGATTAGAGGCAAATATTATGAGCGAGCCATATATCGTCACCGTTCAGCGATTCTCAGAACAAAACAAGGAAAACCCGGAAAATTATGAGCACAATAATGCATAAATGCAATAATGTATGAGCTTCCCTGGCCTTGGTTTCCTCGCAAAACAGTGTAGACTTAGCACGGTGTGTGTAACAGTGTTAGATTGTGGATTGTCAATTGGACGCATTTCTATCAAACGAAACTATGTGCATTATGACGTGAGCCCTGTTATGAGTGTATTCTTATGGGTGTCAGGGCTCATGTCTTAATGCACATTGCACATAGTTCTGTTTGATAGAAATACGTCCAATTACAGAGCAGATTTCTCTGATTAAACTACCGCCAAATTGTTTCAGTTTGACGATTTTCTTTTATCACCATTTTACCACCTTGCTATCTGAAATATTTATTGATAATATTGGTAGAAGGGAGGTGGGTTGTCGTAGCAGTGCATCAGTCGCTGAGGATGGTCATAAGAGGCAACCAAAACGAGCCCGACCGAACACAAAATAACGTGCAAGTGAGTAATTTAATTATTATAACCTCATAAAGTTCTTGTGCGAACCCGACCCTCGCCGTTAAAGAATCGAGGGCAGTGTCCTTTTAGATCCTCGCAGCATAGTCTGCTGCGCCGAACCGAGGGGTCGGGTCAAGCGTTGAGTGCCTGGAAAGTCAAAACGCCTTCACTTCGGTTCGTATGCAACATGGTTATCCGTGAAGTTCGAATAATTGCATCCAGGCTTTATGATGAACTTCGTTTAGTGTCCGTTGCATGCAATGCTATGACTAAGTGTGTTTCTTTTTCTTCTTAACATAATCCAGCGTTGCCCTCTGTGCCAATTAATTAAACTATCACCGTTTTTTATTTCGACACTGACTAGGTCTCGTAAAATCCATCGCTTTTAAAGTTATGCCGACGTTATCAGTCCTTGAACTTGCAGAAAGTTTATCTGAGCATAATTTTTACAGTTCCCTGTCACCTAGTCTAACGAGTCGTCTTTTTTCATTATTTTTTTCTCCTTTCGTAAAATACCTGCAGTTTCGGATAACCGAGGTCCTACAACCTTCCTACATCACCGCAATTTGACCTTCTTTTTGACCTAAATCCAGTGCACATGTATATGAGCCGAGTTCTTGTGTCGCACAGTGTAACGAGCCGTCGTGAGAAATTGGACGTGATAGTTTTTACAAAAACTGTAAATTTCAATGTTTATTTCCTCCTAATGTATATTTAAAGAAATGTATCTTGAAAGGTATTCATAGAAATATTAATGACACTGTTTAAACTTCCAAATTTCATACCAACGAAGATATACGCACGTTCCCACATTATTGTTCAACATTTCTTTCCGATTCGCTCCACTGTACGTCTGCGCTCAGCCCTCCGACCCACACCTGTAAACAACTCGCTTGAATTTCGAAAAATTGATGACTTAATTTCGCGAGGGCGACCGTTGCCGGCTTTTCAAAAATAACCAGAAATTCCCTCACGAAATTTGCCAAGTCCTCGTTGTCCAATTCCGATTCGGTGACAACGCGGTTCTACAATCTATTCGCGGCCCCTGCACACCGCCTGATTTCGTTGCTAAGGACGTAATTCAATTTCCACGTGAGTTCTGCAGAGCACAGGGTTGTACACATAGATCGACTTTTTCGTGGAAATGAACTTACGTCCTTACGTCGGGGGAGTCATGATTTATAAGCTTGTTTAACGGAGCCGCACTCACGGGATCGCCAAGGAAATGAAAGTAATCATTTCCTTTCCTCGAGTTGCAGTTCCGCTCATGTATGCATTTCAGTCGTATGTGATCGTAGGATACAAGTCCACTGATATGCCTACTGCGCAAACCGCCAATCACATCAAAGGCACACAATTTCTGTACCTCAAGGTATATCAATATTGTGTGACGTCATCCAATTATCAGACGCTGCTGATGGACCACTACGGAATTACACAAACCGATTGCGGTGAACGCACGGGTCGTAAGACGGGATGTTGGAGTTTTTTAGCCGACGTGCGTAAAAAGTTCAGCGTAAAGCTGATATCTCATTACAGAGGAAAAAAGCTCATACACAAGCACAATTTTCCCTCAAAAAGATACGCTGTTTGGAGCAACACTAGTTACATCCATTCAGGGAGGCAACTGCAGACGCGTTTTGGCCCTGTCGGGCCAATCCTCAGCGCAGTGCAGCCTCTTTAATTTGCTGCTACCAAGCTCGAGAGATCGTGAAAATCAACTCGAGACTTGGGCAAGCGGAAGCCGCGGCAAGTAAACTTGCGTCATCTAGTGAGCGATCTCTGTAATGAGATATCAGCTTTACGCTGAACTTTTTACGCGCGCTGGCTAAAAATATCCAACATATTTCAATGTAGATTTCACAATAAAAGAAATCACCCCCTGGTTAAATTAGCTTTCCTCTATTGTAAAATGTACCTATGAAACATGTTGGACATATTTTTTATCAATTCAATGGACCACTAGACAAGGTACGAATTTCAGCATTCTGGTACATGTTTCTCAACCAAAATTTTACGTAGAACACGATGCGCACAACACAAATTGCCGAAATTAACTCCTTACGAAGATATTTAATGATTCTTGATGCGTGAATTCAAACCACCCGCTCATGAAAACTCAATGATCTACGTGATACACATTGCGCGCTAAACGTTAACCCTTTATTGCACAATGATGCTTATTGGCAACATTTGGTTTTTTATTTTTTTAAAATCAGGATGTAGATGATTTTTTATGTGACTGTTTATGCCAGTCGGCATTGGTATAGCGGATATGAATAAATTTTCCCCCACCCCCAATTCAGGACTGCCAACTGTAAAAAAAACGCTTTTTTGTCGGGTTGGTCGGTCTGAGGGTCACCGGTGAGGTCACCACTTTCGCTGGTCGGTGGTTGGCTGCTCTGTGGTGCTGATGGGCTGGGAAAATTCATGCTGTTAGGTTGCATTCTGTAGTTTTTCGATAGCCAATCAGAATTATTACAGCATTATTACGCAGTTTTATAGAGATCAAAAAGTAAATGTTGCCAATCGGCAACACCGAGCAACTAGGGGACAACTATTGAATGTTCACTCAAGTTATCGTGCGCGCGAGTACATGCGTTAAACGCGCGTTTCAGTCAGTTTTATTAGTTTTTGCTAAGAAAATGATGTGTTGAGTGCCTGAAACAATGGTTAAAGAGGAGGAGCGCCTGCGAATAGACGAAATCGACAAGTGTCTTGGTGAAAATCCAGAGAAATCTGATGACTCAGACCTGGTCAGCAGCTTGGATGAAGACGAATAAATTCCAAATTTTTTCAAAGAATAAATTCCATTTCTCTACATTATTTTTCACATTGTTTCATTTTTTATACACCTAGGGTATTTAAACTTTAATTAATTTTTTTAAAACTAAATATTTTTGTCGGACGATGGACCTAAGTCTAAATTTTTGGTACGCTTGGAAACGCAAGAGTTTTTCCTCCCCGGAAAACAGTAGCATTCAATTTTACCTACGATTTCTTATACTTTTTCTTTCTTTTATCATTCTAAATTAACATTCCAATTTATTAGCTCAAAATTTTCCACTTCCAAGTCTTTCATTTTTTTTTGAAAATTCTCAAAGTGTTCGGTGATGCCGTTTGGCAACATTTGGTTTTGTGCCCCAAAAAAGGTCAAAAGGTCAAAATTTTCAAAAACGGCAAAAGACGTGTCCATTTTTTCCCATAACCTACAACATATATTTTTTTCATCAAAATCAGTGATCTAAAATTAATTCGTGCAACAAAGGTTAACATGACAGTCTCTGCGATATAAAAATCTGGCAACCTCGATCTTGACGCTTTGGCTCAGCTATAGCAAATTGCTTATAGTTTGAACAACACATGGCGGGAAATGAACATTGATCGATTGAGAAGCTTGCTGAAACCGTTTTAGTGCGCGATTTGACTCACGTAGAGCTTTGAGTTTCTTGTGAGCGGGCAGTTCAAATTCCTCGTAATCAATGTGTAATGAAAACGTTGCTGAAAGTTGGTCTCACTAGGTTTCGTTGTAGGAATCGTGTTTTACGTAAAATTCTGGTTAAGAAACATGTATCAGATTGCTTAAATTTGCACCTTATCTAGTGGTTCATTGTTAAATCAGCAATCCATTTTCTCCGTGCGAAAGTTTATTGTCCCTGCCTACAGAGTATCCCTTTTCCCTGCATAAAAAAAATTAAAAAAAAAAAAAAATCCAGGGAAAATTTTAAACGTCGCAATCGCGACGCAGTTACCGGGGCTCATTTATAGTTTCCTGGACCCGGAAGAGGGTGGAAAAGATTTAAAAAAGAAACTTCCGGCACGGCTCTCGGAGGACTTATTGAGACCGCGGGCGAAAGTTTGCGCGGCAGCGGGCGGGAGTGGCTCCCGAATGATCGGGGCGAAGATCGAAGCAGGTGTTTTTTAGACGGGAACATTTAATTTTAAGACCCGGCCGGGGCTTCCGCGGCGGATGCGAAGGATCTGATTATGCATATTTTATGCGCGGGAGCAGACGCGCCGCATTACGGGGACGCGACGGCGACGCGACGCGGGGAGCGCTTTCATTACGGAGCCGGAGACATGTGTTTATGTGTCGGTGACATTCGCCTCACTCATAATTCCCATCGGAAGCTCCTCCCCGAAACTTGCCGCGTCCTGTGTTCCTGTATTATGCTCCAATCCCACCTCCCGCCAACTTTCGCACTTTTAAGCAGCCTGTCTTTTTGCCCTCGCCAAGAACCGTGCGTCCGTGCGCAATGCGGTTATTTCCAAATTGGACGGATTTAACTCAAATCTGCCTCATTACACTTGGATTGCATTTTGCAAAAAGGAACCAAGTGCATTTCAATGTTGCTAAGATTGAACAACTTACATTCCGTGCAAACAGTTACTGAAATCTTGAAAGCAATTACATTCACAAAGGTAATTTTCGTCTTGAATTCATAGTTTATTGGGAGTTAAGATAAAATGTGTGTAGATGATCTGTTTATAGTTGCAGGGTGAAAAAGTTGCACCATCTTAGTGACATTGGAATGATCCTTGTTCCTTTTTGCAAAATGCAATCTACTCAATGTTGCCTGCGATTGAACGGATATAACTTTTACCGAAAAAAAAAGATGCTGACTTAACATTCTGGATGTAAAAAATTGTGTGAAAACTCACGAAACGCTAAAATCAGCACAGTAGTTACTAAAGCAATGTCAAGATGTAAAGCTAACTGCTGTGGCAGTTAACTTTACTGACGAAAACTGACTTAACAAAAATTGGACGGATTTGACCAAAATCTGCCTTTATTGCACTTCACGTTACCTGTGATTGAACGGATATAACTACACCGAAAAAGAGGATGCTGACTTAACATTCTGCATGTAAAAAAGTGTGCGACAACTCGCAAAACGCTAACCGCCACAGCAATTACTACAGCAATGCCAAGCTGTAAAGCTAACTGTTGCGGCGGTTATAACTTAGCGTTTTGCGACATTGTCGCACAATTTTTACATCCAGAATGTTGAGTCGGGATCCTTTTTTTCGGTGTAAAATTAGCCTACTTGCATTTTACGTGGCCTTCCTCACAAGTTTTATTTTTTTGACAAAAAACTCAGTAATATTCTGACTTGGAATGGTTTTAGTATATTCTTGGTAATCAAAGAAATGTATTAATGTAAATCATCTCCCTTGGATTATAAAGAATATGTTTACTGGATTTTAAACCAGAAATTCAGATTTGTTACTGTTCAAAAAATAAAGCATGAGGAAGCATGATAAGCAGTTACGCGACATGAAAAATTCTACTTAGTAAAATGTAAAAAGGCATGACGTATACTCTGCATAGCCTCTAATAATTCTTAAGTTATAGATCCGTGGAAGTGGTAGTATTGGTAAAGGAACAGGGTGGTTATTTAGTTATATCAAGAACGGTGAAATAAAGAACGGAATACATAATAGTGTATAAGTTGATGTTGTGAAAAACTATTTTTGCCCACTCCCAAACCGTTCTCTTGTCGCCCCATCCATTATATCCGGAATAACGTAAGTGCAGTTTCGGCATTTCCACGTAAACCGTGTAAGTGACCTAAACTTAAAATGCGCCACTTGAGTGAAAAAACCGTCCGATTTACACTGATATAATGCTATTTTCCTCTTCACAGAAAAAAATAGATGGTGCTGACGACAGAACCTTCTGTCCATAGGGCTCCTGCAGTTTCATTGTTACACTTACAGAATTTTTCTGTTGTGAGAACAGAACTTCGGTCGTGGGAACAGAGTGTTCTGTCCTCATAACGGAAGCTTCTGTAACTGTTACAAAAGAAGTGCAGGAGCCCTGTGAACAGAACTATTTTTTTCAGTGTTTGCACTTGACAGTAAGCTGCTCAAATTGCAAACAAAGGTACTTTAGCATGTTCCTCATATCTCCTATTAGTTTCCTCTAAAAAAAGCTTTGAGAGATTCAGGACGGCCTGGGGCTCGGGTTGGCAATTTTGGAAAGTAGGGACCTCTCCGGCTGGGAAATGAAAGAACTTTGTGACTTTCCGAAAGGGACGGTCGCCAGTAAATCATGGGATGGTTGCCAAGAGCGCTCAGCTCATGCACTCAGCCGATTCGAAATTCATGCATCCTCTCCTCCACCGCACACGTGGAACACTTTGGCTAGAGTGGATCGTATTCAATGAAAGTTTGGCGTATTGCTTGGTTCAAAACAACAGAATATTACCTCAAACACAAATTTTAGGATTCAAGTTGGAAAAGCTGAAAATGAGGAAATTCCTATAACTATTTCACTCTTTATTGCCATTTTGTAGTCTTAAGGATAAAAAACCCATCACTAAAAACCCGTTCCTTCAGATTTCTAAATTGACTTGAGGCTATGTTTACTTGTTAAACCAATTGATATCGACATGTCACAGGCAAAAAGTGAAATCAGGCATTTTGTCAAATGCCTAGGCAGATATTCAAATTTTGACGGTCTACAAAATTTTGTGAATTTATGGCGAAGAGCTCACGATTTTTCACTATTTTTGGAAAAATAACTCATTTTATCTAGAACTCTTTTTGTCTCTTCGCCTTCAATTGCTTTTCATATTTTAAAATGTTGAAATTAAAAAAAAATGCTGTATTTTATGACATGCTGAAAATTTTAAAAGCAGTGTCTGTTCAGGAGCTAAAAATCGTTTAAAGTACTATTGTGTGATGCAAATTTTTACTAAGAATTGTTTCTTGCAGGAGCAACGAATTATTTCGTCTGAAATCAGGGAGAGAATCAGAATTTCAATCTAAGTTAGAATATTTGACTATTTGCCCAGGCATTTGACAAAATGCCTGGTTTTACTATTTGCCTGCGACGGATACAATCTCACCTATTTGATGCACTAAATACGAGCTTTTCGCCCGAGTTTATCAGTAACCTACCAAGTCGCGTTTTGGAAAAAATGAATCGGGAATTGTTTCAAATTCAAGTAATCAACAATGGAGATTTTACACGCATTTTGTATTGCCTCATCCGAGTGCTGAAAGAGCTGATTTTGCAGTATTTTTCATAATTTTTCCCTGTTATAAATACTCGTAGTATGAAAATAGATTCAAAAGTGAGGGAAAGCACCGCCTAGTGACGTCATCCGGGAACATTTCCCGTTTAAACGCATGTATTTTAGCAGATTAGATGATTTTGTCATATCTTTTCCAATCATTGTTCCTTTTATAAAGCCAAGAGTATCCCCTTACTCAGTTCAACCCAATAGTTTCCACTTAAATGCAGAATTCATCAAATTTTAAGCCCCTGTAAATTATCCATCGTCTTCTTTAAAAAACTGTAGGTTAGAAAAATATTACGAACGCGAAAAATAGTCTTTATACTTCATCTTTGGCATTGAGTGTAATGGAAGAGTACAACTTTCAACCTTTTTGCCTTGATTTAAACTTGATGTGGATTTATGCATTTCTCATAAACGCAAAAGTCCTATTATTATCTTTCATAAAATTTCCGACCTTATTATACCTGAACCGGATAAACCTCTATATTTGCCTCAGCTAAAGGCTCTTAGATTTTTCCTGTGTATGATAAGTACCTTGATTTATTTTGCGAGGAAAGATCTGTACTTTTAAAGGATGCCTATGTCATTCCTAATACGTTCAATTTCGTAAAATACTGTGCAACACATCTGTTGTGAAATAGTTGCTTCAGGCGCCACCGCACGGCGGGTTGGCGGTCAGCGCGTAACGCGCATTGGCGCCTACAAACCTAAGTGGATACTTCAAGCATTGTGCAATGCGTGAAGTATCCACTTAGGTTTGTAGGCGCCAGTGAGCCTCTCGCGCTGGCAGCGGTTGACGCCGCGCCGATCAGCTCTTTTAGGCTTTAATATTTATACTCGCATAGTCAGCGTTTTTTAACTCAGAATTTTAAAATTTTTGGATCCTCTGCATTGATTATTCTCATTTAAATTGATGGGAAAAAAATACGTATCAATTTATCAAAGGAGAATAATAATATAATGTGTGGTTTTAAATATTGGCGGTTCCGTGTCAAATTAAATGATTTCCAAAATGCTTTAATTTTTTCCTTTACATTTTGTGCTTTTATTGTGCTGCAGCGAGGTGTGCGCGCAACCAAACGCTTGAAATTTGACGTATTTGACTCTAGACGATCGATGTACAACTAAAGATTGCGTATTCATTTTTCCAGTTTCTGTTGGCACAACTGCGGCTCATTGAGATTAATGTCGCTTGGAAAAGGTTTTACAAATATTTGTCACTTTTTAAAAATATACATGTTTTCAAAATGAAGTAATAATTTCGTAAAGAAAAAATTTAAAAAAAAGAAAAAAAAGGTACTATACATATATAAGGTATATTGTACATCGAATATTTTAAGGATAAAAATAAAACCAAATATTCACCAATGACAATTTAAAAAGATGATTCAAAAGGAGAAAGTAATAACATTTCATTTCGAAAATGAGCAACTATAACAACACCTCCTTCTCTCTCAATTTCTTATTTCCATATTGTCAATATAATGTTACATACGGACTAAAATATAACGCTTGGACCAAGTCACTGTTGCTCATTTTACGTGTGGGCGTAAACTACTGGACAAAAAAGGTGTGCGGACAAAAAATCGTTGACTAAGTGTCCTGAAACCAAAATTTGAAGAACATTTTTGTTCTCGAAGTAACGAATTTGCGCGTGTCGAGTCACATAGTTTCAACTTCGCCTGGTGAAATGATTTTTTCGTGTCCTTATTGTTTCAGAAGTCGGACAATATTTCCAAAATCAATCTTTGAAAACCCGGAAAATTCAAAAAATCTCAATTCGTCACCTTCCAGTCAAAGCATCACAAGGACCATGCGACGTTTAAAAATTCCCGCCGCTATTTCATCGTTTTACAGAGAAATCATTCAACAAAGCTGTCCGAAAATGTCACTGAATTTTCTTTGTGCTGTCGATGAAACTCAGTGAAATATTCAAACAGATTCAATCAACAATTTCTCTGCAAAAAAATAAAATGAAATTTTGAAACGTCGCATGACGCTTGTGATACATTGGCCAGAGGTGACGAATTCTGCGTTTTTATGGTCAGTCAGGGTGAAGGTCAAAGTTAGCGTCACGTATCATAGTGGGCGATAATCGACGAGGTATTACGTGGAGAGTTTGTGTGAATGCTCAGTGGTTTTGAAAAAGTTTTTCGCTTTCACGAGAAGCAATTTTTATCATTGTTGCTAGAAAAATAGTCACAGAAAAAAGCAGGATTCTTTCACTGTTTCATTAGCCAAAGTATGCTCGCTTATTTGTACCTGTTTAGAAAGATGCCCCCCTCTATTTGGTCAATTTACCACGCCTTTTTATATGTATTTATATTTTCTTTGGGAGGGGGGATTCAATCAGGAATACTTAATTTCTAAAAGAAAAATAATTCAATCGGACTCATGGAACTTTACAATTGATCAATAAGCATGAAAAACTCGTAAATTTAGCATCTCGTGTTTTAGAGCTCTCTTTTCAAATAAAATTGCAGCAATAAGCAAATTACAAAGTTTCTCGGAGTAAAACGAAGACAGCATAAGCGTATATTTTACCTACGACGGTGCATCGTAAGAACACATGTTCTAAACTTCAACCATTAGTCGTGATATCGCAATTTTTATTCACCCATACCAGCATTCCTGCAATACGTTATCAACCTCTTTTGTCCGTAGGGGGTGTGCAAGCATTACTGCGGTTCTCTATTTTCTCTTTATTGGATCCTCTCTTTTTCATGCTGCACGCCACACGAACCAGTGTTCTACACAGGCCGCACTATGCCCCTCACAAAACCGAATTTTTAGTTTATGAAACTGAGTTGAAATGAAGTTCAACGTAAAGTCAGCTGATGATTTTAAACTTCGCGGTTACTGATCAAACAGTCAGAGCAGAGCACAGTTTGACGGTCTCAATATTACGATAAAAAATAAAAAATCCATGTAAAAAACATTGGTTACGATTCATTGAACCGATTTTTAAATCTATCACAGCCCCCCCCCCAAATGAGCAAAACCGCCCATCAACAATTTTTATCTATTTTTCGATGAATTATGGTCAACTACAATGGTCATCAGAATCGTAGCGCAGGATTCGATGTATCAATCAGCTATCTTGCTCGATCGAATCGAAATGTTTGGTAAAAGTCTTCCCTATGATGTCCACGGGATGGCACATTAACGCCAATTCAGATATTTTATGTTCTCTTTCAAAATGACCGGTAATTATTCATCCTTTAAGTTTTTTATGACTATGTCTTACTTCTGAGAACTCATATTGGAAAAAATGAAAGGAATTTGTAATCGAGTAGCGTAAAATAATAAAGAACCCAACGAAACCCCAAAAATTTGACCAAATTCCAAGGAAAACTAGATTGACCGTGGCAGCATAGCCACGTATATACACGTGATTTTGAACTACCAGGACAAGTAAATAATTAATTTTGGCAAAGGTTGCCGTAAGGTAGCCCTCCAACCTTTCAAACAAACGCAAACTAACAGATGGAAATACACTATCGGGTACGGCAAACATCAGCACTTTTTTTTATCCAACTTTATTTTATATATCTCATGAAATCAATTTAGTTTACCATTTTAAATCATGCAGATAGATACAAGACATATTTTTGTAGTAGGTACGTTTTATTTAAATATAATTTATTTAAAAAAAAAAACAGTTTTATTCCATCGGCGCTGAATAATTCGTCCACCGTGCGTCATACAACAGCAGGCAAGTATGGAGGCGAAACAGAACTTTCGAAGCCCGATAACAAATTACCATGGGTAACCAGGAGCGGACGCCTTCCGAACCCCTTCATAAACTTCGGTGCGCTGTGTGCAACTCCAAACACTCCGCGCGGCGAAAAACTCAGACATCTGCGAGTGAGAAAAACGTTGATCAGAAGCAAAAAAAAAAAAAAAAAAAAAAAAAAAAAAAAAAAAGAAAAATCGATTTATAGAAGTTCTTTGGAGCTTAAATATTTAATACGGCTGTCACGGCTAGTGGCGGTCGGTTTCCATCTCGTAGAATTACGATGTTTTCAACAGCATGATATTGCTGCTTCTCGAGGTGTTAACATCCTTGTTTTTTTGTGAAGATTTTGTTTTATTTTTTCAGAAAACCAAGGCGTTGATATGATTGTTATTTATCATTCATTTCATTATTCTTGAAATAAATATTTATGACTTGAAAAAACCTGAAAAATTGGGCAACTCAAAAAAGTCTGGTTCTATTACCATTTTGCCGCAATAAAAAACAAATCATTTTTTTGGGAATGATACAGTTTTTGAAGCAAGATATTAAATTGGACTGCGTTAAGTAGAGAGAAACCAAGCTGCATCCGCTATTGCCAAATTTAATAGGGCAATTTCATTTTTACGTAAAAATGGCTGTGATGATTTTTGTGCAAATTTCAGAGAATTTTCTGCATAGTAGGAAGCAAACTCTTTAAAATTTGCAAAGGGAATCGCACGAACGTTCTCTCGTAAAAGATTAAATTGCCCAGTTAAATTTGGCAATTGCTGATGTGGCTTGGTTCCTTTCTGCCAAACGCGGTTTGATTGGACGTAATTATGCTGAGTAGAACTACGTGAAATGGAAATTATTCAAGATTCATCATGTTCATAGGACTTACATGCAGCATGGTTCCATCTGACTTTATTTTTTAAACATCCCTGTTAAAAATGTCCCATGTGCAATATCCAGAAAAATTCTCGTGGGGGCACATGGTAATTGGGGACGCGAATTACTCCGGGGTGCACATGGGAATGGGATCTCCCCATGGGGCCGGTGGGGGCCCATAGGTACGAGGTCTCCCCATGGAGCCTATGGGCAGTAAGTGTCCCCATGGGGGCACATGGGAATGACGTATCCCCATTGGGCCCCTGATATTCAGGCCTGCAAAAAACCACGGTTCCCGATAGAGACAACAAATTTCGTGGGGAATCATGAGAGGTGCGATTCCCACAGAGGCCAATTTACCATGTGCCCCCATGGACATTTGGACGTATTTCTGCCAAACAAAACTAAGTGCATTATGACGTGAGCTCGCTCTTATTAGCATAAATAGTAAGTACCATCCAATCACACCTTTCATAGAAAATCCGTATTTAATTGAAGGAGATCCAGCACTGCCATGGTAAGGAAGAACGCCTTATGGGTCTTCCGGGGTTGCCATATTGCCCTCAGTAAAAACGGGGTTACTGGGAAAATTTAGATTATTTAACTTAAAAATTGTCAGACAATTTTGTTCGCTATTTTATCTAAAATATCTGAAAATTTCAAGAGAATATTTGCATAACCTTCTTCAAAAATAAACGCTTTATTTGTGGGAATTCGGCAACTCTTCACTGTTTATACGGCGTTTATTCTTAGCACGGTATAGCAGCCTCCGAATGTTTTCTTCAGCACAGCGATGGAGATACGCGGTTTCTCACTCAGCGCGGCTGCGGTGCCGGCGAACCAGTGCGCTGTAACACTCGCACTCCCGGACAAATTAGTTTAAGTTTACAGCCGCATATCGCTCGAGCTAACCCACTCAATCAATCAATCGGTCAATCGATCTCGCCCGAATACGCACCGCAGCAGAAGTCCCGCGCGAAAACCGCGGATTTCACCCGCACTCGACACCGCATTTACGCGGTTTTTCGGCGAGGCGGACCCGGCAGATGTGCCGCGGCAACCCCCGATCAACCCATCTATCAAAGCGTCTCAGAAATCCCGAGCGATGGTTTTCCGTCGTCCGTCTTTATCCATTAAATAAATAAAACCCGCTTGCGAAACCCGGTCGCTCCCGCGGAAAAACCGCCTAATCCTCTTTTCGCCTCGCCCGTATGATTCAGTGGCGTGGCGCGCTTTGCGATATATCGATTGTTATGCCATTTAAACCTATGGTAAAGAATTGATTATTAAGGTGTTCGCTGCGAACACCTTGTTTATCGATCCTTTTCCACAGGTTTAAATGGCATAACAGTCGATATATCGTAAAGCACGCCACGCCACTGGTATGACTCCGCGTCTCATTCGAAATCAGAGTTAAGCTTTTTTGCGGCGTTACGAAGGCGCTTCCCGCATTCGGATCGACTGTTATTTATTTTGCGTGCATCGGGCCGGGGCCGCCGGAGTTTGCGGTTGTGTTCAGGAAAAGTGAAACACAGTGGATCGAGTCAATTAGAGAGGTCGGACATGAAATATTTGACTGAAACTGGAAATTTTCATGTTTATATTGTCACACTTTAAATTTTAAGGGATGCTCCTCAAAGAAAATTCCCCGAAGAAGCCAATGGACTCACTTATATAACCGCAAAATTGTGTGCAAACGGAGTTTTAAGCTTTTAAAGTTTCCAAATTATGTCGAACCTATCCTATTGACTCGATTCATTGTGTGACCTATCAAAATACGGAAGTAGCCAATTTTCCATTCGAAATTATAATAATTTTTCAGGAAACGGGCCGAACTTAAAATACGTAACACACTTTGTGGCATTTTTGACCCCCTCCCCCCTTTCAACGCTTTTGTGCCGTAGATCCCACCCTTTAACACGTAAAAACAAAATGGCGTATCTCTTTCTTTTGCACCCACCCACCTAGAGCGTCACGTAATTTATGGATGGCCCCAAGTTATGCATATTTTCCCCCTGCAATTTTGAAATTTGTTTTATTCGATCGCATAGAAAATTTTCTAAAAAAATCTGGAAGAAAAGTATTGAAAAGAACCCTTGAAAATTCGTGTTTCAGTGGACGAAATGAAGCAACGTGTAAAAGTTCACGCGGCGTGTACCCGGTGGAGTGTAGAGAAGGGGATATAATTACTGAAAGCCTGTTTTTACCTGTAAGTCGACGCTCGACGGTGAAACTACCAAACCACGTATCTCGTTTGCGGTGTTTAAAAATCTACGCTCACATTTTATTTTTTTGAAGTAGACCAAATCAATATCATTCCTTGAAATTTTCACGGAATTTTCTCCGCACAAAGAGGAAAAATCACAGAAATTTTCAAGACTGGATGTTAAGTAGTTTTTCATTTAAAAAATAAAGTATGACAGGAAGTCTGTCTGCGACGTCGCAAACCGAGATACGTGGTTTGGTAGTTTCACCGTCGAAGTGCAGCAGCTCTTTGGCCGTTAGTGTTAAATATGTAAGAAGTGAGTTGTGCGAAACGATTTCGAAGGCTCGAATCGGACGCCTCCGCGCAGGGATTTTTGCTCCGATTGGCCCTTACGTTTGTCACAGCGCACAATTTATACGGTCAATATGAAAGTTTCCCTTACTTCTAAATTTTCGAGAGCAGTAACTGCCAAATTTTCGAAACTGAGTTTTCTGAAATAAATCACCAATCGAGTTTCATCCTGCTGAAACAGCATATCGACGGTGTAAGTCGACAATCACATAACTCGTTTGCGGTGTCTGAAAATATCCGCCTCTATGTTATTTTTTTTAAAAGAGAACAAATTGGCATCATTCCTTGAAGTTTACGCAGAATTTTCTTCGCACTGAGAAGAAAAATCACGGCAGTTTTAAAGAATTGCTGTTGAGTATAGTTTTCCGTTTAAAAAATGAAGTATGACAGGAAGTCTCCGACATCGCAAACCGAGTTATGTGACTGCCGACTTACACAGTCGATATTTACAAAATGCGAGGGTTTGAATAGCAGTGAGTGAGCAGAAATGCACGTCATTTGTGGAAAAACAGAATTAAGTCTATGTTATAATGGAGGCATTCTAAGGCAAGCCTTTATCAGCTTATTATCTTTATACCAATGTTATTCTTAAGACAAGTCATCATTTATTTGTAAAACTACAGCCAGACGTATTAAGCACTGTAAACAGATCATTTATTTTGGGGTCTTCCGAGTGATAATGATCAAAGTTTTAGTGGTTTACTTTTATTGATTATTTTCAACCTAGTTCAGTAAAGACTTATGAAAAGTCACTTTTTCTACTATTCAATCATTTTAAAGCACTTGCTCTATCTATCTTTTGTCTCATAGTAGGAAGACGATTAATGTTACAAAACGATTGAAATGGATCGCACCTAGCAAAAAGGAACCATCGTAATTTCAGGATTTTCAAAAGCGTGCAACTTCTTCCTTTCCTTTAAAATTACCAAATTTTTGGTGGGAAGCAAAAACTGATTGTTTTTCTGGGAGTTTTATAGATAATTATGAAGAAGCAACATTTTTACAACACTGTAATCGTTCTGGTTCCTTTATGCTAAATGCGATCCAAATCAAACGTTGAAAAAATTTATGAGAGTTGGCGAGATTGTATGTTTACGGGCCTCGTTTTCTTACGTCTTCTCCCGAGCAAACCTGATTGCTAGCGACAAAGAAAAAATTTACCTGCGGACGCAGAAAAAATTAAAAATGTTTGATACAGACCATGCAAATTTGCAAATTGGACGTGGATGAATGTATTCGGACACTTCTGATTTCTATCGCCTGTTATCTCTAGTGATCAGCAGACTCACTCCATCAAACTGATAGTACTGCTCAGTCATTTCATCTCAAAATTAACCCCTATTCTTCACTATGGTCTGTAGAGGGTTTTCTCGCAAGAGAAAATTGAACGCACATTAACAGAAAGCAGGAAATTGTAAAATTAAATGGCGGAAAGACACGATATATGCATCAGCCTTATTGGTAAATGACCTAGAGGAGAGCTCGATGAGAGCTTCAGCAGTTTCTTCGCTAATTCCGAGAGTGAGGGAGGGGGGGCTGTCAGAAGTTTCCAACTTCACTCCAGTTCCAGCCCTCTGATATTGAAATGCTTCCTGTCTGTCTCCCTAATTATCACATGACAATTCTAGCATATCATTATTGGTTCGCAAGCATCGCAGTTTCGAGCGAGACATTTCTGAGAGCTTGCCAACTGAATTTAGACATCGATAGGATTGTATCGCTTGTTAGATGTTCATGAAGATAAATCGTACCCAATAACGCTGTGAAACTAATGTCTCTTGAACTTGGGGCCGTCCTCGTGGGAGTAGAGTGACAAAAAAGTTCAGGTTCTTCTATTAGCACCTTTGCTGCAGGAACATTTGCAAACTTTACGACACGAAACACACCCGGCATTTCCAACCGAATCAAAGTTGTGAAGGTTTAAACTTTACGGTTAAAACATAAGAAAAAAAAATATCCCTAAATAAGAGCCATACTGTAAAAAAAGCCGCTTGGATCCAGAGTCTAGACTCATAAAAACATTGACAAGAAAAAATACTCTTGATTCAATTGGATTTTTGCTTAAATCAAAAGGAAATTCGCTCAAATTAAGAGGCTTGGCTCTTCGATTCAATGAATAATCCAATTGAATCAAGAGTATTTTTTCTTTTCAATGTTTTTAAGAGTTTGGACTCTGATCAAAGCGACTTTTTTTTCCGCAGTGCATTTTAGTACGATATTTATTTACCATATTCAGGGTTTAAGTTATCGCCTTTATGGGGAACGTAAGCCTGAATCTTTTATAACACTCAGTGAACTTAAATCCAAATTTCTCGCCCAACATGTAGAAAATTGCAATTAAGTATTTTTCTGTGCACGTCACAGAAATAGTAAAAATACAGTAAAAAATGTTTACTCTTGCAAAGTATTATCTAGTAATGCTATGTATTTTATTTTTTCTTTCAGGTAAGTTTGGCGATAAAAACGGAGATTACAAACTGTGCATCTACTTTTCCCGTAAGGCTGTCGAGTCATATTAAAAGATTGTATTAATGGGAGGAAATGCATTTTCCTCGTTGATTGCATAGCCGACTATTCGTGCCCTGTGCCCTGAGACTAGGTATATGTATACTGTTCCTGTAAAGCTGCAAAAGAATTGACAAAAAAATACTTAAATACTGCAAATTACCGCGATCACACGTAAACACATTGCACACAAGTTTGCACAACAATCCGCAAAGGAATTTTCACATTGAAAGAGTGAGGTCAAAGAGAGATCCTTCACTTTGAATTCAATGTATTGTTGCCCATACTTTCGGTAGATCAGTATCCATATCAGCCTTTCCCGGATTATCGCGCGATCGTGGCCTCTATTTTGAAAAACGAAGATCAACTTCAAACTATTCTCTCTTCTTAAAGTATTTAAATAATAAAAAGAAACCAAGTCCAATACTTATTCGTCGTATGAAAGCATATTGCCTTTTGTCAGAAGTCGATACTTATTGGACCTGAGACAAGTTTCCAATGTGTACGCTGAAAGAGACAATTTATAAGTGTGGAATATAATTCAATGCTAGTGAAAAATTGTATCAAGTCAGCTCCTTAGTTTATTGGGAGAAAGGCTGACGACAGAATAGTTTTGTAGGTACCTATTTCAGCATGAATACATTATTTTACGCCCGAGTGTGATGACACTGTAAGAGTATTTTTTCTTGTCGATGTTTTTAAGAGTCTGGACTCTAGATCCAATGTGGTTTTTTTTCAAGTGAAATAACAAAACAATTTAGAAAAATACTGAAATTGGAGGTGAGAGTACAGATTACATTCTGGGAAAATAAGTATTTGCATGAAAAATCGTTCCAAACATGTGAAACATGCTATGATATTCTAAAATCGACGTGACCAGTAGGCAAAAAATTGAGGAATCTAGGTCGATCTAAAAAAAAAATCTTCGGTACTTACTCGTTTATGAAAATACTTCAGATCGTAGAGTTCCTGTATAAGGAAGACACGCTTATTTTGCTGTAAAATTGACACAAGTCTAACGTTTCCCGTAATTTATCCTGTCTTCGTCCTCCTACTTTAATGTGTTTGAAAAAATTAGTACAAAAACGAGCAAAAATCGATAAAAAAATGAAGACTTCAACAAATTGTCAGCGTTTATGGAAGGTAATGACTTTGCGCAAGGTCATGGCTCGTTTGTTTTTCATCTACTCATTGAAGGGTTTCGATTATGCCCAGGAAAGCAAAATTCCAAACAGCATATCGTTTTTTTCATGTTCAGTGATCATCCATCCCGGGGGAAAAGGATTTATATGCCTCGTTAGGCTCCGTCTAGAGGTATAAAATAAATAAATTTGTAGAAACGCCACTGCGCCTCAATTTCATTGCGGGAGCAACAAAGGCAGTTTTAAAGCGAGGAGCGTTGTATTCCTGCCGTTATTAAGTAACGTTTCAACCACGCTCAAACCTCTCAAAAATGTACAATCGGCCCTCATTCGTCATCATCGTTACCTCTCTATTGTTTATCATGACCCAAATTCTGCAAACTAATCAAGACAGGTATGGTCCAATTTCACTGGCACTCAAAGTGTGCATGAACACTCACGCACTTTCTCACGAAGATTTATTTCATGTAATCAGTTTGAACCCACTGTGGCCAGTCACGAGGCTGATCAAACTTTTGCACGATAATTCCATCCCAACAATCTCGATCAACCATCGTGAATATTTAAGGCGATCGAAGACCACGCATTCTACGAAAAACATGATCTTCCTCCTCAAGAGTGCTGACGAAATCCTGAGTTAAGTTCTAGATTCCGTATCCGGTGAGCCAGAGAAAATTGTCGGTCATTCTGAAATATTCGACTCGAAAAAATTATTTAAAACCTCAAATATCAGCAATTATGAAGAAATTGGTCTCGAGCAAGATTTACCGCGCTATTGTGTTGAGTTTAATGAGAATCAGAAATCAGGCGGGCATTATTCAACTGAAAACTGCGATTTGAAAGTGCCTTTAAGTGTGGAGGAACTTGAAGACGGTTCAGAATTGTCGGATGAAGTTTTTGACATGACGCGTGGGCTGTTCTCTCACAATGTGTGGAATTATAAAAACAATTTCATCTTCATCGTTATGCCATTTAAAGATGCTGACAGCGCATCGAGAGCACTGGTTACACGCCACGATGGAAAAGAGTCAATGCTCTTTCCGAAAAAGTCCAAAGATAACAGCGACATCCCTCATGATACCAACCTAATCTATTATTTCAAATTTTTCTGGCGTTTCTATAAAAATTACAGGTCAGTGATCTGTCACGAAAAAGGCTGCAGGACATATAATCCGTTCACAAACACGCTGAAATCATACTCAGGCGCGGAAGACGAAATTTATTTCGAGTTCTCACACGATAACATGCATAAAAAACCAGTCGAGCTTTACTTGGAGCACAGCGTCACCGATCATACAGAAAATATCCAATCTTATATAGCGTGGGACCTAATTTTGTGGGAAGCATTTCGTCACCTCGATGAAGTTCTAAACTGTACCACATCTGAGTACGCACGAATGGCGGAGACCGGCGATATGCCGATAGACTACCATCACTGTAGCATCGCCCTAAAAACGGATGCCACCGTATGTGCGCTCGATTTCCGCACAGTTATGTCGGAAAAAGACCTCTCACTCTTTGATTATTCGGTGAGTATCGACTATTATGCCTTGCTTGTGATCACCCCGCGGAGTGAGTTCATACCCCAGTATTTAGTGGTTTTTAAGTGTTTTTCGCCCGCAGTTTGGATCGCCATCTTTATGACAGCATGGACGTTTATTCTTATGCAGTACTTGTTTCAATTCTCGCAGTGTCACATTTTCTATGGGTTCCACACGGAGACGGAACTGGGTTCCTACAAGAGAATGCCAGTCTTTCTCACTGTCTACTCTTATTTCATTTGTGGGAGTCCGCCGCGTTTACTCTTGGGTCACTTATCCACCGGGAAGATATTGTTCCTGATTTTCTCCTTTTCTGTGCTGATCGTTTCCACCCTTTTCCAATCCGGCATGACGACATTGCTGAAAGACAGATTGCGCTACCCAAATATTGACACGCTGAGCGGCTTGGTAGAGTCCGACCTCTTCATCCAATCTATAGAACCTAAAAAGACGCATTCATATTTTGACCAACAACCGCAGTATGATGGAATCAGAGATAAATTGCTGACCAGCTATCACGATTACAATATGCTTCTGTTGGACCCTTTTTATCGAAATTACTCGGGTGACACTCTGCTTCTTCATGACATCAATGGTAGAGCACGTGCGACTATGATTTCTACAGACGGAAACCGGACCGCGAGGAAAATTATGGAAAATATTAATTCAATGATGGAGTCAGATGCGTTCTTGCTAAGCGCTCCTTATACGTTCATTCGAAAGAATACTGTAACCCTCGCAGAATTGAAGACGGGGCAAGGATACAACTATCATGTGGTAAAAGAATGCCTAACAACTTACCCATTATTATTTCCTTTCTTGAAGAACATGTTCCTCTTCGATGAAATAAGTAGCGTTATCGCCCAATTATTGGAAACTGGTCACGTAGAGAAAATTCGAGGAAGCAAACGAATTTTATAGTTTTTCAATGGTTGCAAGTCCACAAAAGGACATTGCCGAAGCACGCAGGCCATACAATTTTACGGATTTACAGCCTGCATTTTTCAGCCTCCTCATAGGATATTTAATAAGTTTTCTGTGTTTCATAGGTGAGCTGTTGCTTGACTATAATCGCAATTTGGGCTTTTTTGATCTTTTAAAGCGGAGTATGAAAAAGTATTCATTCCTTAAATTTAAGTAAAAATACTGAACATTGTAAAAAAACTCATCTCTTTTGATTTGTGATCAGCACCGCGGGGAACAACATAGGGTGAATCTCAGTGAAACGAATGTCACTAGTCAGCACTATGTTGTATTTACGTCGTACTTAATATTATGTTAAATGCATTGTATGTACTCATTCCTCACGAAAAAGCATCCCTTCCTTAAATTTGAGTAAAAATACGGAGGATCATGATAAACTCATCTCTTCCGATTTGTAATCGGCACCGTGGAGAACTTCATAGGGCGAATCTCAGTGAAATGAATGTCACTAGTCAGCACTGTGTTGTTTTTACGTCGTACTTACTATTATGTTAAATGCATTGTATGTACTCATTCCTCATGAAAAAGCACCCACTCCTTAAATTTAAGTAAAAATACTGAAGATTATGATAATTCATATGAGATGAATGTCACTAGTCAGCACTATATTGTATTTACGGTGCACTTAATATATATAATGTTATACTTAATCAAAACGTTAATCAATCAACAAAGCATAGCTGCGTATCTTGCAAAATGAAGCAAAAAAAAACTTAATCTAATTCTCATACTATAAATGAACCAACAGATATTAACTATAGAACTATACCCCATTATTTTTTGAATATTCCTTTTGTAATATATTGTAATACGCTTCATGTAAAATGTATTGTATGTACTTATTCTTCAAATATATTTTAAAATTGATAAAATAACTATAGGTGCCGTTAGGGGGATTAAAACATCGCTTCGAAGTCGGCAAATTCTCGCTTGAATGGAGCAAAAAGGTCATTTTTCCCAGAACTGCATAAGCTCGGAGGAAATCTTCTCCTTGGGGTGAAAGCAAGTAAACTGGCAAGATGCTTGCAAGTCATGTTTTCACTCGGGAAGTTTTAATTGGAGGCACCCCACCGTGACGAGATACCATCGGCTCTGATAACTTCGATCACAGCCAGAGGTTAAATTCAATTGCGCAAGTTGACAGATCGCTCGAAAATTAGGCACTTTTGGGAAGGGTTGTAATTGAAATCGAGGAGAACTTACATCCCCTGAGGAACGACCAATGGCAATGAGTACGTGTTACAAACTTGTGCTACACGAGGAGAGCAGATTTGCCTTTCCTTAAACTGGATTCAAAAATCTCGATGAGAGCGTTAGGATAGTCTGGCTTTTAGTCAGGACATCAAGACTCTACTCTTCGTAGGACCTACACGGCGCCGCGAAGTAGGTCGCGGTTGGACCAATTTAAAGTGCCTTCAAATGCGTGTGATACTGTGCAACACGCAGAAGTTAAAATAGTTGTATTCTTAGGTTGGAACTCGCGAAGGGTCGCGTTGACAACTCAAGTTGACAAAAGATAACAAAAAAAAAAAACAGAAACAAACATTAAAGCGTATGGAAATTTCAAAAATCAATCCAAAACATCATTCATCCAATTAATGTTACCGACGATGAAACTTCTAAAGCACGTATTTTTGGCACGTATTTGCGGCGTTGCAGACCTCCCGTCATGCTTGATTTTTCAATTGAAATATTTTCCATGAAGACAGTGGCGGTCATTACAATCAAATGTCTCTGAACGAAGATAAATAATCAACTCTCTATTTACCTAATATTTTTGATAAAAACTTTGTTTACATTTTGATTTAAAATACATACCATTGTAAATTGACCTAACAATCTGCATGAAATTTGCGTATTTTTGAGTTTCTGCATAAAAAACTAGACTCCGGAAAATACATGATTTGATATGGATGGATCACCGTAGTTTCATAACTCCACGCGAAACGGAAAATGGTTGCCATCAACTGCCGCAATTTTTCAATGAAAAACAAAAAAGGCGGTCATATTGAACCTTGCGTGGAGTTTTGAAAACGGATCGACTCATCTGTATGAATTAATGTCTTTATCGTATAGTATAAGTACTTTTTGAAGCAAGAAGCTAAAAAATGCGTCAGTATTTCACGCGTATAGTGGAATCAAGGCACCCATCTGCTTAAGGCACATCGTTTGTTTCTAAAATGAGCCAGAAATAGTGACTCCCAAACGTAAAAAGTAGTCTACGTGCCAAAAGTAAGAAGAGATGGGTAGGGAGGGAGAGGTTGGTTATCGCTACGAACGACTGCGTTTTGGGAAACGGCATGTATTTGTGCATTAGAATTCGTTAGCCTGATACGTTGTGATCTAGTGGGAGCCAGCTTCCAGCTTGTGGTCTCTTTCTGGAAATGGTAAAATTCCCATTCAAGTGATGAACAAAAAGGAATCAAGCGATCAACTTCGTGTCTGCCACCGATCCTTTTATCATTTATACGTAGGCGCGCATACCTGCATAGGAAAAGTAGTGCCTCTTATGATGTTTCTCAAATAATCCAGAGGAACTGGTTCCTAATGGCAAAATGTAGTTCATGTATAAAAACACGTATCGACATAGGGAAACAAACGGCACATACGTTATTTCTGAAAAGTTCCAGGAATGCTGGTTTCTGATGACAAATATAATCTATATGTTACTAACGAATTTGAAGTCTATTTTAAATATTCTATACAATGCTTTAAAATTAAATATACCTCAGCTTGATAAAGTTGGTTAGTTGGTGTTCGGGGGATGGGCCAAAGGGTGCGAAAAGCATGGTGGCCAGAGTTTTGAATAATTTAAGCCGGCTTGGAACGATGCGAGTGACAAGTGTGATTTTTTTTTGGACCCGGCACCGTTAACTAATCGGCGTGTTGGGACCTGANGGGGGGGGGGGGGGGGTCGTTGGAGAAGATAAATATTTAAAATTTCAGTGGCGCAGAGCGGCGGTTCACCCGAGGAAACGGAAGCTGTGTCATATCCGAGCGTCAAACCATCCAACAATGCCAAATTGGGCAAAAATATACTAATATAGTTCGTAAAATGCACACGTGGCACAGTGAGAAAAATTGGATACACTCCATTAAAAGAAACAAATGTATGTATGTGTAAAACAAATGCGTTGACATATTTTTGATGTGCAGAGGAAATAACTATCCGTTGCGTCTTTGGCGGGGTGCGTAACACCTTAGAAATCCCTTGATATGTTTTTTTTTTTTTTTTTTTTTTTTTTTTTTTTTTTTTTTTAAATTTAAGTCTTAAGCATCCTAACATTTTTAAAATCAGCCTAAATATACTTAACAGTTCTTCAATTCTATTCATTTTTACTTCTGTATAATCCGGCTATTTTGTTTGAGATCGTTCAGATAGATATTTTTCATCCTTTTCCTCTTAAAACCTAAAAATTGCCAAATAACTTCAATCACACGCCATACTTTTGCCTTTTTGTACATACATATTCGTAGTAGAGTGTCCTTCGGTGCGTGATTATTTTCTCCTGTGTGTACCTTACGGTTCCATGATTTGCAAATTTATTTTTCTCATAACTCAGAATATTGTTAATGCGAGTTTGTTTTGTTCGTTGCATTCGATTATATGGACGTATTTCTATCAAACGGAACTATGTGCATTATGACGTGAACCCTTTTATGCTCGTATTCTTATGGGTCGCAGGGCTCATGTCTTAATGCACATAGTTCCGTTTGATAGAAATACGTCCATATGCATGAGAGTTTTACGTTCATCGCTTGTCGTTAATGTGCATTCAAGTGCATGATGCACATACGTTAAAAGTGACTGTAATATGAAATTCCAGGATAAAACTAACCTGTAACGGTGGTGCTTCCTTGAAACAACTTAGAGAAGCTAATCTACCTTAAAAAGACCCCTGACGAAGAAGGAAAACATACGGCTCATATCGACATGCGTGAATATTAATTATAGTCGTAGAACTGGGATTTTACTTAACAGCTCGTTATTTCTATCTCCATTCACACTTTCACCTGCGTTACTTAAAAATCGTATAACATTTTTTATAATCATGCAAAACATTTTCACCGACAGAATTATTCATCGCCGTCGTTTTTTGCTGGAGGAAAAGTTTAATCCGAATTTGACGTACACATTGGGGCCAATTAAGTTAGTCAATCTGTAAAAAAATAAAATATTTTGTTCATAAAAACGAATTAAATTTTTTTACAAATTTTGCTCTCTGTATTAACAATAAATTAACGTGGCTTTTTATATTACAAAAACAATAATATTTCACTTTTATTCCGAAATGGACCACTAGACAAGGTACGAATTTAAGCGATCTGATACATGCTTCTTAACCAGAATTTCACGTAGAAAACGATTCACACAACGAAAATTACGGAAACCAACTCCTAACGAAGATATTAACGTTTTTATTTCACATTGGTTACGAGGAATTTGAACTGCCCGCTCACAAGAAACTCAAAACTCTACGTGAGTCAAATCGCCCACTACAACGGTTTCAGCAAGCTTCTCAATCGAGTAATGTTCATTTCCCATCATGTCTTGTTCAAACTATTAGCAATTTGCTATAACTGAGCCAAAGCGTCAAGATTGAGGTTGCCAGATTTTTATATCGCAGAGACTGTCATGATAAACGTTCAGCGCGCGATGTGAATCACGTAGAGCATTGAGTTTTCATGAGCGGGTGGTTTGAATTCACGCATCAAGAATCATTAAATATCTTCGTAAGGAGTTAATTTCGGTAATTTTCGTTGTGTGCATCGTGTTTTACGTAAAATTTTGCTTAAGAAACATGTATCAGAATGCTGAAATTTGTACCTTATCTAGTGGTCCATTATAGTTCCAAATTGCAAAATGCAGTCCAATTTTCTCTTTTACTCAGATCCCGGCCACCATCATGTAGGGTTCAGGTTTTTCATCTTTTTTTTTTTTAATTTGTATTCTTCCCGACTGAAAATGACTCAGTTTTGAGTCGAAACGTCTCAGGCTTTATTATTTGTGTGTTTTTACCCTTGTTTCCCGTTTTTCCTCCTTGTTTTTTCCACTGTTATCCACTTCTACATTGTTTCTTATCCGGCTTCCACGAGCACACCCCATCTTTCCACTTGCACATAGTTACTTTTAGCATAAATACATCCGTCTAGATTGCAGACAAATAAAGCTGTAATTTAAGCTTCCCTTCCTTCCCATGGCTGATTGTCAACGAAGAGTTGTTATCAGGGCGACGAAACAAGGCAGACGAGACATCAGCGGGGTTCCGGCGGAAAGGCGACTAGAATGAGCTTAGTCTGGAAATCGGACGGGCAGGGTTAGGGCGTCATTAAAAGTAATCACATCTGCATGGTGAAATCGTAATTATTTTTTACCCGAGCCCGGGACGGTGCCGGCCGGGACTGCGCGACGCGATGCTAGCGCCGCGTGACGGAAGGAACAGGCACTTCGAGTCGGGAGTTCCATTCGGACGTATTTCTACCACACGGAACTATGTGTATTGAGACATGAGCCCCGAGACCCATGAGAATATACGCATAACAGGGCTCACGTCATAATGCACATAGTTCCGTTCGGCAGAAATACGTCCATTTGAATGACGGGGCGCTGTCACCGGGTAGAAACTTTTGAGAGGAGATTAGAATTTGTAGCGTCGCGGGTTTTTCCCCATTTTTCCGTTCGGGTTTACGTGCCTGGCGCGTTCCTCTCTCGCTCTTCACGCTACTGTACCAGTGGCGTGGCGTCCTTTGCGATGTATAGATTTTAATGTCATTTAAACCTATGGAAAAGGATCGATAAACAGGGTGTTCGCAGCGAACGACTTTATAATCGATTCTTTAACATAGGTTTAAATGGCATAACAATCGATTTATCGCAAAGCACGCCACGCCACTGCACTGTACGCGTTGCTAACTCGCGACAAGACCACCGCCTGGTGACCTCATGAGTGAGGTGTCCCTTACCTTACTCTGTATTGTAAAATCATGAGCGTAATGCGTAAATCATGGCACTTGAGGCGCGATAACGCTTTCCGTATGGATAACTAATTCGGTGTGTGTAGCGCAAACAGCACCCAAAGTCAGCACATCAAGACTCTACTCTTCGTAGGACCTACGGCGCCGTGGAGTAGGTCGCGGTTGGGCCAATTTAAAGCGCCTTCAAATGCGTGTGATACTGTGCAACACATAGAAGTTAAAATAGTTGTATTCTTAGGTTGGAACCTAACTCAAGTTGACAAAAGATAACAAAAAGACAGAAATAAAAATTAAAGCGTATAGAAATTGTATAAATCCACCTAAAACATCAACCAATTACTAATATCAACAATAAAACTTCGAAAGCATGTATTTTCGGCACGTATTTGCGGCGTTGCAGACCTCCCGTCATACTTGATTTTTCAATTGAAATCTTTTCCATGAAGACAGTCTGGTGGCCATTTTAATCAAATGTCTCTGAATGAAGATAAATAACCAACTCTCTGTGTACCTAATATTTTTGATAAAAACTTTGTTTAAATTTTGATTTAAAATACATACCATTGTAAATAACTGTAAACATTTCAATTTGAAGGTGAGAAAGACACCGTCGCGACGCATTAGAGCCTTCGGCGCAAATCATTTTTTTTACAAATGAGGGGCTTAGAGGGCAAGGCGCATAAGTGCAGTTTTTGTTATTCCGAGAAATACTTAATTGGAGTTTCGAAATTGCATGGGTCCTTATGGCGCGAAGAAAGTTTTAACCGACGTTTTGATGCTTAAAAATCGGAATTTGGGAGTGACTTTTTTACAGAATATGTATTGAGAGTAGTTTTACTTGAACTCATTAATATCACTGAAAAAAAATATGGTAACACCTACTGTAAGTCTACTAGATTTTTTACATAGCGATACTATTTAGTGGAAATTACCATATCTGTAGCATTATTCATCAGAACTCTAGTGATACCGTAGTATGTTAGATGCTACCATAGAGTCTGGTTTTTATTACCATGCTCGGATCACTGTGTCAGAGTATGGTAAAATCTACCATATTTTTGTGTGTGTGTATCTCAATTTTTTCAAAAACTGCACTTATGCGCCTTGTCCCCCAAGCCCCTCAAATATGAAACACTAATGTAAATAAATGCATCTAGACGGATGGAAGTAGTTGTTGCCAGCATGTGAGTACTGCCTTTGTGTAAACGAAAACAGCGGTCGGAAAGCCAGAAACTTGCTCAAAACGTGAGTAAACACGGGGGATTTTTTCTCATTAGCCTCCCCCCAGTTAGCGATGGGTAGGACTGGCGTTTATGTTGAGCCAGCTTGCGTGCGGGAGGGAATTCGCTGCTTTATCGCTACCCGGACGGGAAATCGACGATTTTTCAGGAAAACGGGCGCTGAGGTCGGGTAACTGCAGCCTCGGGGAATGAAGACGATAAAGATATTTCATCCCTAAAGCGTCATTTTTACAGCTCACATCTTCAGACGGGATCGCTAACGCGGTTGCTACGAGCTTTGAGCCAGGCGCTAGCGTTGAGCTTTTGTTCGCGAGAGCCACGGAAAAGTTCGTTATTTTTGCTAACGTTGTTTAATAGCGCTTTAGCACGAGGCAGCCGAAATCGGTGGGGACCTACGCGGAAGGGTTATGAGACGAAATTCATTGGATTTGCTCGACAAATGCAGAAGTGCTTCCGGTGAAATCGTTTGGTGGAAGGATTGTAAACAGTGGCGTGGCGTGAATGGCGAATGGCGATGTATCGATTGTTATGCGATTTAAAGCTATGGTAAAGAATCGATTATTAAGGTGTTCGCCGCGAACACCCTGTTTATCGATCCTTTTCCAAAGGTTTGAATGGCGTAACAATCGATGTATCGCAAAGCACGCTTCACCACTGATTGTAAATTGTGAGCTGAGCGCAAAAACAGAAGAAAATCTAGTCGAAATACGGTAAAATTCAAATTGATATTAGGGAGTACGCCCCCTTGCCGATCCCCTCCCCTTCTCTAGGAGCCGTGTGCGTCAAATATTTCAACAAAAAAAAAAATATGAATCGAATATTTCCGGGTCAAACTTAATCATAAATTACATTTTTGGAATAATTTTCCTTGCGTTTTGAATTTTTATCTCATGCTTGGTTTCACATTTTGAAAATGTAACGTTAATTTGCCCGTGGCTGATAAAAGGTTAGTGTATATAAGGGCTGACTTGATCAAAACTTTGAACTTGAGATTTATCAATCTATTATTTCAAATGCAAGAGACGCAAGGGGGACGAGGTGCGTTCACCGGTATCTAGTTAGGTAAAAGTGAGAAAAGGCGGCACAAAAAAGGAGAGGGGAAAGAAGGGGAAACCGGTTTTTGACATGATTAGCGTGACGTAGGTGACGAAGATCTAAGAGAAATAGATTTTCACTTCCAATTTCTGAAGTAAGTTCGAAACAAACTTTGATGGATTTTTTTTTAGCGGCATTGAAAACTTAATCGTTCGGGGTCGTTCATCTCGGGCTCAAAGACACATTTCATGGGATCAATTTTTTTTTTTGATATCGGGAGACACCACATAAGGCTTAAAATAAGTGAAGCTATTAGAAGACGGTGTGGACGTAAAAGTACTGCCCCTTGTCAATCCTCTAGGCTCCAGCTGAGAGCGCATGGAAATGTAAAACGCTCTTAATGATTCGTGTTTGCAGTCGGGGCATCCACACAGCACGAATAGTCGTATCCACGCGCCTGTCTCATAGTTGCGTGGAAAGCATTGACTTTAATCAATGATCACTGAACCAGTTGCACGGAACTTAACATTTGCCATTTGAATCGGCTCGTGCGAAAACCGCTAATGTCCATTTTTTTCAATTTTGAGATTTTTGGGTTAAAATACTCTCGGAGGTCAGACACACTCATTAATGTGGTGAAAATGATTATTCCTTAGGTTTGAAGCCCTTTTCAGGGGGGGTGGCCGTGGTCCGAATCATGCGAAAACCGCTAATGTCCATCTTTCGATATACAACGGACCAAAATGAAAAAATGTCTCCTGGACGACATTAGGTGATCTTTATGCATTTTGAGGCGCTAAATCCGAACGTAACCTCCGTTTTTTTTTCATCACCCTGCAGTTTTCCGGAAAAGCCGATTTTACTCGGAAAAGTGACCATTTTTGGGCATTTTCGGTGTTTTTCCGACTGTCATCCCCTGCAGAATGAAGGTAAAATTTTTCGTAGCTACGAGATTCAATCATGCCGATGTCTTTTTAACTGATGAGACCGGAAATAACCTTAATTTTTCCCGTTCACTTCTCAGTTCTCCGGGAAAGCAAATTTTTCCCGGGAAAATGAGCAAATCCGACGTATATTTGTCGTGCATGCAATTTATTTTATAAATTTTCCTAGATCCGCGGTAATATGTTACTTATGTATTTTGAGCTGCTAAATCCGAAAATGATCTCGGTTTCTTTCTATCACACTTCAGATATCCGGTAAAGCCGAGTTTTCCAAGCCTAAAATTGTGTATTGTGAAAGCTTTGCCGGATCGAAGTGTATTCAAAATTCATTGTATAAATGTCTCCGATGCGTGATACATCGATTCCTTTGTAATTTGATCTGTTGAATTCAAATATGATTTCAGATTTTTCCGATCACCCATCATTTTTCCGAAAAAGTCACTTATCCTACCAAAACGCTCTTTTCAGATATTTTTGCGATGACTTTTCTGTTCTAAGGACTTTCAGAAATTTTCCGATATCCTCTTTAGGTCTCTCTTGCTGTAATAAGATGCATAAAGATGAGCGAAGGTCAAATTCGAGTTTAGTGCCTCTTAATACAGCAAGAGAGACCTAAAGAGGATATCGGAGAATTTTTCACAGATCCGTGAAATTTCTGTGAAATATTTCACAGATCTGTGAAATTTCTGTGAAATATTTCGCAGATCTGTGAAATTTCTGTGAAATATTTCGCAGATCTGTGAAACTTCTGTGAAATATTTCACAGATCTGTGAAATTTCTGTGAAATATTTCGCAGATCTGTGAAATTTTTGTGAAATATTTCGCGGATCTCTGAAACTTCTGTGAAATATTTCAGAGATCTGTGAAACTTCTGTGAAATATTTCGCAGATCTGTGAAATTTCTGTGAAATTTCTGTGAAATATTTCGCAGATCTGTGAAACTTCTGTGAAATATTTCGCAGATCTGTGAAATTTCTGTGAAATATTTCGCAGATCTGTGAAACTTCTGTGAAATATTTCGCAGATCTGTGAAATTTCTGTAAAATATTTCGCAGATCAGTGAAACTTCTGTGAAATATTTCGCAGATCTGGGAAATTTCTGTGAAATATTTTGCAGATCTGTGAAACTTCTGTGAAATATTTCGCAGATCTGTGAAATTTCTGTGAAATATTTCGCAGATCTGTGAAACTTCTGTGAAATATTTCGCAGATCTGTGAAATTTCTGTGAAATATTTCGCAGATCTGTGAAACTTCTGTGAAATATTCCGCAGATCTGTGAAATTTCTGTGAAATATTTCGCAGATCTGTGAAATTTCTGTGAAATATTTCGCAGATCTGTGAAATTTCTGTGAAATATTTCGCAGATCTGTGAAATTTCTGTGAAATATTTCGCAGATCTGTTAAACTTCTGTGAAATATTTCGCAGACCTGTGAAATTTCTGTGAAATTCTTGTGAAATATTTTACAGCCCCGATTTTATTTCAAGAACACAAAGAAAGGCCAATTCATTTTCATGTTAGACAAGACAGCTGTAAGTGCTACTTTCTGCATGCTCTCGTGGTTGCGCTTAGGATACACAACAAACACATCTTAAGGTTAGAAATCGGTATAAGAGGGCGGCATTTTACTTGAAAATACTGTAATCATTATCTCTCTGGCGGAATCGTTATTCACGTTCACCTACTGTTGTTTCTTTGTTAAGTCCCGTTTCAATCGTTCTTCATTAAACGTCACCGAACTTTCGGTCCGTGTAATCGAACTTGTGCGGTGAACTGACGAACTATGTTCTGTCATATATGCCGAACGTTCAGTTACACGAGCCGAAAGTTCAGCTTGACAAATCAAAAGTTCGGTTTGACAAACCGAATATTTTCGATGATACGGAACACCGACCGTTCGGTTCACATGACCGAATTTTTTTTCTCAATGCAGCGCAGCCATGGCAATACTCTCCTCACATGGGCACTCTATCACCAACGGTCCGTTCGGATACGATTAACGAACAAATCCGGGCGGTAATTTGATCCCGAGTGACGTATCCCCGGGACCGGACAAGCGGGACAGCGGGAGATGCAAGCGGGTCCGCATCAGTGGCGTGGCGTGAATTGCGATGTATCGACTGTTATGCCATTTAAACCAGTGGAAAATAATCGATAAACAGGGTGTTCGTAGTGAACGCCTTAATGATCGATTCTTCACCATGGGTTTAAATAGCATAAGAATCGATATATCGCAATTCACCTCTGGTCCGCATTGCAGCCCGGCGGACGGAAAGCACGGCGCCCGGGGGCATTAAGCCGCCGAGTGTTTTATGGGCGCTTCAGGCTCGGCCGGGGGGGGGGGGGGG
>NW_017566800.1:827290-863527 GCF_001854935.1 Bemisia tabaci
GCTGGGGGCGCTATGGGCGTGGCGGGGGCGACGGGGAGGGTTATTAATTTCAACTGCTTCGGACGCGCAATTACACTGAATCGTAAGGGAATTCCGAGCGTTTCCGCGTCGGCCGTCAGGGTGTTTCCCGTAAAACTTCACGACTCCGCGCGCCCACTGCCCGTGTGTATCCTCGGCGAGTTGGGCGGAGGGGGGACGGGGAGCCCTTGTCTGTCGGCCGAAGGGGCCGGAAAAATCGCCGCCACCTGCTACTGGACATCCTGGACAGTGGTGTGGCGTGAATTGCGATATATCGATTGTAATGCCATTTAAACCTATGGAAAAAGATCGATTATCAGGGTGTTCGCAGCGAACACCTTAGTAATCGATTCTTTACCATAGCTTCAAATGGTGAGATATCGATAATCGATTATTCACGCCACGCCATTGATCCTGGATGCGTGCGAGCCGGCCCGAATTGCCGGTGGCGGGTAGATTACGTGCAGAGACGAATACTGCCGCGCTAAGGAAAAACGCCGTATGAGCCTTCAGGCGTTGCCAAATTTCTTTCGATAAAAACCTAATTTACTGGGAAAATTGAGGATATTTTTTTTCCAAAAATGTTCAGATTATTTTGTGCGCAATTTCATCTAAAATATCTGAAAGTTTAAAAGAAAAATTCGCATGAATATCGTCGAAAATACATGTTTTAATGAGGGAAATTTGGCAACTCTCGAATGTTCATACGGCGTTCTTCTTTAGCACGGCAGAATTACTGGACCGCGTTCAGCAGAAAGGATCCAAGTTAAATCGGCTCGTCACCCTCCGGTTAAAGTATCACAAGCGCCATGCGACGTTTAAACATTTCTGCCGCCATTTTCTTTTTTTACAGAGAAGTTGAATCTGTTTGAAATTTTCACTGGCTCTCATCGGCAGGACAATTCGCAGGCAAAGAAAATTCAGTGAAGTTTTCGGACAGCCTCGTTGAACAATTTCTCTATAAAAAATGAAAGGGCGGCGGCAAGGGTGACGAGCTGTCACCAAATTTAATTGGACAATTTAATTTTTTAACATGAAAACGGTTGGGTGGATTTGTGTGCAAATTTCAGTTTAATTTCGGCTTAGGACGAAGCAAATTCCTTAAAATTTGCAAATGAATTCGCTTGGACGTGCTATTGTAAAAAAAATGGATTGCCAGATTAAATTTAGAAATAGCTGAAAATTCCTTGGCTTGGTTCCTTTCTGTTTAACGCGATCAAACTACCTCTACTACGGTATTCCATCTTACAAAGGATGAAATATTGATTGAGGCTACTAGTTCCAAAGTGTACAATGTCCATTTTGGTCGAAATTGAGTTAGGAGTGGATTTTTAATCAGCCAATTGAGGAGAATCGGAAAATAATTTAATTGCGTGCCAAAGCAGCCAAAATCCTCTTTAATTAGCAGTACTAAAAACGCAGGTCGCGGCAAAACGCAGCAAACTCAAAAAGTTTTTTTGCGTTTTTGTGACAAACCATTTTTACGGACACTGTATACACTTTGGAACTAGTAGCCTCCCTTTAATTTCCGAGTTAATGATGGCTTGAAACTTGACCCAACGTTTTCGCCAGTATTATAATATGTTAAATTATTTTTACCAAACCGGGGTTTTTTGCCGAAATTAAGTTAAAAAGCGAACATAGAGAACAATCCCAACTTTTCTCCGAAAAAATATTTTGTCAGGAGAAACGCGGCAACGCTGGAGTGCTCATATGACGTCAAAACACAACATGGGCATTTTAGACCCCATTATTCTATGCCGCAATCATACTTACGCAAGTTTGAATAATCGCGTCAAACACAATGCGTTAAACGCATATCAGCCCCTACAAGACTGTAGAAATACTTCACGCATTGCGCCGAACGGTGCGGTCTGCGTGACACGCATATCAGCGCCAACAAGACTGCACGAATACTTCTCGCATTGCACCAATTCGGTGCAGTCGGTCAGTTGGCGTGAAAATACTTTACGCATTGCTCGTACAGCACACCGTCATACACATTTTGCGGAAATGGGTATGTTGCTCACAAGAGGTACTAAAATTGCACGAAAGTCAAGACAAAACACATAAGAAATATCGGCAATACACTCCGAAAATCAAAATTTGCGTTGCAGTTTTACACCGTTAAAATATGTCTGAGTGCACTTTTTTTGCAGTTGCCAGTAATTAGGTTTGCTCAAAGGGAGTTGTCCTAAAACATAACCTACTTTTTACCATATGATTTAAACGGTGTTAAAGTATTTGTTCCCTCCTTATTTACACACATAAAAGTCGTTTATACAAGGAACTCTGGCTCCCTGCGACCCTCAAAGCTCTCTATAGCATCTAACCTGTTACGGGCGATAAGTCTTCATGAAGTTGAAATATAAAATGTATTCAATCATCTACGATGGATTCCCTTCGCCCGTTGCTCAATGCCCAAGCACTCGTGGAGTGAGTCAATGTGGTGGTAACTTTTAAAGTTTATGCATATATATGTTAATATATGAAACACAGAAGTTTCAAATTGGTGCCATCGGTTTGCTCGTAAAATTTGCTGTAAGAAACATCCCTTAAAATTTATAGTGTGACGAAGTAATCATCAAAACCTGAAGTTTTAGTCAAAATTTTATGATTAACCTCTTCCAAAGCATTCTTCTATTTTGAGTCATCACCCTATTTGGATGTATTTATGCTAGGTAAAAGGAACTATTAGCATAGTATTTGTGTACAACGTAATTCATTTTAGCATAAATACGCCTATTTCACAGTATTATTTTTTTTTTTTATAAAACTCCATCTTCGCTCCGTCCTCTCCTCCTAAAACAGAAGTCATGCGCACCGTGAGCCAAGCAAATTCCAACTTTAGTGCCCTCACCAACCACGCCCGGCTCGAAGCAATATGCATACCAACCGTCCGAACATCAATTTCCTAAATTAGTGTAACCTTGCGCGGCCTTTTATTTATAAGAGATCCAAATAGACGAGACTTCTCGGAAAGGGCAGAAATTTTACTCCCTTCTCAATTTACCCGACGTCCTTTCCCCGCGCAAAAATCATAAAGAATCTCCGGTAGCGGAAAGGTGGACTAAGTGACGTATGGGGCGCAAAACAAACCCGTACATCAGATGGAAGGAACGTCAAAAAGAGCCCGCAAATACTGTACGACCCCGGCGCTGGATGTGAAATTTCATATGCCACTGTAGCAAATATTAATAATTACGACTTTGAACTTTTGCCAAGCGTATTGCACCCGAATGCCCGGAATGCTTCGATCCACCCCCCGTCCCGCCCGTTTCGGCTGCGTTGCCATTTCCCGAAAAAGGAAAAAAATTCACCCCTGGAGCGGAACACATTGACGCGGAACCCCTCTCATTTTTCAGCGGAGGGGCAGAGTCAGTAGTATATTTCTGAAACGGTCGTTTTGTTTTAGTTTCCATGCTTTGTCCGAACTCTCCTATTGACCGATCCACAGTGCGTCGCTTTGCGGGGCGCCTGGGGGAGTAGTGCGGGCGGAGACCGCAAAACCGCAGCAGGGATCAGACGCTTCCCGTTCTTTAAACTCTTCCTCGACCGTTTTGACCTTTCGTTCCGTCTCTCTCGGAAAACATCCCCTCCGTAGAGTTGAGGTCGCTGAAAAAAAAAGAAAAAAAAAAAAAAAAAAAAAAAAAAAAAAAAAAAAAAAATCGGTCATGTGAACCGAACGTTTGGTGTTCCGTATCATCCCAAATATCCCAAATTTCGGTTTGTCGAACTGAACTTTCAGTTCGTGTAAACGAACGTTCGGCATATATGACCAAACCTAGTTCGTCAGTTCACTTTACCGCAAAGTTAGGCTACACGAACCGAAAGTTCGGATTGACAAACCGAAAATTCAATTTGACGAGCCAAATTAGTTAGGATGATATGGAACCGAACTGTGGTACGTACGACCGAATTTTTTTTTCAAGAATATTGAAAAACAAAGAAAACTGTTAAAAATCGCAATTGTATTCATCTTTGTAGATAATGGTTGGAAAATGTAAGAAACAAAAAGACACAGATCGATAACTAAGGAACAATGCGGCCTATTTGAAAACTGACAATCTTGCAAGACGAATAAAAAACTTCGCAATTTTTGGAATTTTGCGGTTAGGTCTGCAATTTGTTTTTAGACATCACGGCATTATACAGCGCTCTCATGTGGAGTTAGAAAAAACGAAAAACATCAGATTGTGTAATTTATACATCAGGATGCAGCAAAGTCGCCAACTCATATTTGCAAAACTTGTAATTAGGCGGTGTTGTTTGTTAACCCTCTAAATCCATTTTTCCCTCCAAAAAAGCCCGAAACTTTTGATGTATTAAGTAATACATATTATTCCTAAGCTCTGCTTTTAGTGTTAGCTCAAAAGTATTCATCATGCCAAAACAAATATTTTACATTTTTTTTGCAGCTCTCTGCATGTTAGAAAAAGTGACCGTTGAACTGCAATTCTAATCAACCTTTTTACGGTTCGCGCGTAACTTGAGCTAATTTTTTACACGATACAAACATAAACGGCTACAGCAATAAACCTCAACCGTCACGAAGAGATATTATTCTGAGCTGCAACCAGCCCATTATCGAAGAAGATGAGGGCAGAGGGAGCACAGTTCTAACACAAAGACAAACTTTTCTACCCTATAGTTAGGATAATATCATTTACGGCGAGGGAAAATAACTTAGAGCCACTGAAGCAGCTGAGTTTGATAGCTTTCATCATCGCGCCTTTGATACTTTTAATTCATCGTGGAGTTAACATGAAAAGTTTGTTGACAGACTGCCTGACTGGTTGAAAGTGCGATCTCTAACGATCCTCGGACTTTGACTACAGTATCACCAACATAACACCAAAATTAGAACCGTAAACTTGTAAGTTTCACGGTTGTATCCCGAGTACATGCATTTTTTAGTTGCTTCTATCTTTTTCGTAATTTTTCATATTTATTGCCGATTTAAAAAGCTCTCTTGTTTGAAAGACGGACTATCAATGTGAATTAAGTTTCCCTGCAAATATTACCGCAATTTGTTCACATCGAAAGCAATTTGTACTCGTCAATAGGAAAGGACTGGCGAACATCAGGCGCCACGGAAAAAAATTAAATGTTGCTTTAGCATTTATAATGTTAAAAAAATGTGCGAGAAGATTCAAATGCTGTTTTTACATTAAAAAAAATGCTAACTTAACTACGGCCTCGGTTAAATTAACATATTCAAAAGTAAAGTTAGCATTTTTTAATGTAAAATCAGCATTTGAAACATCTCGCACATTTTACCAGGATTATAAATGCTAAATCAACATTTTATTTTTTTCTGTATTTTTTTTTTTTTTGCTTCAAAATCCGGCAAAAATGCTCAAAAAACGATTCTTCTTGGCGTGCATGCTGTGCACTGCTTGTTCAACTTTAAGACGAATTTAAAAGTCATGCGGTTTAAAAAACGTTTCGCCATACGACAACATGTGAATACGTTTAATTTGTTTGTCAAAATTGGTCAGAGAATTTTTAGTCTCCTGACAACAGAATTCCGATCTGAAATTTTGAGAAAAATGACGAGTAGCTGAAAAAATTGAACTAATCTATGCGATAAATCGCATGTCGTTTTGACACAAAGTATGGCGTCCATCAAATCACCCTAAGTCAACAAAGTACGCCTTGTCAAAGAAAGTTCTCGGCGATGAAGCAATATTCATCGGATTTTACGTATAGACGCATAATACATTTGAAGCTTTTGAGTTTCCTTCACCTAATCAAAATAATATCCACACCTCTAATCACACGCTTTGAGGGCTTGTTTTTTTTTAGCATTTTCGATAACAAATATTACCGATTTCAAACTTAGGAGGTGTCTGCAGATCTCATTTTCATATTAAATGAAAGGCATTTTTAAAGCTTCAGACTTGTACGTCCTAAAATTCAATTAAAATTGATTTCGTCACCTCCTGGCGAAAGTATCACAGGCGCCATGCGAAGTTTCAAAATTTCCGCTGCCATTTTAATTTTTGATAGAGGATTGCTCAACGAAGCTGTTCGAAAATTTCACCGAGTCATCTTCGCGTTGCCAATAAAATTCAGTGAAATTTTCAAACAGATTCAACCAAAAATGTCTCTTTAAAAAATTAAATGGCCGCAGAAGTTTTGAAAAATCGCATTACACTCGTAGTATTTCGGTCGGAAAGTGACGATTTAAATGCCACTGAGAGCTTTTCTTGTCTAAACATATTTTCTTCTACTCAAACAACGCATCTACATATCGTGCACTCACAGAGCGCGTGTGAACTTTGACTCCGAACAGAATGCAATGTATCAGGGCACCAGAGAAACGAGAGTCAGAACCCCGCGCGCTGCAGGGATGGAAGGGCGATACGAAGACCCTACCGAGGGGGGGGGGGGGGGNGGGGGGGAGGTTATCACGCGCCATCCTCGCGACGACGAAGGGAGGGGGAGAGGGGGGAGCTGCTCGGTCCCTGCGAAAACTGAAAAGGCCCGAGCTGGATACTGGATGTCGTCTCCCGGAGGATCGTTCCGATCCGTGATTGACAGACGTCATGATCGAGGGGTGGGAGGGGTGGGGGGAGGGAGCTTCGGGGCTCCGAGGCTCGATGCGTGGGAGGGGCTGCCTGAGTTCGCGGCCAGGAGACTAGGAGATCGTGTAGGTGTGATCGGGGCTCGGATTCGCGACGCTGCAAGGTCACGAGGATTAGGGTCAGAACCCCCCCCCCCCGGCGTCTCCCGGGGGTGAAATTGCAGTACCTGTATTCAAAACGCGGTGTAAAAGGGGTTGTGGCTGAGTTTTTCTCAGATTCTAGATATTGAAGGGAAACGAACCATGATATTCTGGTCAACGCCGTGTGAGCCTTCAGGCATGACCGCTTTTTCTCTCGTAAAATACGGATGTTTCGTTGAAACTTGTGAATGGTTTTTCTCTTTTGATGCAATTGAATTTCATTCGCAATTCAGCGTTGAGTACCTTCAAGTTTCAAGAAAAACAATTATAACTTTTCTCGAAAATAGATATTTTTTTTGTGGAAAACTAATTCAGTGCAAATGTTATATGCAGCGTCTATCCTCAGCAAGGCAGCACTTTTTCCGCTTAAATACAATTTTTAAATGTTGTATTCTGCTTCTCGAGGAGAGAAGGTCGTAGCTATATTATCAGTAATGAGATATCAAGAGAAAACTGCTCAGTGATGGCCTCATTGGTTCCTAATTCATTCGCAAAGACGCGTTTTGTATCTTGTGCCACGCGTCAAACACTGCTATCGATTTTTTCCTCTTTTTTTTTTACAAATTCCCTCCCTTGCCATTTCCTTTTATATCACTTGTGAAGAGATCGAGGGCTGAAGTCGTTAAATGCGTGACTCCAACTACAACGTCGCCAATTTCGGCGATCCGGAGAGTTCAAATAGTTGTATCCCTGCGCCTTAGCAAGACGATGGAAGCTTAATATTGAAGTAGCGTCACCGATTAGTTTTTCGGTTTTCCTGTGCCGCTACCGCTACTGCAGTTTCGACCGTTAAGGCCGTAGTTTAAGGGCACTAAAGGCAGGATTGTATTTTGCAGAATAACTAAAAATTAAGAAGCAGGAGTAACTTAACTAAATAATAAAGTGAACTCAAATCAACAATATAATGCAAAACAATTTGGAAAATCTCGTCATGTAAATACGGAAGATTCGAAAACGCCTTCAATTGAGGCGTGATACCTCACGCGTTCCGGAGAGTTCAAATAGTTGTATCCCTGCGCCTTAGCAAGGCGATGGAAGCTTAATATTGAAGTAGCGTCACCGCTTGGTTTTTCGGTTTTCCTGTGCCGCTACCGTTACTGCAGTTTCGACCGTTAAGGCCGCAGTTTAAGGGTGCTAAAGCCAGGATTGTATTTTGCAAATGGATAATTTTTGCAGAATAATTAAAAAAGAAGCAGGAGAAATTTAACTAAATAACAAAAAGAACTCAAATCAACAATATAATGCAAAACAATTCGGTAACAAAATATGTTTAAAAAGCTGAAATTAGAACCAAATCATGTCCGAGCAAATTTCGATTTCACAATCAACTTTCGAGTTGATTGTGAAATCGACAGATATTCGAGAAAGTAATATACAAAAATTTAAAACATGAGGATTTACCGTAACAGTGGAAAAAGCTCGGAAAATCAGTCATTCCCTTACTTGCATGCTCCGAACGTTATGGGACCAGAAAATCCCGCTGTGTAAAGATAGTAAACTAGAAAACGCCTTCAATTATGAGGCGTGATACCTTACGCGTTCCGAAGAGCTCAAAAAGTTGTATCCCTGCGCCTTAGAAGCTTAATATTGAAGTAGCGTCACCGCTTGGTTTTTTGGTTTTCCTGTGCCGCTACCGCTACTGAAGTTTCGACCGTTAAGGCCTTAGTTTAAGGGCGCTATACCAGGATTGTATTTCGCAAATGGATAATTTTTGCAGAATAATTAAAAATTTAGAAGCAGGAGTAATTTAATTAAATAATGAAGGGAACTCAAATCAACAATATGTCAATACAGAAGATTCGAAAACGCCTTCAACTGAGGCGTAATACCTCATCCGCTCATATGTTTTTCAAAGAAATACTAAAGAAAGAAATTCTGGGCAATTTCCGTGAATTTTCTTCACTCTCTTATGAATATTCACAGATAACCAAAATACGACACGTTTGTTTATTTTTTATTTAGAAAATTAATTATAGTCACCAATTTTGAAAGGATTCAACGGATAAACGCATTTTCGAATTTTTTCGTCGTTTTTGTGAGACTGAAAAGCTCGATTTTTCTAAAGACATTAGTAACGATCTTGTAGGACATCGCAGGATAGAAATGAACCAAAAAATTTCAATTAGCCGCACTTATGACGGCTTTAAAAATCTAATTTAGGCAAAACTGTTTAAAATTTTAAACCGTCATGAACCAGGCTTAAAACTACCAGACGTTTTTGCAACCTTACACTCCTAATGACAAACATCGGACTGAATAGCTTAGTCACTTATTCTTTTAGAGGCTCCAGAAATTTATTCATTCGAATTTTCGACGCAATCAAGCAAAAATAACTCATTTGAGAATTTTTCCTCTTTGAATTGAGGTAGTTTTTCCGGCGCCGCGGCGTATGGTCACACCAGTAAAATTTGCCTGAATTACAATTTTTAAGCCGTCATAAGTCCAGCTCATTGAAATTTTTGGTTTATTTCTGTCCTTTGATGTCCTAGAATATCGTCACTAAGGCCCTTTGAAAAAAACGAATATATTACTCTACCAATCGTCATATTTAACGATGATTCATATCATAAGTCAATTAATAAGAATCAATCAACATCAAGGGTGATATGCGGTGCCTCAGTTTGAGGGAACAAGGCAACTCAGCCCTCACTTGAATGTGCCCATTCTGCGGGACAGAGTTTCAAACTGCCAACCTTAATTGTGCCCAAAGCTGAATGCGACAGCCAAGTTGCTATGCTTTGTGTCAGCCAGAAAGCGCGCTTCTGTGATACCCGGCTTGATTTCCAATCACGCAGCTGGTTGTATGACAGTGAGACAGCCAGCAAGCTTCTCGGAATTCTATGCAAATTCCGTCTTATTTGGCCGAATACAGGACTGTAGCAAGTCCCTATTTCAAATCGGGCCCTTGTTACGCTAAGGGGAGTATGCAAATTTCGAAATTTGATCTTTTAAAGGGTTTCCGCAGAGTTCAGTGCAGAGCTCCAGGCAGGCATGAGAAGGCGAGATGCTTGAAATTGAGAATGTACTCTATGAAAAGAACTTGTTGAATCAACGCACGAAAAAGAGGTCACATTTGAGGAAAGGAAGGTTGACGAACGTTCTCGCAGTGATGTGCAATCAACGAAGAGTAAGTACCAGGAATGTAACACTATATTTTTCAATGCGGAATCAGTATTTCTGTCTTGTACATAAAAGAAACTTTGTGCAAAAGAAAATTAATGTCACGTAGAGTGTTTCTGAATGAGCCAGGGATAGTGTTTCATTTTTGCACGGCAGTTATGAGTCGTATGGTTTAAAAACACACCGGACACAAATTTTACGTACCTCAACTTTACTCATCAGCAAACTCATTTCCTTATTCACTTCTAAGACTTTTAAAACGCAGTCATTTAAACTACGGGATCTTAGATAACATAAAAATTAGTAGTATTCTATAAGATGTACATCATAATCCACGCCAATACTTTTTGATAACAATAAAATTAGAATTAGTTAAATCATAATATTCTAATTGTTCTCTATGACTTTTTGCGAACACAGGGGACTGTAGCTGCAGAGATAAACACGGAAAAAATATATTGCTGATTTAACAATTAAATTGTGAAAAAATATGTCTGACATGTTGCAAATGTACAATATACAATAGTAGAAAGCTAATTCAACCACTGGGGTGGTTAAATTAGCATTTTTTCATTGTAAAATCTACATTAAAATATGTCGGAAACTTTTATAAACTACAAAATTGTTAAATCACAAGGTCATTTTTTCTCGTGAAAAACCCTGTCTTCGTATTGAAAAAGAGAGTTTAAATCCAAAATATGAGTCCCTGCGTCATTCTGCAGTTTTCATTATAAATTTCACATTGCCCCTGCTTTGAATATGTGCCTGATTTTTATTTCACTTTCTTAGACTATTTTTTATGAGGGTTTGGATGGAAAATCGTACCTACCTTTCTGAAAAGCCGTAACCAGAGAATCTTGACGTTTATATCGATCTTTAATCCGTCTTATCCTCCATCTCACCTCCGCCTCATTTCATTTTTTTACTTCTCAGGCCGCCCTACGGTGTTTTTCTTTCATTTGCGTGTCGTCAATGTTGCATTCAGTTTATGCATGACAAATTGTCACGTAATTTTGCACCCTATGGCAGCAAGGCCACAACGATGAGAAGTTGCAGATTTTTCCGGAAAATATCTTTATCTTTAACAGGATTACACGCGATACATCTATTCCCGAAATCTAAAATCCCGTTACTAGATTTGAGATGTTGTGGATTTTTTTCCCGAAATATTGACTTCTACATTCAAGTGGATCGCATTCAGCAAAAATGAACCAGCGCGATTATAGTGCTGTATAAATGTTGCTCCTTCATAATTCTCTTAAAAATCTCCCAGAATAGCAAAGAGTTTTCACTTCCCACCAAAAAAGTTTTACTTTTAACTGAAAATAATTGTGTTAAAAATCCGTACACATATTAAGTTTTTTTATAAGAAAAGAAAAAGTTGCATGACTTTGAAAACACTGTAATCGCGCTGGTTCCATTTTGCTAATTGCGTGATCCACCTTTTCTCACATGTCATCGGAGGACACCGAAGAGCCTTTATATGTCAGCAAATTCCCTCCCGTGAAATTAAAGTTTCAGGGAAACAATTCAAAGAAAATTTCAGATAAACTTTATCATATTTTCCCTTTTAATTTCTTATTTACAATTCAATCCAAATACTTGGAAATTTCGAAGGAGTATACGTGAAACTCTTCTCAAAGATAAATATTTCCTCGAGAGTTAGGGTTCGTTCGAAGGATCATATGGCATTTTTGCTTAGCAAGGCAGTATTTTCCAAGCGATTTTTGCAATTATCAAGAAACCTGGACGAATTAAAAATATTACTAGTCAAGTTGATCAAATTTAAAGCTACATTTGCAAATAAATATGTCAAATTGAACCATGAGTATTAGTTGACGGCGCAATCAGCCAGAAATGTGATGATGCTTTTTGTTCTTTCAAAGGGTGAAGAGTGCGGATGAGCAAATTTTTATTCACAAACCGGCAACGAAACAAAATCTGGCTGATCCTTCATTGCAGGTAGAAACCTTTTCAGAACCCCTTGACTAAATGAATGCTTCCCATTCAACACGGCGCTGCACAAACGTAACACGATGCCAGTTTTTCAGCAGCCGCAGTCGGTCCCCCAATTTTTTCTTCTCTCCGAGCTGGTCATTGAACTAATTATTTATATTTTCAAAACTGGCGACACCGTCTCTAATCTCTTTTCGTTGACTACCCCACCTTTCACTCAGTTTTCACACCGTTAATTGCGACAAACATTTTAATTATTTTCATCAACAATAAAAGTGAAGTGGGGGCAAGTCACCCACTTTTGTAAGTGGGTGAGCGGGAGGGTTAGGCCCCGAACGGTCTTATTTTCTGGAACAAGAGGAAACACTTTTCGTTCAGAGATTAAGCAAAAAAAATAATCAGTTCTGAGCCAGTTTTAAGCAACTGTTAAATGATCCCCAAGGAATCGAAAAGCCACAACTTTGCTCCCCTTAAAGGTCACCGCATCTCTCGTAAATCGACAGGAAATGTAGTAAAGCCAATGCAAAACTGTTGATATTGATCAGAATCCCTTGTAAGCATTCGCAATGTAACTAGACTGTTGGGTAGCTTTTATACGTCGAGTTACTTTTTTTCGGTCGAATCAATCAAATTTTTGGTTAATTCAACCGAAACCGCAGGTTACTATGAAACGTATGAGAATTAAGAAAGAGTCCTTCTCAACTTATGTACTCAAGTTTCTCCCAATGTGACTCAGTGGTTGCGATTCGCGAGAGGCTGGTGCATCGGACTTTCGCACCAACGCGATCCAGGTCCAATCCTAGCGGCTCGGGTCTGATTTTAACGAGGTTACACGTTTTCAACCCAAAAATCTGGGATTAGCGTAAGTCGATGAAATACTAACCAAAAACTCCGCACGTTTAGGTTACTTTTTTTTCTACTTCTCTCAGCACAAAACGATGGTTACTTTTTCGTATTAAGTATACTAGTTTCTTCTTGTTCACTTACGTGAATGCAATTTTTTCCGTCCGCGTTCCGGGCGCAGCTCCTGGAGCAATCGAAGCCACAGTTCCAGTAACCTAAACTTTCGGCCTCTAAGCCCGGTACTGACGGTATGTCTGTATAGCCCATATTAAGCGCTCAGCCGATAGGCAGCGCTTTTTGATTTCGACTTGCCTCTGAGTACTAGTATACTAGTGCTAATGCGTTTAAATGGCGCACCAGCTCATCGATGTGTAGGCTTTTTGGGGGGGGGGGGCCATTTTTAAAATAAATAAAGCTGTGAAAACTGTATTTTATGCTTTTCACGTAATGCGCAGGTAGTTTCGATCGTTTGTCTATAAGAAAATTTCTTCGTGGTAGAGTAATTCTTATCGAAATTGATCGTTGAACTCAAATGAAGCCTAAAAATAACGCGCCTGATGAGCTCAACGGTGAGCTCATTTTCGGGAAACGAAAAAACGCGTTTACGGTTTCATGGGTAACCTTTGTTTGCTATCAGCTGATGCACCGAAAAAAAAGTGAAGTTGATAAAACATTCTGGATGTAAAAAAAGTGCGCGAGAACTTATAAAATGCTGAATTACCTGCCACAGCAGTTAGTTTTACATCTTGGTATAGATAAAGTAACTGCTGCAGCGAAAGATTTAGCATTTCATGCGTTTTCGCACACTTCTTTTTTTACATCCAGAATGTTAAATCAACGTCACTTTTCTTTTGGTGTGTTTTATTTCTATTTCCCAGCCAAGTCGACGAAGTTTATACTTCATTTCTTCACTAAATACATTTACTAACACCTGAGCGCTTTTCTGATACGACAGTATTAGAACTTTCTCGCTTGTTTTTTTTTTTTTTTTTTTTTTTTTTTTTTTTTTTTTTTTTTTTTTTTTTCAGTGTACGTAAAATAAATAAATAAATAAAAATAAATTTTCGCGTAGAATTTCCCGTAGTTTGGCAACATTAATATTGTGACAAAAGGTCGCGGCGTTGGAAGAGCCCCGCGATCATCATTCAGACGGAGACAATAGGACGGATGTTATCTCCGACGTAATATTCTCCGTGCTTAATGAACAATGTCATTGAAACTTTCTCGATAAGCGCGCGAGCGACAAAGTTATTGACATTCGCCTCGGCGGGGCGTGGAGATCGCACGCCGGGTGTTCGCCAAGACCGTGCATCGGTAATTAGCTCCAAAGGTCGCCCTTTAAGCCGCTGCACCGAGCTCAAGTTCTTATTTTCCCGACATGGAGAATATTGTCCGCTCCGTTACGTTGTCTCCTCTAATTTCCCAATGTTTATTTATCCCCCGTTTGAAAAGCTCAGCGCTATTTTCCGCAGTTTCCGCGCGGGCGAGACTTTATTGTCCGGACGAAGAAGTGAAGTTTACGAAACTTCCAAAGGGAAGTGTAGATTTCCGAAAATTTCATAACACCTGCACTCGCAGAGCAACGCTCCGCGTTAATGAAACAGAGTGACATTGACTATTGCCGAATTTCAGTGCACCGAGACAAATCGGATTCGTTACAGAGGAGGGGGAAAAAAAGCTTTCTTGAAAGTTTCACATTCTGTGGAGAAAAATTAATTTCGTTTTGAGTGAGTTATTGGGGAAGCAAAATTTCAATTGCGACTGTGGACGTTTTTTCGTCGCGATAAAAAGTTATTCTTCGCGATGATATTTTCAGTAGCGACAACCAGATGAATCTCGTTATCACAACTAAAATTGTACTTTGCGTTGTAAATCGATCCCTTGCTTCCCATGACGCAACGAGTTATTTTCTCATCATAATGACAACTTGTGGCCGTTCTTCCTGTCATATCCATTTTTCGGCACAGTTGATTTCTAACAAGTAAATGTTTTGCTAATTATGTTCAACCTCTCCAAAAATTGTCCTCATGGCACAAAATAAATTCCCTCAAATTTTCAGAAAAGGTAGGAAAAAAAAAACACCTAAAAGTCGTTTACTTGTTGACAAGTAAATTCTCTGATGGACCTGGGAACGTTTTCCCATATGTTAATCATATTTTCGTAGGTTTTTATGCTAAACTTTATCAAATAGATAAATGTTCAAAACAATAAAAATAAATAATGCTTTTTTTATTGCGTCTTTCCTTAAATCGAATCTGACTTCAATTCCCCAAACAATAAAAGTTACCCTATTGAAGAGGAGAAAGCAAGCATTATTTTTAGGCTAAACTATGCGCTCCCATTGCATTCTTTAAGACACTATACCGAACATCAACCATCGAAAATCCAGGAACTGATTTTCATCTCACCTCGAGAACAACCATCTTCCTTGATTTTCCGTGGATGGTAACATAAATGTATCATACTCCTCTTCGTTTAACCGCATCATTATTTTCCTTAAACACATGTCTCCAACTTAATGTGGACCGAGTTTCTTAGAATTGAACCAACTCACACTAAGTTTAACTCAGACAGAGAGAATTGAAGGCCGCACAAAAATTCGCTTATTAGTCACAAGTGAAGGATCGCGATACACGTGATTCGATCAGCCGAACGGTCGTTTTAGCGCCCTTAGGAGCCTCCAGAATCACGGAATGCACATCCTTCACACAAAAACTTGCTTATTACACAGAGGTGAGGGATCGCGATTCAAGTGATTCGATCGGCCGAACGGTCGTTTTTGCGCCCCTAGGAGCCTCCAGAATCACGGAATGCACATCATCCACACAAAAACTCGCTTAATACACAGAAGTGAGGGATCGCGATTCAAGTGATTCGATCGGCCGAACGGTCGTTTTTGCGCCCCTAGGAGCCTCCAGAATCAGGAGATGCCCATCATCCACACAAAAACTCGCTTATTACACAGAAGTGAGGGATCGCGATTCAAGTGATTCGATCGGCCGAACGGTCGTTTTTGCGCCCCTAGGAGCCTCCAGAATCAGGAGATGCCCATCATCCACACAAAAACTCGCTTATTACACAGAAGTGAGGGATCGCGATTCAAGTGACTCGATCGGCCGAACGGTCGTTTTTGCGCCCTTAGGAGCCTCCAGAATCTCGAAATGCACATCATCTTTTCCGCATAAGACCCAATGCAGAAAATGAACGTTAACCCCTTCTTTTCACAAACTACTTTATTTTCTGCGATTTTCAGATTTTGACAGGAAAAAAATTACGAATAATTGAACTCAAAAACGTTCTCGACGCCTATTTTTCGAAAATACGGGTTTTTTCTTTTATGAGACGCTCGGTCCTTGATTAATGCACGACCGGTTTGTGAAAGGCATTCAGAAAAAAAAAAAAATAGATTGAATGTCCATACAATACGACCGGAAAGTCGCAGGTAACCTGAGACCTGTTATCCCCCCCCTCCCCCAAGGGATCAGGCTCAAGTTGAAATCCCCCGTACAGTTACTTGAAGGGACGGTCGGAATTTATCATATTAATCGACGTGTCTCATTGCCTCGACAAAAGTTAGCGGGACCCGTTCGTGAGGGAACTTCTACCCTGCTCTTATCAAAGGTCCATCGCGGCGACGGGGGTGGGGGGGCGTCAGACGGGGGATGATAACAAAACAGGGTTGGCTTGCTCGGGAACTTTTCAAAACGGATCGCGGAGTTTAGGTGCGACGCAGGGCGGGATAATGGGGACGCCGCTGAGCAGTGTGGCCAAACTTTTGCCGGACCTACACCGCTGTGCCGAGCAAGAAGAGCGTAACTCAAGTGGAAACTGTGAAAGGATACGCGGTTTTTGCTGAGTAGGGTGTTGCACGGCTTAACCTCCACGACCCCCGGCTCGTGAGTCCCATGTCACAGATACTCAGAGTTTGCCGCATACAAAGGTCTTAACTCTCCCGGCTTTCGGGAGATACCGCATCGGCAGTGCTTCTCTCTTCGCTCTCCGCTGCGGTGCGTGTGATAGCGGTCAGGTTCCATTGCACTCTTGAGAGCATTCACTGTGACGATGCCTAGAGGAATTGGATTGTATTTTGTAAAAAAGAAGCAAGAGCATTCCAATGTCGCTAAGACTGTGCAACTTTGTTTACCTTAATACAAACAGGATCACATTTAGCAAAAAGGAACCAGCGCGAATACACTGTTTTCAAAGTCGTGCAACTTTTTCTTTACTTTCAAAAATACTTCATGTATGCACAGTAATAGAATTTACACAATTTCTGTGCTTCAAAATTCACAATTTTTTTGTGGGAAGCAAATAGAATTTGCTATTCTGGGAAATGTTTTAGATAATTATGAAGAAGCAACATTTATACAACACTGTAAATGCACTGGTTCTTCTTTGCTAAATGGGATCCAACTGATCATCTAAACAATTTTTATCTTCACTCTCAATAAATTATAAAGTTATGACAAGAATAGCTTTTGTAAATTTGACTTTTTGCATGATTTCAGTTATTGTATTGCAAAGAATGTAAGTTGCACAAGCCTAGAAATATTGGAATGTTCTTGGTTTCTTTTTGCAAAATGCAATCCACATGTCCTACTTTAAAGTCAAATGTTCAAAATTTTAACAAGGAGAGCCCACCAAGAGCATGCTACCTTCATACGGTGGTGGAGCAAGAGGGAGGGGGAGATAGTGGAACAAGTATCTGGAACCCCCGAAAGAAAGAAAATAAAATCATTTTTCGTTATTTATAGGATTTTTCTATCTCTCGACCTTCTCTCTCTGTGGAAAGTTTATAGGCACGCAAAAATTCAAAATTTCCCACGAACAACGGGATCTGGTTTACACGAGAAATACATATGAATAGAGGTTATTAAAGTTCATTCGAACATGAAACTTGTGTATTTAGCATGTCAAAAAGTCTTCAATAGACTTCAAAACTAACAACTGAAGTGATCCTAGTTACATTTGCAGGCGCAGATTCTTTGTCACCGGCCGTCAAGAAATCATGTAGGATGCGCAATGAAGTTGCATCAGTATTAAATCTCAACGCGAAACCAAAAATAATCTGAAAAGTGCGGACGCGTTCAAAACCCGGTTATCACCATCAAGGGCATCAGGTGTTCTTCATATTTTGCTAATCTCTTTCTCTCTATCTCTCTCCCTTTCTTTCTTCCCCTCCCTCTCCGTGAAATCGGTCTGCCAGCACTGTAACCATCGGATCATCGTAAAGAATGGAATGATACAACTATTCGAGCTTCCATGTGTTGCGTAGCATCACTCTCAATTGAAGGCGTTTTTTCTTCCTCCGAGTTTTTCCTTCCGGGTTTCCCTTCTGACATCTTTCCTCATTCCTCCCTCTATCCCTCTCGCTTCCCCTCTCCAACTCTTCCCTCCCCCCTATCCCTCCTTTGCATCTCCCCTCTCCCTCTTCCTCTCACCTACATTCAACGGGAATCAAGTGACCCGAGAAAAACGAATTATCATGAAAATAAGACCAAAATATATAAGAAATTTCCGAATAATAAGTTCGTGAAGAGATTGCCTTTAGGTTTTTGCACAGTAATCAATTCTTTACGTAATGATCGCATCGCGTAATGGTGCTCAATCTGTTTTAAATTTCCGCTCCTCAACTATTGAGCACCGTTCAATTCCGGTTTTACAGGTGTGTGACAATTTGGACGTGCACTAAAGCGACAGGAACAAGCTCAGAGAGAAAGCCGTACAGTGAAGAGAGTCAAAGAGAGAATTCGGACAAAGTTGGGAAGCTTCAAATGCGCATAATTCCTTTATTACAATACGTCAATGTCTTAAAAGTGGTCCCATCGGTTTTTTCGAATAATTTACTTTAACAGACACACCTTAAACTTTTAAATTTGACGAAGTACACATCTAAATTTGCAGTTCTGGTGAAAAAACTTATGTGCGATGTCTCCAATTGACTCGATCCACTGTGCGTCATGAAACCCGGAGCAGGATCGACGAGGAAAAGGAGTCAACTTTTTAAGCGGGGATGTTGGAGCAATTCGACAATCGGTCGATGATGCGATGGGGAGATCGTCGTGAAGTAGTTGACTCGGTCGATCTAAAAACCGAACATGTTGATTATCTGATGAGCCCTAGAATACGAGCATTCTGATGGACTTGAGGGCGCATCCAGGAAGGAGCATGTCGGGTTTTAACATCCATCGATTCGGTTATTGTGACGCTGCGACGCGCGACGTTGAGCCCCTCAGGCGGTAACTTGGATGCTTTCTCTTAATCGTTCAATCGTCTGAGAGGGCGTTATAAATACGCCACCCATTATGTCCCATACTCAGCGCTCAACGGTTTAGAACTACCGTGATCAACAGCCAGGCCGTATTGCCAAATTTGACATGCTTGGAATATGTATCGAGTCCAGAAGAAAAACTTTTTTATATACTCATTTTTTTTTTTAAAGAAAAAAAAAAATGGTCTGCGTATTGTATCATATGTCTATCTTTTATATGAAAATGAATTTTTGTTTGAATTAAACTTTATTGAGACTGTAGGGCTTTCTCATTATTTTTCAAAAATAAAAACAAATTTTCTGTGTGGTTTTATTCGTTTCATTTTATTTCAACTTTTTTGGACGAGTTGAATGTGGACCGCGTTTAACAGAAATGAACCAAGCCAAATCAGGTGTCGCCAAAGTTAACGAGGTACTTTAATTTTTTACGAGAGAACGCAGGCCCTTTGAAATTTTTAAGAAAGCTTCGTACTATGGACAGAATTCTCTGAAATTTTCACAAAAATCCGCACAACCGTTTCCATGTAAAAAATTAAATTGCCCCATTAAATTTAGCAATCGCTGATGTGGCTTGGTTCCTTTCTGTTTAACACATTTCATTTTATCTCCTGAGCGTTAATACGTTTTTTTTAGCGATCTCTCGGACCGATTTACATGATTTTTGCCGCTATCGACGGCTCACTTATATTAAACTCAATGAGTGATCCTTTGAAGGCGCAGCGCGTCCTTCGTGGGTTGGGCCGCGTAGCGACTTGAGGCGGCAGGCCTGACATTCAATACTCGCTGTGACGTATGGCTAATAGCGTCAATTTCGTCCGTGGCACAATCAAATTCTGCGTTGGGTTTACGTGCGCAGCGAGCTGAGGTCTGGAGGGGGCACCTGAGACATCCTTGATGAGACGAAATGCAACAGATGGCTGATAATGACCGCGGGAGGAAACCGCTAGCTCAGCTGCTCCCAGATTTGCGGCACCACGTTTCACGCTCCAGAGCTATGATTACGGAACAAATTCAAACGAGGAAAGCCCAAAATAGCGGCCGTTCTCATTGAGGTACTGCAAAAATATTGATCAGTGTTTTTATTTAATAAATACTATTCAACCGCACCTGAGTTCTCGGTGACAAATGGACAATGGGGCAATCATTTTCGAGGCGGGTCTTAAAATCGAACTTTGAAAGCCCAAAATAGCGGCCGTTTTGATTTAGGTACATATCGAAAAACTGTTGATCAGTGTTTTTATTCAATAAACACTATTCAACCGTACCTGAGTCCTCAGAGACAAATTAGCAATGGAGCGATCATTTTCAAGTCGGGTCTTCAAATCGAGCTTTGAAAGTTTAACTGGGACCGATCAATATTCACCTAATGATGTCTGACAACCAAAGAGTTTTTTTCCATAATTTGCAAAAATTTGCTGTGCAAATTGCTCACCCCGAGATTCATCAGTCATCATCCGGTTACTTCATATTGTTGTTGTTTGTTTTTCATTCTTTATTTTGCTCAACATATTACTTTTGAGTCATCATCAAGCGAAAAGTGTTGACCTCTGAACTTCACTTTTGCCTCACCCGATTTCATTGCTTCGACTTTCAGAGTGAGGTCTCCAAAATACCATCGTTCTTTTGACCTGAGGGTGTATCTCCATTTCCACATGAGCCTTGAAAAGTATGGTGTTATATGGGGATGAGGGCTCACGTTGAAATCGAGATACGCCCTTACGTCAGAGGAGTGACGATATGTTGGCGCTGCTCAGTGGAACGAGCCAATGAAAGCGAGGTCAGACATGACATTTGTGACTAAAATTTCAAATTCCGATGTTTATTTCGTCACAAATTCAATATCAAGGGATGTTGCTAAGAGTAAGTTTCACGAAAAAACAAATGCAACCACGTCTCAACTTTTTGTTTCGTATTTTCGAAAATATAATCTTTCAAATTTCTAGATTTAGTCCGACTTCTCCTACTGACTGCGTTCAGTGTGCGCTGTGCCCATTTAACGAAATTTCGTTCCTCTTACTTCGACACATAGTTGGTAAAAGTGCTCCCTGTCGCTGTATGAACTTAAACTATGAGTTACTTATTCTTACTCTCAAAAAAATTTGCCGCGAAAGAGGCTGATTTCCGGCTCTGGCCCAGAAAACCCGCGCACCAATCAGAAACCACTCGCAAGGCTCAAAGACGTCACTTCATTTTTATTGTTCTCGCTCTAGGTTCCACTGCCGCGTTATCTCATAACGTCGCCGCTTCCATTCGTCTCGACAAAGCCGCCTCTCCCCCGGGCCCGTTTTACAAATAAGTGAAAATAAAACACGGGAAATGAAACACGGCGCGAAATGACTAGAAACAGGCTCGGAAACGAGACAGTTGAGGGAGAGGGAGGCAGGGGAAACAAGACGAATTTCCACTGTGAATGAAATGCCTGCTCGTAAATAATTCTAAAGAAGTGACTCAGTCCCCCAAGGGGGTGGGGAGGGTGGGGGGTCGTGACAAGAAACAGGGAGCGCTTGACAAGGTGGACGTATATTTCGTGCGAAAACGTTACGGGAAAGTATATTAAAACCCGCTACAACGGGAACACAAAAAGAACGCCCACATTCTGGGCGGGCAAATTTTCAGCAGATAATCGGGAAATGTGGGGTTTTCGCGGACTCCGAGGCGACGGGAAATGTCAACGAGATTGGGATTACAGAAAAACATACCCTGGAAAAAACGAGGTAGCAAACGGTAAGTATCAAAACTGAGGAGTAAATAACATAATGTTAAAAAAAAATAAACTGTATAAAATTGAAATAATAAACTCACTTACGAAAAAAAAGAACTTTTTTTTAAACTTTTTAGGCCTTTCGGTGCATTTTGAATTTATATTTGTAGTTTTTTAATGCGAAAGGGATGTTTTAACAAGTAACGAACCGGTGACAAATTTAATGAAACTTAGTTTATGAACAACTTGGAGATCCACACTTGTGACATAATTAAAGCGGTTAAAGAGCTAATTAATGACAAAGCACCGGGTCCTGGTGGGATTCCTGTCGAGTTGGTCAAGTACGGGACTGCCAAGCTCTTAGAGTGCCTCAGAAAACTGATGCAACAATGCATCAGGGGTGACGAGGTACCAAGGGAGTGGAAGGAGTCTTGGATCAAGGCCATCTACAAAAAGAAGGGAAGGAAGGACGACTGTAACAACTACCGGGGGCTCTCAGTGACCGGGACAATAAGCAAAGTGTACGGGAAGATACTGAAAGCGAAGATCGAGGACGAATGGCAGGATCACGAAGCAGAGGAGCAGGCTGGTTTTAGAGCTGGCAGGTCTACGATAGATCACCTCTTTGTTATTGTCCAGGTCATTGAGAAGAAAATGGCCGTAGCTCAGGAACTGCATTTAATTTTTGTGGATCTCCAGAAGGCGTATGACAGCGTGCCGTTGGTGAAACTTTGGGAGGCCTTGGAAAAATCGAATTTTAACGGGGGGTTGATTGACGCTGTTAAGCGATTTTATAAAGGGAGTTTTACCAAAGTTAAGTGCCATGAAGGGTTGTCAGCGGGATTTTATGTGACTAAGGGTTTAAAACAGGGATGTTGTTTGTCGCCAACATTATTTAAAATTTATCTCGAGTGCGTGCTAAAAGAATGGAAAAAGAAATGCTCTGGTATGGGTGTCCCCTTGGGTGATCTCGAAACTCTGTTTACTCTGTGCTTTGCTGATGACCAGGTGGTGGTTGCTCAAGATCAAGATGACGCGGAATACATGATGCGCAAGCTAGTAGAAGAGTATCGGAAGTGGGGTCTGGAAGTCAGCATATCCAAATCTGAGAAGATGACTTTTGGCGGTGATCAGCAAAGCATTGAGTTGGAGGATGGGCAGCAGATCAAAGGCTGCGAGCACTTTAAGTACTTGGGAGTGCGGTTGACCCAGGATGGAAGGACGGATCAAGCTATCAGGGAAAGGAACACCCTAGCAAGGAAGGCTATAGCGATGTTAAATGGAATCCTCTGGGATCAGCGGATTTCCAAAGATAACAAGAGGAGGATATACAACGCTGTAGTCAAAAGTATATTAACATACGGATGTGAAGTTTGGCAGCTGAAGAAACGGACACAGGATATGCTAAGAGCAACGGAGATGGATTTCTGGAGAAGGTCAGCAGGAATTTCTAGGAGAGATCGGGTCCGTAATGATAGAGTGCGTCAGATAATGGAAGTCGAAAATGACATCGTGTTCGACGTCATGACCAAACAACTTGTTTGGTATGGTCATGTCAATAGGATGACGGAAGAGAGGCTGCCAAAAAAGATGCTTGATTGGGTTCCTCCTGGGAGGAGACGTAGGGGACGCCCAGTGAGAGGTTGGCGACAGGGGGTGTTAAATGAGATAAGAGATTGTCAACTCCCTGATGACCTGTGGGAAGACCGAGCTTTGTGGCGATTAGGCGTCGCACAGCGCCAAAGAGCGCTATAAAAGCGACTCATATGTATGTATGTATGTAGTTTATAAAGAAAGGACATAACTAATTTGTTATATTCCATAATGGTTGCATGATTTTCTTTCGTTTTCTTTGGATTCCACACTTATTGTTTTAAGAAAGAAGTGAAAAATCCAACGCCAGCCTTGAGTCAATGTCATTATCGTGCCAATACATGGCGTGAAGTTGCATTTCAATCCGATAAATTTGAGGCCCGAACGTGGCAGACTGCACCTTTGAATAGACTCTCCTCATAAATGTGCTTTTTGAATTGCAATCTTGAGACCGTCGTAGTTCTAGCTTGTTTGACATTCTTCATGCCAAGAAGTATGCGAGAATAACTTTCCAAACAGTATTGCCAAAATCTGAAAGTTTCTTTCCCAAGGACCGTGAAATGAAATATGAAAACGAATGCTCGAAACTAGTTTAATCACTCATGATTCTGATAACAGCCACATATGAGGTAACGAAAGTTTCGTAGGGCGAATTCATCAAAATGGCATCGAAAACTAATCGACACGCACGTGGTACGAACAAGTTTCTGTGTATTCGAGAGTTAGAGAAACATTCTGAGCGCCTGCAAGTCTCCGGGTATGCTTCCCCTCGTCATTGGCGTTAAAATAGTGGTATCATGCTTAATAAAAGGCAGTGAACGCTGTAAGATCCTAACATAACGTCTGCATTTTTGGAGATATTCTCCTAAGCGGAAAATCAAGTTGACTCCGATGCAATCATATGTTCGATGAGAAAATGTAACATTGATAAAGTTCTTAACAAGATATACATTGTTGATAATTTTAAGCACTAAGACGTTTCGAAAATCTCCAATTGTCCTCTATCGCACGTACCTTTGTATTCAGTGGTTAAAATTATGCACACTGAAAAAAAAGATTGGTAGAATTTGCCATTCCTTCACGCTGTATTTCACACAGCGTGAAGGAATGGTAAATTCTACCAATCTCTTTTTCCAGTGCACAGTCAGTAATTTTCAATTCTAAAAACTTTTTTTTTCAACAAATTCGTGAGACCTGTTGATAAACAGGGTAACTTGTTCGAAATTTTCCTTGTCAAAACACAAACAGTTCATCGAGAGCCAGGTACAGTAAAGTAGAAACGGGTCATACGTTTACACATCTGCAGCCTGATAATGCGTGATGATTCAGTTAGTTTTTAAAGACTTCGTGCGGAGGGTCGCCCACTAATTATCAAGCAAAGGTCATGCATATTTAGGTAGTAGGTTAATCTGTATGTAATATTGTTGTAAAATGAGAAATCACGCGCCCCAATGTTACAATTCCCATTTAAAATGGTCTCAAAGAAGCAAGCATGTACATTATACAAGCACGTTTTAAAAAACGGGAGTGAGTATAACGATTAAGAGATAATAAACAAGTGAGTCAGTGCAATATTTGCTGAGATCCAAAGAGCTTACTGGTAATTACTTCCTCAGCTCTGAGTTTTTAATAGGTCATTATTTTCTAAATAAATTTCCTACATTTAGGCGTCCGGAAAATGAGCGCGACTGAGAAGAGGTCCTTCATTAAGAAGTCACAACGATTTTCTCTCTGAGCGGCCTCGCCTCGGCTTGTTTCGAATTTTGCACCACCTGCCCTCTTTCTTCCTTTCTTTTTAAAAGATTATGTAACGAACAGTGAGCACAAAACTGCGCAGCGCTACGAACAAGAAGAAAACGTGCTCTTCGACTGTGAAACGTAGCCTGGGCGTTTTTGTTCTTCTTCAGAAACCGTATATAGGCAACTTTCAATGCATTTTTCAGCGGGCCTTAAAGAAACTTTTGAATGGAGCGTTACTTTGCCCTAACTCTTAGCCGCTCTTGTGATTGAATTAGATTTCTTTGCAACATTTGTTGCATCGCTACAATGAAGCTTGACCGCGATTTTATACCTTTTGTGAATCAGAGAATTTTGTGGTGAACAACCAGAGATAATTGATTTCATAGACTGAACATGACTCAGTTTTGAGTCGGAACGTCTCGAGTTTTTTATTGTTGAATTTTAGCCTTGTTTCCTAGTTTTCCCCTTGTTTTCCTGCTTTCATATACAATGTGTATATTTCTTATGTTGAAGAGGCTCACAAAAAAGCAAAAGAAAAAAAAAAAAAAGATTTCCTCCATCTTAGCGGAATTATTCAGTCCATAAAAAAATAGATTCGTGGAATTTGAACGGAAACCAAATTTTTGATCGTTACTGCTCTAGGCAATGTGAATCCATTTCTGATTGCTTTCCGTACTTTAGACCTTATACAGTGTCACAAACGGGGATACAGATTACATTTGCACCAGTTGTAAAGATCATAAACTGGAATAGACCGGGGAATTGGGGGTGCGGCAAGGAACAGATGGAATGAGAGAGGCAACGGAGACAGGAATTTGGAAATGGGTTGATCAAAGATTACAAAAAACGTCCGATTCGTGTAATCTTTATTCCCATTTTGTGACATTCATAAGCCGCGTTGTCGCAACCCTCATATGTAGGGACTCCAGTCTCACGTGGGTGCGGTCAGAAAGCGGCAACTGCGGCGCTGCTTTCGGGGGTGCTCCGTCGCGTCCTCCCTGCCACAACCCCCTCCCCCCCGACCTGAAACTCCCGCTCATTGGGGATGGAGAGACGGGCTTCCGGCAGAAGAGGAGCGTAAAAACTTGTTAGAGCCATTCGTCGCTTTTTATTGCGTTGGCGCATTGTCGGGGCGCGTCGGTCGGTGGTCGATGATGCGTGGTTTGAGTCGCGACTCGCGATCCGCGCCGAAAAGCGCGCGACAAACTCGATAAACTCCGCTTATTGCCCGTCCAGAGGCGGTGCCAGTTCATGGCGCAGATTGCAAATTTAATTTACGAAAGAGGTAGCGACATCGAAAAAAAATTGATGCATGCTCATTTAACATACTGGGTGTAAAAAAGAGTGCGACAACTCAAAAAATGCTGAGTTAGCTACCACAGTTAGATTTACATCTTAGCATTGCCAGAGTAACTGTTGTAGCGATTGATTCGGTGTATTGTGAGTTCTCACACTTTTTTAAATCCTGAATGTTAAATCAGCATCACTTTTTTTCGGTGGATATTCCCGCATAAGTTATGATAATTAAAAAATCAACTTTGAAAAAAAAATTGAAAAAATTAATTGTAATTAATGCAATTAAAATTAAACTAATTTCTTTTAATTTAATTAATTGGTAAAAAATCGCAAATTAGTGTTATATCTCACAAAGGAGTTTTTTTAAAAAAAATAGTTTTTTTGTTTAAAACTGTCATTTAATTATTTTCGAATTTATTTAAAATCCATTGAAGTATAGGGACTTTTCTGCCATGATAGCGAGAAGAGCAGTAAGTGGAAAAATGAAGATTTTAGAAAACGGGCTCAGAAGCTTCTGACTTAAAAATTATATTGAATGAAAACTCCGCTCTTAGTAAAATTGCCCCTACTCATCCAAATGACTCTTAAAAAAGTACTCCCTCTTGTCAATCCTCTACCTGAGAGCGCATGGAAATGTAAAGCGCCTTCAATGATTCGTATATGCAACCGCGGCATCCATGAAGTACGAATATTTGTATCCAGGCGCCTGTCTCAACGTTAGCCTTAGCTACAGCTAGAGCTTAAAAAGACAGGTTAACTCATGTTGCCGTAATAGCGAAGAGAGCCGTAACAGCAAAACAGGAGTATTGAGAAAATGTGAAGAGAAAACAAAAAATTGTGTGACATTTTGTTGTTCACTGCTTTGTGCGTGTTTGTTTAGTTAAAATAATGTGTCTAATTGCCAATCGTGTTCAATGGACCACTAGACAAGGTACGAATTTAAGCATTCTGATACATGTTTCTTAACCAGAATTTCACGTAAAACACGATTCGCGCAACGAAAAGTACTGAAACCAACTCCCAACAAAGATATTAACGTTATTATTTCGCATTAGTTACGAGGAATTTGAACTGCCTGCTCACAAGAAACTCAATGCTCTACGTGAGTCAAATCGCGCACTACAACGGTTTCAGCAAGCTTCTCGATCGAGCAATGTTCATTTCCCACCATGTGTTGTTCAAACTATAGGCAATTTGCTATAGCTGAGCCAAAGCGTCAAGATCGAGGTTGCCAGATTTTTATATCGTAAAGACTGTCATGATAAAGTTTAGCGCGCGATGTGAATCACGTAGAACATTGAGTTTTCATGAGCGGGTGGTTTGTATTCACGCATCAAGAATCATTAAATATCGTTGAGAGGAGTTGATTTCGGTAATTTTAGTTGTGCGTATCGTGCTTACGTGAAATTTTGTTTAAGAAACATGTATCAGAATGCTGAAATTCGTACTTTGTCTAGTGGTCCATTATTATTTTAATCCCGGTTAATTACTCGATTTTTACTAACTTTATCTCCCCGCTCAAATTTGTCGCCGGACTGTTTAAGCCCCGTTCCGTGGAGATGGTAATTGGGAAAAATTCCAGATGTTTCATTCCTGCGACTTGAACCTCGGAGAAATCCCATGAAAACGTCCTGTGGAGACAAGCTTCGTGAGCCTTCGTGAGCTGCATTATCTTCCTCCCCAGGAATAAGCTCGAGTGAGTTAGTTTCCTCCTGTTGCATCATAACCAAGGACGCTTCGGGTCACAATAGGACGTATTTCTGCCAAACGGAACTATGTGCATTAAGACATGAGCCCTGAGACCCATAAGAATATATGCATAGCAGGGCTCACGCAGCAATGCACATAGTTCTGTTTGACAGAAATACGTCCAATAGAGGAAACAACACTGCGATCACATCATTTAAACTTATTCCCGGAAAGTGAGGTTAAAGACTCAACACCAAGTACTCTAACGCGTACGACTATGAAAGTTCATTCCATTTAAAGCTGGAAGACTCGGTTTTCGTCGTAAAAATGGATCCTTTTGACTCCTCTCCCTCCTTGCCGCGGAGGAAATATCCCTCGTTGGAAATACTCAAAAGGAGTTCGGAGAATTCGGATAAAGCTCTGCCGAGAGCTAATGCAGACTTATTGGACAGCGCCGAGTTGGAGTACCCGTGGATCCTCTCGATTTGGCGGGGTTCGAAATCGGATGCCGGTAAGTCAATCCGGTGCGCGTACGGTCGCGAAGCGAAAATCGAAGACGTGACGATAATAGTGGCTCATTTGCTAAATCGTCTGTTTACATTGTCGAGGGGGTTTTACGAGGCAGCGGCAATAAATTTCCCGTACAAACCGATCCTGTCTGACTTCCCATCGCCGGCGTCCTTCCCGTCGCACACTGGGCTCACCTGTTCCGAAATCCGGACAAGGTCAAATTTGAAAAAAAGCCTCATTTGCTGGTTACACGCTCAAATTCCCATCAATTTCCGATCAAATGGTGACTGGTGCGCACCATCAACTATCAAATTTCTGCGGCCTGCAAAAATTTGATGGTAGATGATGGAACTGTGGGGCTCATCCTTCATCTGATTTCCACACAACCGTGCTTATTCCATGCTTATTTCAATCAACACGCCGTCTTGATTAATTTTACTCATCAATCTAGATAACTCTCGACCGCCATCTTGGTCATCATTTTAATCGGAATTTGACGGAAATTTGAGCGTGTAACCAGGCCATTACGAAGCCGGCCAAGTTGACCGAGAGTGCCGGGGCCAATATATTTTAGAGACCATAGATGCAAAGTATAGAGCAGCCCGAGTCAATGGTAACAGTAGAAAAACAAGGGGAAAAACGGGAAACGAGACTAAGAAAAGAAAAGAAAAACAAAAAAAACAAGAAGAAGAAAAAAAAATCAGGTGTTTGGTTGTGTATTTTAGTTTTGTTTCATGTTTTACCCTCTTGTTTTTCTACTATATTTGAGACCTTGCACTAACAAACAAAGCACGGAAAAAATGCCAGAGGTTATTCCCTAAAATTGTGATACGATCCCTGATTTGATGGATAACATGAGCATTACCTGTTATTTTCAGTGATACCGAAACTCAGTTTTTAAGTGCACCATATGAATTAAAATTTCATACTCCGTGTAATCGTATTCCCCAAAGAAGAAAAAATGTTGAAATTATTCGCATACTTACCTATTGCGTCTAGCGTTGAGAGTTGCAGAGCACTTTTTGAAATCTTGGACCCTATATATTCAGAATTTACGTTGTTTTTTACATAAGCAAATGTGAACTTTTCGATAAAAAATCAATTGGTTTCGTTGAAGCCATTGTAGGTATCTGTTTTAAAGTTTTTGGTCGCTGCGTGTTCGTCTAGATTAAATTGATTTTTACACAATGCATTGATGTCATATCCTCACTCATTTTGAAATTGATCGTAAAGACTTATTTGGATTTGTAATCCAAAAATATGGTTTCAGAGTCCTTATTAAATAATGTGTTCGTTCGAGGACGCAACTCTCCTTAAAACTGTTGAAAATGCGTACCTTGAAATTTTTTTCAGAACAAATGAGACATTAATTTTTTGGGGTATATTTACACACGTCTGAATGGCGAAGAACTTTAAATTGAGGCGTTTCAAACGGATTTGAACTCAAGTGGATGACTGAAATTATCTCAAATCGAAGGATTTGTTTTTAAAATTAATCCCATAAATGTAGGAGTTTTATTAAAAAGAGATGTTTTAGTCATCAAATAGTTTTAGCCAGGTTTTTAGGTAAAATACCACAGTGTGCGCCGCCCATGATACCTATCTCCTCCGCACTTTCCTCCGAGTTTTCCGTGGGAGATGTTTTAGATTTGCGGTCGTGCTCCTTGTCCCATACCAAATTGTGTTCTTGTTGATTTTTCCTAATTTATTTTTCATCGAACGCCCACTTTCTAAGAGCATTGTTAATTCAACATATAGAAACGCATGAGGAATAATGTACCTCTTTGGATGAAAAGCATTTAAACCATGGACGGAATCCTTTTCTGTCCAACCCGTGATTCTCAATCTATTTTCAAACCAGATTTTACTTTTTTTTACAATGGTAACGGTATTGTACATAATTGAATTCTGGTTGTACCAACTGTATAGGTAGTTGATACAGCCAGATGATTTGATTTTGAAACAGAACCAGGATTTTGTGTCGTTCATTGGAAAAAAAAACACATTGGATCTAGAGTGCAGACTCTTGAAATCATTGACAAGAAAAAATACTCTCAATTCAATCAGATTTTTGCTTAAATCGAAAGGAAATCCGCTCAAATTAAGAGGCTTGGTTCTTGGTTTAAGCGAAAATCCGATTGAATCAACAGAATTTTTTCTTGTCGATGTTTTTAAGAGTCAGGACTCTAGATCCAATGTTTTTTTCTAGGGTTTTAACTTACCATTTTTCTCAATGTGGCAATATTCATTAAAAACTCTCAGATCGAAACTTTTGAAATTTGAGAATAAATTTTTAAAATAATTCAAGAAAAGAAGATACCCAACCTCTATTCATCAATAAAATATCTGCACCAGAAATGAATGGAAGAATATTCTTACAGCGGACTTGATGAGGAATTTTTTAATAACCATCAAAATCCTGGAAAATTTGTAAAAAAACAAATTAGGGATAACCTGCTTTTTTGTAGTGATAAGAATTTTACCAGGAGCCTAAGAGTGATAGAGGGCCAATGAAAATTCTAGCAATTATGATGCAAATTCATTAAATTAGTCACTTACACGTTACTTTAAGTCCGGTCGACGGTTAAGTAACGTCCAAGGGAGTTATTTATTATTTTAATTTTAAGAAGTTCTTGTGCGATCCAGACCCTCACCAGTGGAATAAAATACAATTCTAGTAATCTTTTTAAAGAATATCTCTGAGTATTACAGATTCGGTCTAATATTTATTTTAGTGCTCAATTCTGCTTGGATTTCAGGAGATTTTTTCGGTAATTTTAGATAGAGTCAGTGTATGAAATTCGCTCTCAAAAAGGAATGGAAACATTCAGTTACATTTTTACTTTCCTAAAAAAAGAATTACATCACAAGAAGCTATAAGTCCTCTCCGTAAAAAAGTGCCTTAATGCATCGCATACTATTTTTGCCCCTCTTTTTCATAAGAATTAGGGATACATAGAGAGGTTTATGTAGAGAACCTTCAGGAGGGCTTAGTTTACTTATGCACGAATTTAACCCGACTCTACTTTTGATTTCCCACGAAACGACAGTTCAATGCATTTGTACCGGATGTACCAAAATTGGCGTAGGTTCCAAAATTGCTCCACCATTCTATCGGACATTGCCATCTCCCTCGTAAAATTGTTTTCTTTCACACTCGTTTGAATTGGGAAATTTGACAGTTCTTGAGCAAGTAGCAACTCCGCATACAAAAGATCTGCTGAGAGCCAACTTTTTACAAATATAACTTTGCTTCCGAGGACGAATGGAGTGAAGTCAAAGTTTTAGAAAGCTGAGTTCGTATTTTATCTCAGCTCACGGTTGCATCTGAACTTCACAGCGAGACAGAGGAAAGTATTTTTAGGTATTTGTAATTGAAGATAGCTAAAAAGTTTAACATGGAAATCCAAACATTTAAGTCGAATTAAATCTTGGTCAGTATTTCATTTAATCTAGGATAATTCATGTTCTTTAGAAGTTCACCCACTCGGCAAAATATGAAAAGCTCTTGATTATCAGCGGTATTTTCGTAGTAGTCAAGGACATATGGTGTAACATGAATACAGTTCAAGTACGACTTTATAGTGACTAAGAAACCGCTTTTACCCTCTCTTCCCATTCTTCGGTTGACAGAATGATCCCTAACTTGACTTTTTGTCAAAATGAAGGGACTTTTACACTTTTATCAGCCCTATTTCTTCAAATAATATGGCTTTTCTCACTTATTTACCGCAAGCACATAAAATAACTATCGCCTTCAACCAGCACGCATCATGTCGTGTTGAGATTGCAATAAAATGTAAACGCGTTTGATAACGCCCGTTCATAATAATAATGTTAATATACCATACTACCATATTAATAATAATTAGTCATTTATTAATTTGTCATAATTAGTCAAAATTAGTCATTTTCTTCATTAGGTTTTTTTAAAAAGAAAAATTAGCCAATCCAAAATACAATTTCTAGATTTTAATTCTCTTCTTTCTAATCTTTTCACTGAAGTGTCCGTAGCTCTAACTTTGTTAATGACTAACTTTTGACCCATAACATACATTTTTAGGCGTTTATTATATACTCAACGTGATTTTCTAACAATTTTACGTCTCAGGACTTTAGCTGGGCGGCTGTTTTTCCTAAATGCAAAATACTCAAGATTCAATCTCATTTTTCTCGCTAAAAATGGGACTATAGACAGCATAGCGAAAAAAAGAGAAGATACTCACGAGTTCTAGATTTGCACTCACTGATTTCCCGTACCAGGTGCACATGGGAATCTGCAAAGGTATCGTGTCCATTCACTTCTTTCAACGCTTCTCGTAAAGTAAATTTCAAGTATCTCTAGTAATATTAAAAACGTTTTGACGACTTCACCGCGTCTGAGATATTTGCGATCAAAGCTAGCTGCACCAAGTGAAGAAACAATAAAAAATAGTCTTTAAAGTTCATTCTCAACCACCATCCGTTTTTCCGCCGTAAAAATGCCGAGGAAGACTTTTATAGCTTTACACCATGCACAGAACGTGACCCCAAGACGTAACATACCCCTTCGTGTCAGTTTTCTCCCCCTAAATTCACAGTCAGAGAACGCTACAGCTCGAAGTACAGCTGTACCGCACGCAGGAGCAAGGAATTAAGCTCGAGAAGAAAAGGAGAATCAATTCTGTGAATGAGCCGCTCCGATCCTGCGTAAATCAACAAGAGAACCAGCGTCGACCTTTGGACCGCTTTGAGGTTATTTGTTATTTCGGACAAAAGCCCGGCTCTTAGGTATGAGAGCCCGTCTGCCAGATCGCGCCAGCGTCGCGTCGAATCGCGCGCGAGGTGAACCGTCCCTGCCCACGATGGCGCAGCCAGGGCTGAGACCCTGGCCAGGTGCGATTGTTTGTCTGTAAAGCCATAACTAAACGGCGGATACCGGATAAACGAATCCGTCGAAGCTGAAACCGCGCATGTCCACCTTCCGATCCCTGACGAGCGATCACTCTTGGCGGCCTTGGAGGTTACTGAGAAGCGGGCATAGGAGGTTTTAACTCCAACCGATTTAACCACCCCCTCAGGATCGCGTTTTCATCCACAGGCATTCACATTACGTTTGTGTGTCGAGATAACATTGAGCAACGCAGGCTTTTGATATAATGATTTAAGAAGAGGGCGGAAAAAACCCGAGCACGGAAAACATTAGGTAAAAACGTCGTTGAGGCATTCGAAGGTTGCCTTTCTGCCGATAAATTCGTGACCGTCCCGGAATGAGAGATCTTACTCGAGAGGGGCAAAATTTTCAGCAGTGATTTTTCTCGTGTTGGTTCGGAATATCGAATTTTGGGAGAGATCTCTCTTTCGTATCTTCAAAAATAGGTTGGGAGTGGTTTAGCTTATTTTTGTACGAACTTTAAACGTGAAGTTACATTATAATGCGATGGTACAAAATTTCCATCCCGAATTTACGATCGTTTTTTCTCCAAGATGCGTTTTTTTAAACCACCGTCGAAACCAGACACTCTAAATTAGGAAAAATCTGTACGATCTGCGAGTCATGAAAAATTAGTAAAAACACTTCATACATAAGAAAAAGGGGTAGTACATTTAGCTATATTTATTTCTGATTTTGTTGGTAACTAGGAAATATGATTGAATCAATTCCGGCTGCCTGTTAATTTTGTCGATTTTTCAGTTACCCCTGTCAAAAAGAAGGCAAAGATAGGCTTCCTCTTTAATTTGTGCCAACACTAGATATAAATAAAGCGGATTCTAATATCAATTTGTTCCTCAATGCAGGAATGGAGAATTTGCATGCAATTTTTGTATTGCTTCATCTAAGAGTGCTTGAAAAGTTGATTTCACAGTATTTCTTAAAAATTTTTTCTGATATGGAAAACATAGATTTAAATGTAAGAAAATGCACCGCCTAGTGACATCATCTGGCGGCATTTCCCATTTGAACACATGTATTCAGCAGATCAGATCATTTTGTCATATCTTCTCCAATAATTGTTGAATTCATGAACCAAGGGTATACTCGTGTTCAGTTCACTCAGCAGTTTCTACTTAAACACGGAATTCATCAAATTTCAGACACCTGCAAATTCTCTATTCAGAAAATTCGATTTTTCCTCGTAGAAATGATTTGACAACGTCCAGCCGTCCATAAGATGTTTTTTTTAGGGAGTGCAGCTCAGAGAGGGTGGTCTGGATTAATTACTTGAAAACGTTGATTTCTGTGCTGGCTCAGCCCCCGGAGCGTGGACCCGAATGAAATCGCTGCGGCTTAAATAAAGATCTTAATCATAAAAAAAGATAAAACGATGGGATTCCCTCGAAACGGAGCCCGCGATCCGTCCGCAAACATTTCGGCTGCGTTTGAAGTGGAGTCGCTGCGGGCGCGAACGGGGGCGCTCGCGTCATCTCCAGGAAATTAGTAATCGATAATCGAGGACTTAATCGGGGAACGTATGCTCCGAGGCGTTTCATGAATGCTTCGCCGAATCCATTGACGAGCATTATGAAATTCATCGGTATTGAAGCCTCGATACTCTATCCGTGCAATGGAATGTGAGAAAAAAAGGCATGATAGCTGCTCATGACTATGAAACAGACGTGAAACAACAACATACGGAGAATAATATAATCGGCTTTGCTTTATCTCCTGCCGGACGTGCACGGAAAAAATTATCACAGTCCCAAATATACTACCGTGCTAAGGAAGAATGCCGTATGAACATTCGGGAGTTTTCTAATTTCCTTCGATAAAACATGTATTTTTGTCGAAATTCATGCATGTTTTCCCTGGAAATTTTCAGACGTTTTAGATTGAATTGCGTAAAACATTGAGTGAAAATTTTGGAAACAAATATTCACAATTTTCTCAGTATATTCGATTTTTATAGGAGGAAATTTGGCAACGTCTGAAGGTTCATTCGGTGTTTTTCTTTAGCGCGGCATAATTTTATTAACAAGCATTCAGAAGATTGGCCCTGTTTTACTTCAGCAAAAAGACTTCCGAAGTGCCAAGGGATCTCGTATTTGTCTCTGCATGAGAAAAAGGGATTTCAATTATTCACTCAATGAAAGATCTAGTTTATTGCATAGGTGTAAATTTATTGAGCCCTTCAATCTTAATTATTTAAAAAAAAAAGAAAAAAAAAACAAGCAGTGAACTCCAACACAATGTGTTGATAAGGCGCGTCATTAACTCGCACATATCAACCCCTTTAGTTTTCATTTACAGAGATTTCAAAATAGGCAAACAGCATAAAAAGAGAATTCACGATCCAACACTGCGAGGTCAAAGACGCACCTTGACGAGACCGTGTATTGTGAAAGTAGAAAGCTATTCGATCGAATTTAAGTTTTTTGATCTGCCTCAAGCAAAATCTTATCAGATTCTTGAAGAAAAGTGCTACGGAATAATTTAAGCGAAGAAAGGAAAAATTCTGTCGAACTCCTAGAAGATAAAGTCGATTTAAAGGTATTTTGGGGCTAAAATACCCAAATCACCGGTAGTAAAAATCCCGTTATATTATTGAAAAGAAATTGACTCGATATAAATGCAATTGCATTAAATACGTCTTGATTTTGTTATTTTAAACGTCTTTCCATGCAAAGAAGTTCAACCATGTCGTTGCTTTATTCATTCATGAATTGAAAGTAAGCAATCTACATCCCGAAAATCTACTGATTTGCCGTAAAAAATTGCAGAAACTTGATATACCAGGTCGATGCACCCACTCGTTGAATTTACCAACCAATTTTGTGAGTGCAAATGTGTAA
>NW_017566800.1:864861-883856 GCF_001854935.1 Bemisia tabaci
AAAAAAAAAAAAAAAAACACGTATGTTTAGACCTTTTAAGCACCGCGCTACAAATAAGAGAAACAGAAACAAACACAATATTGAAGCATAGCGAGGGAAAGGATGCGTTGATCACGGCGCGGAGATACAACTATTCGTGCTTGATGGATGTCCGTGCTGCATCTGCAAAATTGAAGGCGCTATGGCGCGATGCGTGAACTGGCAATGCATCGCTTTACTCTGTCAATGAGGTGGCGGCGCCCAGATTCGGAAGGAAAATTAAAAAACGAGGTCCGATTACGCATTCTCTATGTTTGGGTGCGTTGACATTTAATCGTTTTCTTTTTTTTCAACTGTGGTAGCCAGTTTTCTGAATTTTCAACGCACGTAGGCTAAAAAATTCTCACTTACTGTCCATGTCTTTACTGTTTAAGGGTTTCCCAAACCCTTCATGTTCAAGGCTTAAAATTGCAATATTAAAATGACCGACTACTTGCTTTAAAAATGAAATAAATTAATAAGTAAATGAATAAATGAATGAATAAATAAATAAGTAAATAAATAAATACACAAAATAGATGGACGCAAAATGGACCAGTAGACAAGGCACGAACTTCAGCATTCTGATACATGTCTCTTAACCAAAATTTCACGTACAACACGATTCAAGGAACGAAAATTGCTGAAACTAACTTCGAAACAAAATATTCCATGTTTCTTGACGTGTGAATTCAAACCTCCCGCTCATGAAAACATAATGGTCTACGTGAGTCAAACCGCACACTAAAAATTACCATGACACTCTCTGCTATATGAAAATCTGGCAACCTCAATCCTTATGCTTTGGCTCAGCTGTTGCAAGTTGTTTATAGTTTGAACAACACATGGTGGGAAATGAACATTGCTCGATTGGGAAGCTTGCTGAAACCATTGTAGTGCACGATTTGACTCACGTAGAGCTTTGAGTTTCTTGTGAGCTGGCAGCCCCAATTCCTCGTAACCAATGTGAAATAAAAACGTGAATATCTTTGTTAGGAGTTAATCTCAGTAATTTTCGTTGCACGAATCGTGTTCTACGTAAAATTCTGGTCAAGAAACATGTATCAGAATGCTTAAATTCGTACCTTGTCCAGTGGTCCATTATACATTTGTAATATCAATGAGCCTTATCGAACAAATTAATTAAGAAAAAAATGCAAAATACTGCAAGCATACGACATGATTCTTAGCGTAAATAATTAAACTCCACACCGCATGCCATTTCGGTGGAATAAGCAATGGCTCCGGCTCCGAAAATGAGCGGTTACAATCATGAGGCCCTTGGGCTAGGCGGGATTTGCGGTCGGGAGCGTTAATTTGTCGTAAATCTCGTTTCGCACAGAACCAGCTCGGTTTGCCGTGCAAATAAATTTGGTTAATGATTTAGAATAACAGCTCCCCGCTACAAACTACAGCATGGCGCAAGTTATCTTATGAAGATGCGCTGCACGCTGCGGCGCGCACAACCCTCAAACAGTGGTTGCTGGCAAATATTTACTTCGGAGAGGCCAGTGCTTAATGAACAACATCCGCGACATGGCCTGGAGTTTGAGAGAAGCGCCGAAACTCATCCCTCTCCACGGGAGAACTGCTAAACCGTCCTTTTGGAAAAATGTGCAATGCGGATAATGCGGCATTCCTCGTTATAAATTATTAATTTTCAAGATTATTTATCGATATTTTTTTTTGTATTTTCCAAGGATCAACGATTTTAGGATAACTGGACGGATTCAACTTAATAACTAAAAAAAAGTATGGCAAATTTTACCTGAGTAAAACGAGATATCTCAGTGAAAGCTAAGAGAGGTAAAATCATGAATTCCTTCGCAAGTTCACGAAGCAAATCAACTTCGGGTATGAAAATACCTCGAGAGGGCACTTAAAATGAAAAAAGACGAGTAACAGCTTGCTGAAGTTACGCAAAGCGTGCCAGATTCCAGCTGACTAAGAGGCTGAAGGGGTGAACGGAAAAAAGGGATAGGGTGTCATATTTTATTGGAGGAAACTTGGTCCTTGGCCATTCCTCTTTCAGCATCATAGTTGCGTGCATATTGTGGCTTTACTATGAGTATGCTCACGTTCTCGATGAAGTAGAGCCAAATTCTAACATATTTTAGACGACGATGGAGCCGACATTACAACACTTTTGACAGTATGGTATAAGAACTTTTCTTTGAGAAAAAGAAATGACGAGGATTTACCACTACAAAAAATACAAAAGATGTAATGACTAACTAATTTCAATTTCCAAAAAAACTATCAGTTTTCCGTGTAAAATCGAAAAAATCGACGTAACAAATCGAAATATCGACGGTATAAGTCAGCAGTCACATATCTTGTTTGCGGTGTCTGAAAATCTCCGCTTCTGTGTTATTTTTTTAAGGGAGAACAAACCACGATACGTGGTCTGGAAGTTTCACCGTCGATACGAGGCTTCTTAAGGAAAGGAACGTTTTACGTACGGTTATGAATACGACCCAAAATTTCAACAATCATGCTGCTAATCTTAGAGTCTCCTCATAGAGAGAGTTAAGACAACGTGGCTTATGGATGTCACAAACGGGAATGAAGATCACACAAATTGAATGCTTTTCGTAATCTTTGATCAACTCATTCCCGAATTTCTATCTCCGCTCTGTCTCTCATTCCGTTTGCTCCTTGCCCTGCCCCTAATTCTCCAGTCCGTTCTGGTTTATAATATTTGCAATTCGTGAAAATGTAATCTTTATTCCCATTTATGACACTACACGGAGAAAAAAACCTCGTGCGTGGGACCCGAAGTTTAGGTCACATGGATCTCTGAAGTTTTCGGATTGAGCATCTGAACACTTTAGGTCTAGCTGTCGAGGTTTGGATCACACATCTGAAACTTCAGTTATTAAATCTGAAGTATTTCAGATGTGAGAACCGAAGTTTTTCGCATGTGAGAACCGAAGTTTTTCGCATGTGAGAACCGAAGTTCTTCGAATGTGAAAACCGAAGTACTTCAGATGTGTAATTCAAACCTCAGCAGCTGGGCCTAAAGTGTTCAGATGCTCAATCCGAAAACTTCATAGGTCCATACGACCTAAACTTCGGGTCCCACGCACGAAGTTTTTTCTCCGTGTAAGGAGGCCTGAAGTAAGAGAACTAATCAGATCTGGATTTGTACTGTCTTTACTCTCAGTAGAAAGGGACTCTAGCCAATCCATTTGAAAAGATCTTGGGGCCGTAAAAATCAGAATCATGTCCGGTGTGCGGTGGACGTGAGGGGGCGCGAATCGGGAAATCGGGAGCCGGAAAATGAGCGGAGCGTTGGGCGACGAGAGACAGGAGTGGCGGCTCCGGTGCGGGACGTTAATTTCGGCTTTGTCATGGAAATTCCGTCCACTTCCCGATGATTAATGTCCGAGGCGAATCACTTATGTTCCGGTGAGACTTCACCAAGCGCCACGCCTCCAAATCACCGACCGATTCTCCACTCCCCGATATACTCATCCGGACAGTATAGGTGCCACAAAACGACCGCTCGCGCGGTCACCCTCCAGGTCTAGAAGCTTAGGAGCAGCAACCCAATCGTAAATATTTTCCTATTACCTATTAGTTCAAATTCAAGGGGCGTCATTTTTTGAGGGTAAGGGGGCGTCACACCCTTTCTCATATAGGGGAAGACTTCTCTTATATTATTTTGCTTTCACTTACAATAAAATCTTCAGACACGAGCGAGCTTCCAACTCCAATCTTAAAATCCAATCAATTTCTCATTGAATAGATAGGTTCTCTCTTTAATGTTTCAATCGAAATAGATTCATTTTGCATTCAAGGCTACTTGAAAATTCTGAAAATTCCTCTGTGACTTAAAATTACGATATTTCTGTGACCATGCATGAATTTAGCGCTTAAAATTATAATTGACGGTCATAGTTCATCAGTTTTTGTCCATAGCCATCGCAGAAATTCATACTCGTAAACAATTTTTAAAAAAAATCGATAACTTAGTAAATATTGTGAGCCTCAAGAGGTCACTTTTTTTCAACTTTATTGAGGGAAACATTTTTAATTGAACCTACAGAAGATGCTTTTGTAGTCTGGCCCTTGACTACCCTTTACTGGCGCACTGATCCTATACGTAAATTATTTCAGAAAAAGTCTGGCTGTTAGCCCTCGAACTCGAACACTCTGTACATACCTAATTCGTAAATACATTTAGGAGCAATCTGAATTTCCTATCCCGGAACATCCTATACACGCACCTTATTCGTAAGTCTTTTACGTACTGACTTTACTAGTCCTGACCTTATTCATAGATAATTTTGGAAATAATCTGGCCGTTAGCCCTTGAACACTCTGTACATACCTAATTCGTGAATCAATTTAGAAGCAATTTGAATTTCCTACCCCGGAACACCCTATACATACCTACGCCTTATTCGTAAAGTCTTTTACGAGGCAAGGCGTACGTGTAAAGCTTTTTTACGGAAGAAGGAGCACTCGTCTTTTCGGCGCGAGTATTTATCTTAGATTAAATCTTAAGAACTCGACTTTTCCTTACTCGGAGAGAGACAATTACGCCCGACGCTCATCCGTAATTAGACGCTCAGTTCCGCGCGTCGGCGAATTGAGCGCGGCGAATGCGGATGTGCGCTTCAACTGCGGAATTCGTCTCTAATTAGCGAGTGCGAAACAGTTGAGACGTATGCAAACGTTCTCCTCCTGAATTTTACGCGTTTTACGATCCACGTATACCATACCTCCTTGACGTTATGCTGTTGTCAGATAGAATGGACGAATTGGATTGCATTTTGCAAAAAGGAGCCAAGAGCATTTTGATGTCGCTAAAATCGTGCGGCTTTTTTTCCGAGCAAACATAGACTGATCGTCTAAACAAATTTTATCATTACTCCCAGTAAACAATAAATTTAAGACGAAAATTCCATCGAGAATTTAATTTTTTGAATGATTTCAGTAATTTTATTGCAAAGAATGTAAGTTGCACAATCCTAGCAACATTGGAATGCTCTTGATTCCTTTTTGCAAAATGCAATCCAATTTACGTGGGCAATGTACTTGGAATTGGATTGCATTTTGCAAAAAAGAACCAAGAGCATTCCAATGTTGCTAGGATTGTGCAACATACATTCTTTGCTGTAAAATTGCTGGAATCGTACAAAAAATTGAATTGACCAAGGTAATTTTCATCTTGAATTTACAGCTTATTGGGGGTATACCTGTTTAAATAACCTGTTAGTCTAACCTAACATTTCATTTATGAATCAAGTCATGAAAGAGAAAGTCTAAGAGCAGATAAAAACATATGTTCATGTGTACGCTGTACGGATATGATAGGATGAAAACCAAAGCGGGAGCCTAGGAAACGCTTCAATGCCAAATTAAACATTTTTCAGTAACAGATGCAGTCAAAATTGAAAGTCCTCTTTAACTAGTCATTTCGTGCGCTTTCAATCTTGTAGGATACTGTGCAACGCCTCTGACGCGAAATAGTTGCTTCAAGCGTTGCGGCGCGGCAGTCTACCAGCGTGACACGCGCATAGGCGCCTACAAACCTAACGGGATACTTCACGCGTTGCGCAATGCGTGAAGTATCCCGTTAGGTTTGTAGGCGCCTATGCGCGTTCTGCGCTGCTAACACGCGTCTGTGTTAGGCTTCAATATTTAAACTCGCGAAGTCAGCGTTTTTCAATTCATGATTTTGAAATGTCTGCACTCTCTTCATTGATTATTCTCTTTTAAACTGATGAAAAATAGTGTGGGCTTTAGAACTGTGGACGTAAAAATTGTGGACGAAAAGTCTGTGCACGAAAAATAAGTGGACATAAAGTCCGTGTACCGTTTATATTTGCAAGGTAAATAAATTTGCAGTATTTTAGTGACAGTGGGATGCTCTTGGTTCCAATTTTCTGAATGCAATCCAATCAGAACTTTTTTTAAGAGAGATTATGGACACTGGGTGTGTATCATGAAGAATTTAGGGATGCAGGGAAACTCTGGATGGTACGGGTTTATCACCAATCGTTAACATTCAGTCCCTTCTGCTTTTGTCAGGAGTCCAGTCTTGCCATAGACTGATTTTGCGACTACATTATTCTATGTAATATTGAACTTTTGGTTCAAACTAAACCACACCTCTCTTAAGCACAAACTGGTTGCTCGGGAGAGAAAACATTTCTCTCGAAAACAACTCCTTAATGCAAACGAGAGTAATGTTTTCTCTCCCGAGCAACTAGCTAATGATTAGGGATACATTCCTCTCTTAAGCACCAACTAGTTGCTCGGAAGAGAAATCATTTCTCTTGAAAGCAACTCAATGCAACTCCTACACTTTTTCAATAATCGTCAAAAATATGCCTTGAAATGATGTTTCAGCAATTTTGGGGGGCACCGGGGAGCTATGTAAAATTGATAATGTGTCGTATCACTCCAAAATTTTACGAGAATTCAGAGAATGGTGCTATACATAGTGATACAAGCAACCGTTCTCATGTTATGACCGGAAAACCGATTTCGGAGCACCTACCCCCCAAAAAAACCCAAAGCCACCACGCTATCGATGAGGACTTTTTAGAGACTCAAGGGGTAATAAGGATCCACTATGCCAAAAATCAGCTTGCTATTACTTTTTCTCCTTAACTCTCGTATAATTCCTGGACTACCTTAGAGAGGTTTAAATTATTCTTTGAAGATTGAAGCTTCGCAAGCATATTTCCAGGAATTTTTCCGATCGCTTTTCATACAATGTAAAATTAAAATTTCGCATTTCAAGTTCGATTTCTCTTTTTGTTGCAGTTGACTGTCTTCCGACAATATCAGACACATACGCTGAAAGCGCCGCATAAAGGATATCAAGGTATGTACTTTTTTGCATGCGAACAAGATTATGTGATTTAAAATAAATTAACAGCTTTTCTCTATCAATATTTTTCGTGTAAAGTATTGATAACAAACCTGCAAACCTTACCTTGAACCTGAAAGGCGCCCTTAGTAGGATGTTATCAGGCGCAATGCCATGCGACGACGTATAATGAACCTGTCTTTGATGACATTTTTCTGAATACAACTATTCGTGCCTTGTGGATGTCCGTGTTGCATACGCCGAAAACTGAAGGCACGCTGTTCTTCCTTGCGTTGTCCGATACGCGCCACGCCATGCGCCATGCCAGCGCAGTACAGCGCCGTGTGGTGCTGCGTGAAAGGACCTTTTAAGCTACTCGTATTTGTGGCCCGGGTTCCACACATGGGCTAAACTGAATTAGACGTGGGCCAAAGTCGCACTTCAGAAAAAAAAATTAGTTATGAGCATAAGTCGGACAGAACCGCTTTGTCAGGAATTCAAAGCCAGACAAAAATATATTTTGAATGTGAACATAAGCCTTCAGTTTGAAACCTTTCCTCTTTTTTGTACTGAAGGATATACTACCGATACGAAAAATTACATCACAATGCATGGTGCATAATTATGACCAAACTTTTAACGCCGTATTCATCGTAAGTTTTTATTAATCGGCTCCTTTCCATTAGTAGTTAAATACGAAGGAGTCCCAATATAATCGACACTGTAATCAATGGGAAGTTTATAGAGACCTTCAACATAATATTAGGACACTTTCTAAATACTTCGATTAAAGTTCAGCAAGACAGATTTGGAAAAGCCTTATCAGGGGAAACAAACATTTACCACTGGAACACAAATGACACAGACATGCCATTACGGGCGAGGAAACGTTTACAGTAAGACCGTATCTACCATTAAGTTTGTCAAAGTTTTAAAAATTTATCATTTATATTCTTTCATCTTGTAAAGCATCGTGTTCCTTTACATGGATCTATTTCCCACGACAGATTTTTGCATTTGATGAGTGGATCGTGAATATTGTCAATTTTATCGTGATATTTCAAAGGCTCATCTCCCTTGATTACAATGCACACCATATTACGTTTCCGTATGAAGAGGACCTACATAATGGTCTGGTTACACGCTCAAATTTCCGTCAAATTACGATCAAAATGATGACCAAGATGGCGGTCGAGAGTTATCTAGATTGATGAGTAAAATCAATTAAAACAGCGTGCTTATTGAAATAAGCATGGAATAAGCACGGTTGTGTAGAAATCAGATGAAGGATGTGCCCCACAGCTCCATCATCTAACATCAAATTTTTGCAGGCCGCAGAAATTTGATGGTGGATGGTGCGCACCAGTCACCATTTGATCGGAAATTGATGGAAATTTGAGCGTGTAACCAGCACACAAGAAACGACTATGTATACGTCCCTTATCTTTAATGTATATCCTCGTTCAAAATTATTTTCTCTCTTGTGAGTCACCTCAATAAAACAGCTCATCAGGAGATGTGCCAATTGGTGTGCCTTGAGTTTCACCTCCGAAGCACGCACTAATGTAAAAACCCTGTTCCTCGGCAGTCGGACAAGTGTCAAGAGATTGATTAATCAACTCTAATGACCCGAATGCGGCAAACCACTCGAAGCACCGACTTCTAGCCGCAGAAGGCGTCAGACCGCACCATCATCACAAAAGCCGGAAGTTGCGACAATGCAGAATTATATCTTGGCCAGACTCGGCTCCGAAGTTCTCGCGCTACGCTACGCTACGGTCCTGTCGCTACGGAAAGTTGGGCAGGTATAGGGGAAGTTTTCGGGAATAATTACCCATCAAACACCTCCGACGGCTGGCTAGCGGAAACGTGATCCTAATACCCTTCGGCGATGCCAAATTTTCGAGGGAGTGCCCTAATGTTTCATTAAAAACAAACGTCTAAGACTTCTCACAGTAAAGTGACCTTAAGTAAACGGTATGAACCTGTATCAAACATCAGCAAGAGAAAAGAGACGAGTTTTTTCTTGTAGAAATGGGCTCAAAAATCACAATGAGCGCATCGAAAAAGGCTGAAATACACTCTTTATTTCACAATCTACGTAAGGAATATGTTTCTTTCAAGCCTCTTGCTTCAAAAATTATACTATAGTACAGGCAAATATTTCGTAAGAGGAGTCGTTCCTTCTAACCCTTGAGCACCAGGGTGATACACAATATTCAACATGTCTCGTGTCTGACTCTTCCGCGTGCAAATCGTGAGAAAAGCACTGCCCTGTAGCGATAAAGGCCGTAGTCACTACGGTCTGAGACCGTAGTCACTATCAACGCAAGGAAAACGTGAAAATAAAACACGCTGATTGATAAAATTCTGTCCGGTCAAGTGTACTTTGGCGGGTTGGAGTCAAGTATGTTGAATATTTCGCAGCATCCCAGTGCGCAAAAATACAACTCTTCTTTTTGCTCTTGCTAAAGTTTGAAACAGGCAAATACCGTTTACTTAAGTTCAAAGTACTGTGTGAAGTCTTAGGCGTTTGCTTCTAATGAAACGTCTCTCAATATAATTTCCCGCTCAGACGCTACCAAGTCCATTTTCACAAAACTTCATTTTTGCACTTTGCTACCACAGAAATGAAGCACTTATTGCTTCAGCCACTGAACCCAGATCAGTCGAAGCTAGGGATTCGCACCCGAAATATTAGGCCTCTGAGCCCTGCGGACTGATTGTTGAAATTTACAGACAAAACTATGGATCAAGAATACGTAGGGAGCATGGAAAGATTGTCCATTCCAACCACCCGCTTCCACTTGTAGGATCCCTCCATATCCGTTTCGTCTTCTTTGTCTATAGCTTTGTCAATCAATTTTAATAATCAGCCCGCAGAATAGACAGCAAAAACCGTTACTTTTTTTTAAGTGTTTGAATACGGGGGGAGTTCTACCGGATCGAATCCGATCAGGCAACAGTTGGCGCGAATCGCGGAGTTTGGGCCGGGAGCTGCTCCGCGGACGGGGATGGGGATGAGAGTGAGATGCGGATGAAGGGCACCGCGAACTCATAACAGCCCCCGCGGCACCGGGCGAGCGCCTCGCGGGCGGAAGACGTCATGCATTAATGAAGAGTTGCCGAACAAAAAGTTAAGAAAAACGACGACGGCACGCCGCCCCGCAATGTTGGCGGAACTCAGCCGCCGCGCCGCATCTGCTTCGATTCCAACGCACAATTGGCACGGATCCAAGTTTCCACGACCGTGACTCCAACCTCGGCGACGGAAAATCCAAGCTGAGATTTTCGGATCACGTACCTCGTTTGCGGCGTTGCGGACTCGGAGCGCTTTCGGAGCTAATTGGACAACGTTCCGCAACGAGGAATTACGATTTCTGGCTCGTTCATCGGTAAAAACACCTATCTGCATGAGGAAACTAATAGAACTTATGAGGCCTTATATGTAACAATGGCGGATGTGAAAAATTACATTTTCGAAACACGCTTAAAAAACTGTTTTGATTACACAAAAATTTAATAAATTTGGCTCTGGCATCATATACAGATCTCGAAGATCACATTTCAAGTATTTTCTCAAAATTTTCTCGATGCCAAAACAGTTTTTTGAATGGGTTTTGAAAAGGTCATTTTTCACATCATCCGCCATTGTTACATACAAGTCCTCATATGAGGGGCTTTAAAGACAAGACACATAAGTGCAGTTTTGCTATTTTAAGAAATACGTGTTGAAATTTTCAAAAATACATGAAGCCTTCTGGTGGAAAGGAAGTCTAAACTCACTTTTTGATGCTTCATGGTTTCCCAAGAAACTCTTCAGTTTCACTTAATTTTCAGAATGAGGTGCTGATTTTACCATTGATTCCATAAGTGTAAAATGAAACAAGTAAGTGGACAATGCATTTGCCCTTAAATAGGAGAAAAATGATCAGTGTAAATTTTTTGCGCGCTAGTGATGCAGTCTCCTGAGAAGATTTGTCTTGCGAGAAATTTCACGACAGTCACGTTGAACATATTATTAAATGTATCTGAAAAATACTCTATACCGATTAATTATCGGATTTCATCCAACAGATCCACCGTTTTCTACTTCATCGCGTCCGTTAGCGTTTATTTTTGTTATCATTAATACCAGTGGTGGGGCGTGATTTGCGGTACATCGATGGATCTGCCATTTAAACCTATGTAAAAGGATCGATAAATAGGATGTTTGCAACAAACACCAGAATAATCGATCATTTACCATTACGCCTCACCACTGATTAGTACCTATTCAGGGTATCTCAGAGGAAGTAAAGCCAATTGGGCCTAACCCTAGTGACCTCTCTGACCTAATAATTCAATTGTTTCAAAGTATATAATTTCCTTCTTAATATTTCCTCTTACATATGCAGTAAAATAAACCCTCCAAAAATGTTTAGAACGCATAAACTTCATTTTAATATAATTTCTAAAACTAAGTATTATCATAAAATTCAAATTATTCTTCCTCAGTTTCAAACCAGCGTCACTTACCTCCTTTTCACCAAACGCCATCCTTGCTTGACTCCACTAATAATTCTTTTACATTTTATCCAAAATATTACAAGAATATATCACCATTACCTGATAGTTTTGGAGGCGTCGCGAAGACTTCAATGAGAATCACTTCCCACTTAATGGAGCTTACGAGGCGCTGATTCTTTAAAGGCGTGAGAGATTCGGAGGATTCCGTAGCAACACCTCTAATCCCTCCACACACGAGAGACGAATCGATCCACTCGACTCGAAACATCTTCATTTGAATCATCCAAGTCGTTTGCAAGCGAATCATCCAGCAGCACCACCTCTTGCAAAAGTTCACAGAGGCCCTTCTCGGATCAAACCAAGCGAGGATCTTGGCACGTTTGATAATTCGAAGCAGGCCCTGGAGTCGAATCAGCGTTGCCATCCGATGCATTAGCTCCGTCAATTACAGGGTGTTCCGACTTGGTGATAATGAACTTCGCGGCTGGCATTATTGAAACTTCTGACCACAAAAAAGCTCATGAACACATGTCCGCTAAAACGTTCTTTCACCATTTAGAGCATTCAACAAGAGAAGTAATTTACACCAAAAAAGTGAAGTTGATTTAATATTTTTGATGTAAAAAAGGTGAAGTTGATTTAATATTTTTGATGTAAAAAAATTGAAGTTGATTTAATATTTTTGATGTAAAAAAAAGTGTGCGAGAACTTACAAAATGCTGAATCACCCGTCTTAAAAGTCTAAAGTAACAGGTGTCATTGCTAAAGTAACTGATGTAGCGGGTAATTTATCATTTTGTAAGTTCTCTAGTTCTCGCACACAATTTTTTTTAACATCCAGCATGTTAAACCAACTTCACTTTTTTCGGTGTATTTACGGAATATAGAAATATTTTGTAAAATATTGCATGAGTTTCAGCGATGTATTCGGAGGAAAAAACAGTTTGTCTCGTATAAATCTACATGAAAGTTCACACTTTCGTAAGGAACACGGTGCGGCACTTACGGCATGGAGGATGACGACCAAAAGTGGTATAACATTTTGTAAATCAAAATCTAATTGAATTCCGAAGTTTACGGGTCGTTCGCAAAGGTCAGTCACCAATGTGCGCGCCTTAGGTGCCGTAGATTCAAGTGATGCTGTTGTGGGTCATATGCTCATTTGTTATCAATTGTCTTTTTGGAAGTATTGTCTAAAGGACGCATTTTATAGAACATGCCTCCAAAAGTAATTCTACCTATCTATATTCCAAAGTTTTCAACAATTTTGAGGCAAAATTTACGACATTGCCCCTCCCGGTGCAAAAGGAATGTACTTTAACATAAGTTGTTTCTTCAAAAATTTCTTTCAAATTTCGTGAAGGTTTCAGTGTTTTAATGGCTTTGAATTCCGCTCAGATGAAATATGGCTTAAGCAGAGTTGAAAGGACCTATAGGTAAAAGCGTGTATTATACTTTTACAAATCCATGTGCCATATTACACGATGAGTTATATCCATGAAAAACCAGAATTTCTCCTTCGAAAATATCAATTCCGTCGGATCAGTTGTTTTATGTTGCGAGTCTTAAGAGCTCCATAAAAAACTTCCAACCAGTAAACTACTCAGAGAATTCAGAGAGCGGCATGGACACGACAATTCTCTGCCTATGGATTCTTATGAAAGTAAAGCGCCTTCAAAGATTCGTGTATGCAACGCGGACATCTTTAGAGCATGAATAGTCGTATCCACGCGCCTGCCTCAACATTGCGTCTTAAGCATCGTGTAGCTGTACATATTAGGAACGACGCTTTAAGTTAAAATTAAATCTCAAGAAACAAATTTTTCAGTGTAGCTCTAAAATGGAAGATGAAAACTGATTGCAGACTAAGCATTTCTGAGTTTGAAACACCCCTCGGTTCTTTCTAATTAAGACGATAGCACCATAAAAGGCATAAAACTATGAACTAATCTGAGGCATCCTGGGTGTGTAGTAGTTAAGTCAGTCTGGCGCCAACCGTAAGATCCCGCGTTCAATACTTAGTGATGACGGGTTTTGAAGGACACAAAAAATCCACGTCGTATGGCTGTAGATAACCATTGACCACGCTACTCCAATGGTCTCTCCGTCGTTTTGAGGCGGCAGGATGAGTTCAAGATATGGCCATCCGGTAGATGTCCCAGTCGCAGTTGCCCACAATAAGTGCAGCTCTCTCGCGGAATAATGAGATCTTGCTGTTGTTTGGACGGAAACGACGTCAATTTCTGCGCACTTACTGCTCTGCGACAACCTTATATTTTGCAGTAAGAATGAGTTTCACTGTTCTAGTGGAGTTATTCAGTTTCATTCAAAATAAAGCAGTGAAATATCTAATAATACTCATTTCGAAAACTTGCTTTTTACTGTCCTAATCGGTAATGCGACAGCACGTATAATCTCAGACCTATCACCGGAAGGAATTGACATGATTCACGTAAAAATAACAGAACTAAAATAACTAAAAAATTTCTTGTTTTTAGCAGAAAAGACGATTGCCCGTCAAAAACAAGTAGTTTCTATCAGGCGAACCCGCTTGATCCAAGACATTCCTTTATGAACGCAAGAAAAATCAACGGCAAATTTAAGCAATTTTTTACGGTGGCGGCCGCTGAGCCTTGCAGAAATATGGATTGTGTCATTTGCATGAGCCAAGGAGCACCATCTAAATGTTATCATCATCTCTATCACCTATGTAGGCACCTCGGTCGGTGGTGAGCCCAATTCGTCACTTTCCGGCCACAGTATCACAAGCGACATGCTACCTTTCAAAATTTCCAATGCCATTTTATTTTTTTAAGAAGAAATTGTTGGTTGAATTTTTTTGAAAATATCACTGAACTTTTTCGGCAGCATGAAGAAAATTTGGTGAAATTTTCGAACAGTATCTTCGAACAAAATTTCTGTAAAAAAATTATAATGGCGGCAAAAATTTTGAAACGTTGCATGGCGCTTGTGGTAACGAATCGCACTCCTATACCTCTTATTAATTAGATAGCGTCACATACTATCCATCCCATATTGTAACGACTAGGGAGAGTAAATTAATGAAAAATTAAGCGATAACGTTTTTCAACACATTGACCAGAAAATTGAAAGCGATGCACAGGGAAAGTCCGTTAAAATATTCCTTAATCAATTGAAAATAAAACTCAAAAATAAAGAAAAGAATTTTTCGAAGAACTTGTATAATTTCATTTTGCTTAAATTTTTGTAATTGTTGTATAAATTGCAAATTTGACTTGTGCCAGAGCTTTTTACTATAGGCTGTATGCATCAATAAATTCTATCTATCCCTGCATCGGAACTCCACGACACCCTATATCGGGAGAAATTCAAGGATTTCCAGAACGATTTGACAACGTGGGTTTCAATTAAATTGGCAGCACGGAGTTCATTGATGGGTGCCTGGTCTCGCTCTACTCGTGAGTTGTTGGGCGACGTTGTCAGTTTTAGCGTGAAATTAACTCGTTTCGAGGGAGGGATCGAGGAGTTTGCCGGTGCTGAGCAGCGACGCTGTTATCAGTTATGTCTGCTAACTCTTCCGGCTTAATTAACGCAATTGAGCTCCGCGCGGCTGAGTCCGGAATATCTCCGCTCGTTTTGTAATCTGTTTCAAGAGCTGCTCCGTGCTTCGCTTCCTGGAATCGGGGCACCCATGACCGGAAGGATCTTCAGACTTCGAAGCCCGCCGCGCCGCGCCAGTATGTAGGCCCGGGCCGCGGGCCCGATATCTACCGGCGGAAAACGGAAGCATGCATGTTATACTAGTTAATCATTGAGCTCTTTTTTCTAATTCTGATAGAGGTAGTTTCTTTTGGACAGTAAGTGGAATTTTTCTGCCGACAAGAGCTCAAAAATAAAAAAAATAAAAAAGTAAAAACATTTAAAAATCCTATTGCTACACCAGAACATACTTGTAACATACTCGGCATTGTAACATACTTGAACATACTCGGCATTGCTTAGACGTATGGAACAGCTTATACTATTAAAAATGGTAAATGGAGAATTTGTAGGTCTTAAATTTTGTACATTTCATGTTTAAATTGAAATTAAAAAGATAATTGAGCACGAGGATATCTTCGGTGTTTAAATTGAACAATTATAGGAGGATAAATGGACTGCATTTTGCAATTTGAAACTATAAATTTTGGCTCCTCTGGAAAAACACTTATGTGCATAGGGTACCTAATGGCACATACGTTGTTTTTAAACCGGGCTAGAATTTATAATTCCAAATTGCAAAATGTAGTCCATATGACAAAATAGCCGGATCTGCTACCTACGTGTAGTCACCCTCCGGCCAAAGTATCACAAACGCCATGAAACGTTTTAAAATTTGAGCCACCATTTTATTTTTTTACAGAGAAAGTTTTCAACGAAGCTGTCCGATTTCACTGAATTATTATCTGTGTGCTGCCGATAAAATTCAGAGAAATTTTCGAACAGATTCAACCAACAATTTCTCTGTAAACGCATAAAATGGTGGCGGAAATTTTGAAGCGTCGCATGGCGCTTCTGATAAATTAGCCGGAAGGTGACTATGTGTTCAAATGGGAAATGCCGCCAGATGACGTCACGAAACGGCACTTTTTCTCAATTTTAAATCTATATGTTTCTATTATTCCCCATTTCAGAGAAAAGTGTAAAAAAAAAGTGAGAACTCAGCTCACGAAGCACTCTCAGATGAAGCAAAACAATTTTTTGTGCAAATTTTCCAAATCGTGAGAAGTCTAGGTGGATTGGATATTTTGAAAGAAAGACGGAAGAGACTTACGACCGGTAGCAAATTTTAGGTGAGAATGAATACGAAATTGGAAAAGGGTTGAGGACGGCATACGTCATCGCCCTGAGATAAGGACTATACGCAAGGAGTTCTCAAGACTACATCAAATGCCCGAGCCACGCTAGGAGTTTTTCACACTCTTGTAGGTAGACTCCTTTTACGTAACACTGCTGCGTTTCTGCGTTTCTGCGTATGCAGAACAAGCCTATCCGTATAGTAGTTTAATCGAAAATTATGTGTCTCCTCCATGCCGAGTAATTTTTTTAATCGCATGGTCTGCCCGTCCCTCCAGATTCGTGTTGAAAATCACGATCAGTTTGGATGATGCGACTTATCGAGCACCGATGTATTGCGGCGTATCACACTCAATTGAAGGCGCTTACAGAAACGTCGCGTGTTCGGGATCTACACTCGTTCCAGTGTGATACAATATTGTGTAGATAAATCCAGCGAATTCTCAAAAATGTGTAATGTCTAGGTATCAGACGCAATGGTATATGTATTTTAGTTTCTTTTTTATCATCTTCGATTTTTAGGGGTCCTCATCTGATACTGTCGAATTCTAATAGTTGAAAATGTCAAATTCAAAAGACTAGCAGCCATTCAGAAATACGAGTATTCCTAAAATCCAGATTTATTCTTCAAGCATACTTGCTTTTCAATGTCACAATGTTCAGATTGTTAAGAGGCTCATTTCAATCATTGTGAATTGTGAGGCATGTTTTAATTGTAGAAGCCCAGATCATTTTCGTTCACAGACATTATAAAAGATAAGTATAAATAAGGGTCCTCTTTTTGTCCTGCAGAAATTTCATTTTAATTTTCCTTGATATTCGTTGCAACTCATATGGCTGTGATACTAGCTTTTTGAGAGAGTGATAAGTTTCACGTTTGGTTTTTAAGGGCATTTTACTTGGATTGGGTTGGAGAACAAGAAGTTTACCTTCCATGCGTGGGACCATTTAATCAGAAGTACATACTTTTTCTGATGATTCAACTAAGTTAGATGTAAATAGGCGAGCGGGGCATATTTGAATGGACGTTTTGATAAAACGTCCCTCAAAACCCTCAAAAACCACTTATTGCTTGATTTCTAAAACCCCCTCACCCTTTAGTAGATAGATTCGTTCTGGCAAGGCGATTCATTACACTTTGCAAAAAAATTCTTTAAAATATTGCTTGTTCTGATGGGTCTTTGCATCTAAGGCAATTTGTCATTACTATGAGCTCTAGCTGTAACTCCTGAAATTTTCATTTTTGACACAGTTAGTTCTACATATTTTTTACCATTATTCCCATTAATTCACCATTCTGCCGGCCGATTTCTATGATTTTTGCCGCCATCTATGAGAGACAGTCCGCAGATGAGACCGCTTTATTCGATTCCGGGGGTTGGGCCTCGTAGCGGCCAGAGGGTGCAACCCCTAATTTTCCACAACTCCAGAATAGGTGTTAAATTAAACTGATCAAATTGATACATTTATCAGTTCCGTGCTTTGTCAGTACACTGTTCTGGAATTTATTGCTTTTTTAAATTTGCTGTGTTTTAAGTGCCTGTGGTTTTAAAGTCTACACACTCCACATTATTCAACAGTATCCAAGCCGTCTACGAGCTAAGCTTTATGGGTTTACGTGTACTCTTAACCTTTGCACACTTTGAATTTCTGCAGAGAGCGGTTGTATGAGAACTTCCAAAAAGAGGTTGATGTTGTTATTCCTCTCGTAAGTTTACTGAAGCATTCCCTTCCTCTGATGCCATTAAAATGTACCTGCTGCCGACAGAGTCTATTCAGTTGCTGCTTCACTTTAAACTGACGGATTCAGCTATTCAGTGGAGCCTGTTTTCGGGCACAATTAGAGGGAACAGTTGCCAAGATAAAAGATTCATCTCTAATGGGGCCTTTTAAATGCACAAACCGTTGACTTCAAGATTCTTCATCTGCTTCCGCTTCATAATGTAAATGTCAAGAGGCATCGTTGAATGATACAGTTTTTTTTTTTATCCTATCTGTTGAAACCCAATTATTCAATGCGGCTCCAATAAAATCCTCCACTCCTTCAAGGTTCATGTAAGGGCGGAGGATCTGCAATTCTAGCGACTGTTCATTTGCCAAAAATTTATAGAAATACACAGTTTAATTAAGTTTCAAACAAACTCTCAAAGCTGAGACTTTAATGGTGGCGTACGGCTGAGTTTAATCGTTCGAGATCTGTAATTAGTCAGATTCTCCCTGAAGAACTGGGGTTGAATACATAAGCGAGATTGCCACCCTTTGTGGAGATTTCAAAAGTCAACTGAGGAATTTAAAAATGCTACCGATCGTACCTGTGCATCGATATTTTGACTAAGTACAGAGACGAATTCTCCTGTAATAGTGACTTGAATACGGTCACCTCCTGACCCACTAACCGACATTGACATTGTATATTCACATGAAACTGATTTTCCCATTGACTCTTTAACCCTTGCACTCCTCTTCATCGCTAAGGTAAGTAAGGACATCAACTCTCAGAGAACGGATTAGCGTTTAGGGGCCTGGGGTGTTAGCGAGCACAAAGAGACCGCACATATGCGGATTGCATACATTTTTAATTGAAGGCATTTCACCTTCTTTGACTCGCTCACCTGTATGCATCATCAATAATTGTGAATCAGAAAAACAACTGGGAGATTTTTTAGATAACTATGAAGAAGCAACGTTTTTACAACATTGTAGTCGCGCTGGTTCTTTTTTGCTAAATGCGATGCAGATATTGATGGAAACGGACTGATGTCACAGCATTTCCGGATTATATGAACTGACTCCTCGACCTTAAGAAATCGACGTTAATCAT
>NW_017566800.1:884760-917436 GCF_001854935.1 Bemisia tabaci
GAGGAGGTGGGGGTGGGGGGTTGAGGGGAAGGGGGAGGGGAGGGTGGAGCCCTGCGATTGCGATCGGATTTAATGGTGCACCCCGGGAACTGACGTATCCCGCCCCGGCAGCTTTCATCGTAAAATTAGCTGCTGGCTATTGGACAAAGTAAGCGAAAAATTTTGTAGTGTCAGCTTGTCCGAGATTGCTTGGTTCATGATTATGAATCGAGTGAACTTGGCGAACTTAGTCGGACGCCCCCAAAACCGCGAACCGCACGTTTCCCAGTTTGCGACGTCGTAGACTTCCCGGCATTCTTTATTTTTCTAATCGAGAGCTATACTAAAACGTCAATGCATCTAAACATTGAAGATTTATTTGCACGAAGTAGAGTCTGTAAAAAGGTCAAGAAAGTTTAATGACGTTTTCTTCTTAAATAGGTAAAAAAGGAGTGAAGATGTTAAAACAACGCAAATGAAGTACGTGGTTTGGAATTCTCAACGTCGACATGTGGTTTCTATCGTAAACCATGATATATACATTTGTGTTTTACATGGTACAATTGTGGTTGACCAGAGCACATGCTAATTCAGCCGCTTTCACGGTTGATTTTACATCTTCTCAATGTGAAATCTCGTACTTATGCTCGGAAAAATAATTGCAGTCGGATTCAATCGCACCAAGACAGTTTTGATTGTAAAACTCTGTGTCGGTTGTCACAATGTAAGGGTAAAATTTCACAGTAACAACAGGGTTACCTCAGTCAGGGAATATCGTGAAAACCGGATAATGCCAGGGAATTTTAAAAAGTCAGGAAGTTTTTTTCAGGTACAAACGCTAGTCTAAATAATAAACTTCACACGATTCATCAAGTTTTTACTATTAGGTGCTGTTTATCGTAGTTGAATTTGAACGAGGAAAAAAAGTCCCGAACTTTTCGAAAACTTATTTTTCTGTAAATCATGATTTCTTTAGAATCCCGTGTTTCTAAGAGCCCACAACTCCGGTTGAGTCTGATGTTTTTGGGAGTAAATGTGGTGAAAGTTGTTTCAAAACAACAGTTGCGGTTTGGAAACATGTTTTTCTCCATTCAGTCACGTTCACTTGTCCCGTGAAAGCAATTTGGAATTGCAATGAACAAAAAAAAAATAATAAGAACAAAAAAGAAGAGAATACACAAAGACACATATCAGACACCTCGATGGTGAGTAAAATGGATTTCCAGTCAAATCTCATTGGTCAATCACTTGACAACAACGTGACCGCGACTGTATAGCAGCTACGCAGTCTAGCGGAGTCGCACAGGACTTACAAACCCTGGTCTCGGGGCCCCATGATACTCCATTTGAATACCGGAAGCCATTTGTCATATCGTGTCCCTTGCAGACTCTTCCCACGTTGCCAAAATTTTACAAGAAAAATAAATCTCAGAAGTAAAGAAATTTATCCACTAGAAGCGTAATATACCATGAGAAAGGATAGCCTCACGTAAATTGTGTGCTGAACGTGTCGGAAATATCGAAATTTCAAAATCAATTCGTAACGATAGACGATAAGCATTTATTGCTCACATTAAACTTAGAAGGATCATACATTCTGTTTGCGAAAAGATCAACGCACATGGGTCAAGTTGATCAGTGAAAAAAACTTGTATAACTGTGCAAATGACTTAGTTTAGGTAACCTATCGCATTTGGTGGGTACCACAAAAGAAGCGTTTCCATAGCAGCTTTTTGTTGTATGCAGGGAAATATTTGTTGCATCAAAAAATGGCCGATTTTATTTCGTAAAATTTTAAATGTTCAAAGGAAAGTTCATTCGTAACTAATAGCTTGTTTATTGATGCATCAGTTTCTACGACCGTATATCGAGATGTATTCATCCCTACGAGAAAGTTATACCATGGCTGAGGAAATTTCTGCGAACACCTTGATAATCGATCCTTTTCCATAGATTTGAATCGCAGATCAATCGATGTATCGCAAAGCATGCCACGCCACATGGTTCCGTATCGCATGAATACGTCCAATTCTGAATTGTATTGGCGGCTATGATGGTGACATCTACCCCCAAGATGCGCCCTTTTTGACTTTTAATACATATTTAAATAAATGACTTGTTGGACATTGCGTTGTTTGGTTACATTGAAAACACTTTTGAGTAAACTTTGATTCAAATAGACTTGGGTGTTTGTTGTGAGAAAGAGGTTTAGATGAACAAGTGTGAGAGCCTTTAATTTCTGCCTCTGAAATTAATTCATATTTTTTTTTTCTACAATTTTTATCTTTGTCTACACAGAGAAGACATCGAAATTTTTGTTGCAACAATGTGTCTCGTTCAAATAACAATTTTTTCCACAGAAACCGAAGACGCGTCTTCCTAATCGATACTTTTGGTTATTTGCTCAGTCTTTGTTTCTCCAACCGTGAGTTGTCGTAAAATGTCCGGAAACTTTGGCATGTCATTCGCTATACGAAGTTCCAGCTCTTGTAGCCAAATTTCAGTTCTTGTAACTGAAAACATTACTCCGTGCACAGCGTTCTACCTCGCACCTCGAATAGAGAACGTTTTATATGATACTTAATCTCCAACATCAGTCTATTCGTTCATTAGCCTTTCCTTTTTTATCATGTTGCAACGATGTAGAAACAACAATGTGCCTTTTAAATAGAAGCCAGCGCGACTCTCGCGGCAAGCATGCGGATATTTCTTTCCTGCCATATCGTTGAAGTCGGAAAAGCTTGGTCTGGTCATGTCTTAATGGAGATGGATGTGGCGAATATTTTCGAGCACTCTTGCTCTTTGAACGTATGAGTGTCGATCATGTCTACCAGAAAAATGCATGGAAAGCGCAACTGTGCACATGCATTCAACGCTTCATTTCGTTGCTCTACTGCACTGTCAAAATTCTCGGTGTAAAATATTTAGTCCATCATTTTCCCGCTAAGCACACGTACAACAGTCACCCGTTTCTACAACAAAGATCCTCCATTCTTTGTTTGTCTCCTGTGTTTGTCAATTTCAAATAATTAGCCCGCAGATTATATAAAATTAATTTGATAATACTCGGAAATTTTTATTAATTCTGTATTAAAGGAATGATACATGAAAGGAAATAAGGCACCATCCAATGTAATTTGCTTAAGTTTGGCTGAATTTGTCCAGTTGAAAGTGGAATTACACCTTTGCTTTCCATCATCAGAATGACAATTTGTAGAGAGTCGCACGACATGTCTGCTGTATTATGGAAGAGAGAAATAGTGCGTTTCGAAATGAGCTTCGGTTAGCATTTGTTCTTGTGCGTTTCGAATCTCACTCGAAATATACTTACATACTGTTTTTCCCTGTCCAATAATGGAGTGTACGTATGTGATTTGTCTTGCTCGATTACCGTGCGTGATACATGAGCGGTGTTATTTCTAAATTACTTCGGCGGCAGAGGTTGGTTATAGCCTTGTTCAATAATAAGTCACTTTGCAGACGGTGAAGGCAAAATGCATAAAAAACTATTCAACTCTTTTAAAGTTTGCAAAACGTTCTCCTGCAAGCTCCTCTCAAGGACCACTACATAATTAAATTAATACTTTCGAATAGGAGCCAAAACAAATCCGGAGCGCATCCAAACATTGTAATGAATACCAGAGCTGAGGTGAGGAGAACACATTTAAATGAAGATGGACAATTTACGAAATTATTGGTTGTTTTTATGTTTAATTTTGAAATTTTTGCGGAGATTTAAGAAATTTTCAATTGTTCTTAATCCTTTCCTGAGAAATATCAAAGTAAACATTGTTGCAAATAGCAAGGTGTAAATTATAAAAATATGAAAATTGGCTCAGCCCTTGCACCTAGTCAAAAATTGATCGAAAACAAGTCAATGAGCAGTTTATTGCTCTGCCGTGTGAAGGAAGAACGTCGTATGAACATTTAAGAAATGCCAAATTTTCCTTAATAAAACATGCATCTTTGACGACATTCATGCATATTTACCTTGAAAATTTCAGATATCCTATGTTAAATTGCGTACAAAATGGTCTGAAAACTTTATGGGAAAAAAACTTCACGATCTGTCCAGCAAAGTCGGTTTTTATCGAGGGAAACTTGGCAACGTCTGAAGGCTCATACGGCGTTCTTCCTTAGCTCGGCAGCGCTGGTCATCGCTTAGCCGAATTCCATATTCCGTCTGGAGAGGCTGATTGAGGAGCGAATTCCAATATAACCACTTTTATTTGAAATTGTATCCGTTTTCTGGGAGATTTTCATTGCTGGCAAGCGACTTGGCCCGGAACAACGGTCGCGGAGCCCGGAGAATCCGTTGAAGCGTTTTTAATGACGATGCCCCGGCCGAGGCTCCTGTCACTTCGCGTTGTGTGAATTTACACCTCTCGAGCGGCAAATGGTGAATTTTTGGTCGCGCTCCCGCCTCCCTAAGTAGACAACTGTAAAATACAACGGAGGTAATCGTGCCAACTTAAAACTCCGTTGCCAAGTATATCGTCCGACCAGACTGTATCGAACGTATTACAGACTGCAGTTTTTTTTCTCTTTTTTTTTTCATACTACGATTTGTGTGCGGCTAATACACAATTTATAGCTTTTCGTTTAGCTGCTTTTACACGGGGCGAGAAATCGTTCAATGACAATCTAATCGGGGCGGCGATGCAACTATTCAATCTCAGGTGTGTACTATGGTATCCTCGCTAATTGAAGGCGTTTCTTAGAATCATGTTTTGATGTTCGATGCTCGTAGATTAGCCATAAATAATGATCCGTGACACAATTCATAGCGTTTGCGTTTAGTTGCTTTTACACAAGGAGAAAAATTGCTCAATGACAATGTATACGGTGCGGAGACGCAACTATTCAATCTTGGGTGTCTGCGATGGTATCTCCGCTAATTGAAGGGGTTTCTTTTCACGCATCATCTCTTCACGTTGATATTGCAATTGAGCTCTTATGAAATCTAAAAAATAAAAATGCAACGTCCACTCCTTCTTTATCCGAGCCGGATTTCAATTCTATATTTTGACATTTTCACAAAAAACTATTACCGAAAAAAGTGAAGTTTATTTAATATTCTGGATGTAAAAAAAGTGATGTAAAAGAACTCATAAAAGGCTGAATTACCCGCCACAGCAGTTAGTTTTACATCTTGACAATGCTAAAGTAACTGCTGTAGCGGGTAATTCAGCATTTTATAAGTTCTTGCACACTTCTTTTACCTTCTTGAAAAACCAGTTTTATTTTTGAGGAATTACGTTGATATTGATTTTCGAAAGAATTTTTCAACATCGATAATTGACCGAGTTGTTTGATTCCAGAGTTGAGTCATCGGCAACTTTCTCTAATCCATTTCCCCCTCGGTTTCGCAACGCCGTGTCAAATCGCCGACAGAATCAAAGTTCTCTCTTCGTGTCACATGTTGAATTTATTTATTTTCCCCCAGCTCTTACCGGTTTCTGGCTCTTGGCATGGAGAACGATGCATCATCTAATGGGAACTCGGATCCCTGTTTCAGCCCCTCTCTTTCGTAACCCTTCGACTTAGCCAGTGGCGTGGCGTGAATTGCGATATATCGATTGTTATGCCATTTAAACCTATGGAAAAGGGTCGATAAACAGGGTGTTCGCAGCGAACACCTTAATGATCGATTCCTTACCATAGGTTTAAATGACAGAACAATCGATACATCGCAATTCACGCCACGCCACTGGACTTAGCCTAGGTACTGAGAGCTCCGCGCTCGGCAACGTAACGGTACACCAAATAGCGGTCGGATGGGAATCTATCCCAAACCCTGCTAACGAAGTTCACTCAGAAACTGTACACAACGAAATTGGGGGTTTCCTCTTAGAGTATAAAGCGAATGATCATTATACCGGCTGATAAATCTGATATTAACTTGCCTAGTCTTCTGCCCTGCTAAGGAAGAACGCCGTATGAACATTCGAGAGTTGCCAAATCTCCCAAAATGAAACATGTATTTTTGAATAAAGTTATGCGTATGCTTCCTTGAAATTTTCCGATATTTATGATTAAATTGGGAGCAAAACTGTCTGAAAAATTGGAAGAAAAATATTCGGAATTTTTCGAGTAAATTCGTCGGTTATAAGAAGAAATATGGCAACTCCTGAAGACTCATACGGCGTTTTTCCTTAGCACCGCAGTCTTTTCATCCATTATATTGAATGTCTCTGAGAGAAAGAGCCTTGTGCATTTATTAACAGTCAGGATTTTTTTTTTTTTTTTTTTTTTTTTTTTTTTTTTTTTTTTTTGATAAAAGCTATTTTGAAGACATTGTCAGAGGCTCAATTGGACGTATTTCTGACAAATGGAACTATGTGCATTAAGGCATCCGCCCTGAGACCCATGAGCTTATATGCATGATAAGGGTCACGTCATAATGCACATATAGTTCCGCTTTGAAGACATGCGTCCAATTTAAGAGATTTCGACAATGTAGATTGGTCTTATAAAACGGATAAAACATGAGACCATCATAGCTGTAATGGTTCCGCAAAAAGAGGAGCCGGCTGTTCAAAGAGTGCAACATCTGAACCATTTTGATAAAAATTCGTCAAACCTACAAAAATCTGACTGAATTCGGTGAAAAGTCGATAAAATTGATCGCACATTTTTGTGGGCTCATTAAAGACTAATAGACAGCTGAATGAAGGATTAACGGCTTATAATAAAACTGCCCTAGAGCACAATTGAATCTCTAAGTTCGAAAACGACCCGACTCGTGCTTTTTACAATGTTCATTTCTTTGCGTAAAAACAGTCCTTTTCTAGCAGTTACATAGTTTTATCGCCTCCTCACAAATTTTATTTTGCCCAGATGGGTCGTTTTAGATCTGAAAGATTCAATTTTACGCTCAATAAATCGTTCGCCTCAAGAAAATTACTCCTTCCGACTCAACGTGATGGCATTGAGTGTTATATTTACTCAGCGATGTCTAGACACATTAGAATCGCTTTCATAGCGCTCTCTGGCGCTCTGCGACGCCTAACCGCCACAAAACTCGGTCCTTCCACAACCCGTCCGAAAGTAAGCACTCCTTCATTTCATTTAAAACTCCCTGTCGCCTCCCTTTCACTGGGCGTCCCTTTCGTCTCCTCTCAGGAGGAACCCAACCAAGCATCTTTTTAACAGCCTCTCTTCCGTCATCCTGTTAAAAAAATGAAGTCTAAGTAAAATGCCATCTAGACGAATATCTGGCCGAAACCCAACCCATGTTGGGGTTGTAGTGCAAAATGGATGGGAATCGAAACCCCCGACTTTGTCTCAACACAGCCGGCGGAATAAGATGCTTAAATTGTCATATCTTCGATAAGATTCGCCACGTTTTCTCCCGGAAGAACTACAAAAAAATAATAAATAAATAAATAAAGTAAAATGCCAATGAGAAAAATAAAAATAGTTTTATGCCCTAGTTAAAATTGGCACTGAATGGCCATCGAGAAAGCGAGGATCCGCATAAGTAGAATCGAAAACAGAGTTAGAGTTGAGGATTAGCATCATTGACCTCAAGCGGAAAAGCTTAACGCGATCCGAATGGCCGTAAGAGAGCGGACGGGTGGGGCTTAAAAACCACTAATGAACTTCAAACAGTTAAGAACTCCGCGGTCGTATCATCGCTGCAATTTCCTCCGTCGTAAGCACGGGCTCCGATCCGAATTCGATCCGGCGTGGCGGCACTTGGCCCCCAAGTTCGAACTTTCGAGCCTCCGCCAAGTGGTTGAAAGTTTAAAATCAGCGGAAACTAAGTGAACTTTGCTCGGAATGAGAGGCATCGAGCCCACGTGCCATTTTCAAAGTTCATTTTATTTTTCTTCTTTCCATAATAACTTAAAATAAGTATGCGTGCGGTTTGACAAGAGCATTGAACTGAGCTTAATTCGGTAGTTTAGCAAATCCGAGAGGAGTCAAACATCTTGTAAAAGTAGTGGAAAAACATGTAAAATTTATCACACTCAAGTTCAAGAAACACGCGGAATCACAAACATACAAAATCACCGAACGCACGCCCGTTGGTAACCAACGCGTATCGCATATCAGCTGATACATCATTCATTTTCAAACTGCACTTGTATGCTTTTATTTAAACTTATTTCTAAAAATATGTAAATAAAGCGAAGAAAATTAGTTGAATTTTATGTAAATTTTTGTCATTTGAAATGAAAATAATTCCAACCAACTTTGCAAAAACTTAAAAATCATTAGTTGAAAACCGCTGACGCCGCAAGTTTGAATCATTGCATCAAACACTGTGCGGCTGGCACGGGGATGGCGCGCACGGCCCGCATAGTAGCGCCTTACAGGACCGCAGGATACTTCGTGCATCGCGAGTACAGCAAGGTGCAAGCAGCGCGTAGTATAGCGCCTTACAGGTCTGCATGATACTTCATGCATTGCGCGTATACTACGGTGCGCGCTCAAGTCGTTGAAAGTCGCAGAGATTTTGCAATCCGGAATGTTTTCCGGTGAAATTATAATTTACAAGTGGAAATTCTTCAAGTTGGAATGTTGTTACGCTCTATCATCCGGAAACTCCGAACTTCGCCAACTTCTAGGGAGAGGAAGTGGGCATTTTTTTTGTCACAAATGCTGCAAAATTTCTAGGGAGATATTCTTGATATCACAATCACACAAAAATGAACTCTAGCAATCCAACCTAAGTTCGGTATTTCTTGCAAAATGACTTGGGTACGCCTATGGCTAATATCGAAAAATTATTGGTGGCTCGGGGGGGGGGGGGTTCCCCCACNGGGGGGTTCCCCCACCGCGGCACCACGATGGGCTGGTATGTTGGCCGCTTCGAGGAGCCAGACCTATTCTGAATCTTAATGGCAGGGATTCAGAAATTTTGGAAGATGATTAATTTTTTTTTTATTGGTGAAAATAATAAAGAAAATAGAATGAAAGAAAAAATTGGGTCGAAATATTCTTTGATTTTGTTTAAAATTACTTGGGCGCTTTTGATTCGTTGTCCGGTTTTGAAGATTGATCAAAGAGAAAACATGCATTTTAATTGCAACTATTCAGAGACTAGAATCACGTAAAATTAATTTGGGTTTAATGAAACGAAAAAAGGACGAACGAAAATATCACGTCGAAATTTTCGATGATTATATTTGAGGTATAATTTGTAAAACCGGCAAAATTGTTTTAATGCATTTTTAAATGTTGTAAAGAGGCAAAGCATTTTAATCCCTCACAAAGATCTATTTTCATAGTTTAATTTTTAAATTTTACTTAATTGAGAGTCATCAAAATTCTCAATGTATGACCGTGCGTAAAATTGTTTCTCAAACCTCATTTTTCACCATTGAAACCCTCTTCGGCTTCTTGAGAAAAGGACCTCTTTAAGGAACGACTATGAATACGACCTCTACTCTGCCATGCTAAGGAAAAACGCCGTATGAAAATTCGAGCGTTGCCAAATTGCCCCGGGAAAAACATGTATCTTTGAAAAAAACTATGCGAAATTTTCTTTGACATTTTCAGACGTTTTCGATAAAATTGCAAACAAAACTGTCTGAAAAAATTGAGGAAAAATATTCAAAATTTTCCCAGTAAATTATGTTTTTATGGAAGAAAATATGGCAACGTCTGAAGGCTCATACGGCGTTCTTCCTCAGCACGGCAATACTCAGGAGTGAGTGATTAGTTTCTGCCAGAGTGTACTCAATCGCGATTGGGAAATCCTCCGCAAATCTCGCGCGCCGTTTTTCAATTTGATTGGGCCCGCGATGAAGATAAAGAAAGAGACGGGCAGCAGGAGCAGATATTGACACTCGAAAAAATCACTTTTTTTGGCCGAAATCTATATACGCTCGCCCATTATTTCATCAAATGGATCGGGGCCGATACGCAGTGTCTCAGATATTTCATTGCCACAATAAGCTCTCGCTAAACACTCCCGCTTAGAGTTTTTCGTGTTCCCCTTCCCCCCTCCCCCCGCTTGACGCGCCTCCGGGGACGACTAAACGCTCTTCATTTATATTTCTCCCTCCGAAGTTTCCATCACTTATCTTTTCGCCCGAGAGAGCCGTAGGGGTGGGAGAGGGGTACCGTCCTCGCGGCAATTTCGCGGAGAAAGCTGAGAGGCCTGCGTAAGGGAATCACCGCGTGCTGTAGGAAAAAATGCCGTATGAGCTTTCGGGTGTTGCGGTGTTTCCTTAAATTACGAATGTTTTGGAAGATTTGGACCACGTCAAACAGCGTGTTTGTTGAAATTGGTAGGCAAAGCTATAGACAAAGAAGACAAAAAGGATTTGGAGGGATCCTATTGGTTGATATGGGTGGTTGCAATGGACAAAGGAGATGGGTAATAGAAGAACTAACGGCAATCCGTGAGACACCCGATAGTTTGTTAGTCCATCATTTATCCCCTCAGTCTAGAGGAGCTACCAATTTCAACCGATAGGATCGCCTCATACTCCGTATGTCTTCTTTGTCTATCATTTTGTCAATCAATTTCAACAATCGGCCCGCAGGAAGGAACCAAACCACATCAGCTATTGCCAAATTGAACAAAGAAATTCAATTTTTATAGAAAGTTTTGTAGGGGCAGTCACAAAATGAGTACGCGAAAGATCTCTCTTTTAAAATTTAATTTTTTACATGAAAACGGTTGTGCGGATTTTTGTGAAAATTTCTGTGAATTCTCTGCATAGTGCGAAGAAAATTCTTTATCATTTTCAATGGAATCCGCACCAAAGTTCTCTTATAAAAAAAACAATTGCCTGGTTAAATTTGGTAATGGCTGGTGTGGCTTGGCACTTTTTTGTTGAACACAGTCCCCTTATGAATTTGTTTCCAATGAGCTTTTTCAGTACTTATTAATTCTTGCATTTTTAAAAATAGAGAGAACTAGTCAGTATCCAGATGTTTTCTGGAGTTATAAGCCACAAAAAAAATGAGTTCAGCGTTCAGCTGTTGCCGAATTCAATTGGGCAGTTTAATTTTTTACATGAAAACTGTTGTGCGGATTTTTACCTTGCAAACAGTGAATTTTCTGCATATTTCTGATGTTCAGTAGCTGATGTGGCTTGGTTCCTTGCAGTTGCACGCGGTCCAAATATGCAGGCTTATACGCGCAACGATGCGCAACCACCGGCCGTAACGAGAGGATGTGACTTTCACGAAGGCGCTGCATACAACTATTCGTACTCGATGGATGTCCGTATTGCATACGCATTCATTTGAAAGCGTTTCAACTTCTCTCGCTCTTTGCTACGCAGCAATGACCTTATGTATGCCATGTTTACATGCAGTCCCACGACTTTCTATGCGAATAAATACTAGTGAATTTTCTGCACAGTACGAAACAAATTCCTTAACATTTTCAAAGGAATCCGCACCAAAGTTCTCTTATAAAAAATCAAATTGCCTAATTAAATTTTGTAATGACTGGTGTGGCTTGGCCCCTTTCTGTTGAACACGGTCCCCTTATGAACTGTTTTTCTTCCAGTGAGCTTTTTCAGTGCTTTTTATTTCTTGCAATTTTGAAAAGAAGAGAGGACTAGTTAGTATCCAGGTGTTTTTCGGATTTTTTTTTAGTTAAATAAGCCACCAAAAAACGAGTTCAAAGTTGCATAATTTGAGTTTCCATTCAAACGCGCATCGACAAGAGAGGCAAGATGGTGGCCAAGAGATCGGTTCGGTCGCGATTTGCTGCCTTACTCGCTTGATACCTTGCCTCACGATTCATCGATGTATTAACGCATGCCCGCATGGACACGGATCTTGCACGGATTGTAGCAAAGAGGATCATGCATTTGGAGGCAACAGCTAATTTTTGGCTCTAAGTTTATCCATGACCTAAACAATGTCGAAGTTACGAATTTAAAGGGATTTACGTGAGCCTCCACAGTCAATGAACTTAACGACTCTCCCAGGATAAATGGCTTGGTCCCTCCTGGACCCTCAGGAATTCAACTTTAACTTCACATTTTGATATTTTATTTGGACCGCGCTCAACAGAAAGGAACCAAGCTATATCAGCTATTGCCAAATTTAACGGGGCAATTCAATTTTTTACAGAGGAACGTTTGTGCAGATTCCTTTGAAAATGTCGCGGGATTTGCTTCGTTCTATGTAGAAAATTCACTGAAATTCGCACAAAAATCCGCATAACCGTTTTCATGTAAAGAAGTAAATTGACTAATTACATTTGGCAATAGCCGATATGGCTTAACTCCTTTCTGCTTAACGCGGTCCATTTTAAGTCTTGATGAATTTGGCGCAAAATTGTATGGGAGTAAGCCATTTTTCAGGCGTTTTGGGGCATAGCTGTCTCTAAAATTTAGAAAATACAATGAGCCCCTCACAAATTCATGGGGGCCGCAGTCTCTGCACCTGGATGCTCTTTTGAAGAAAAAAACTTCAGCTGGTAAAAATATTCGTTTGTTCACCCATGGCAAACACTCCTGCAGTTTCGTAGTGTAACCCTGGGACACTCTATGAAATATCTCAAAGTTTCAAGAGAAAGTATTCGTTACTCCGCAAAAACAATATCTTACCAAGAAAAATTTGACAACACTTGAATGTTCATACGACTTTTTTCCTAAGAATGGCACGTTGGCTCTGTGTTATCTTGTCTCTCGCCGACGAACGAGGATTATCTGGGAAGCGAAAATGAGAAATTTTAAAATAGCTATCTATCTATCTATCTATCTATCTATCTATCTATCTATCTATCTATCTATCTATCGATCTATCTATCTATCTATCTATCTATCTATCTATCTATCTATCTATCTATCTATCTATCTATCTATCTATCTGTAGAATATCTTTCAGTTTCGAAAATACGTATTCATGACTCTGCAAGATTAATATTTTATCAAGGAAAATTTGACAACATTCGAGTGCTCATACGAGGTTTTTCCTTAGAACGGAACGTCAGCTCTGTGTATTTTTGTTTCTCACCAACGAACGAGGATTATCTGGAAAGCAAAAAGGAGAGACCTTAGAAATAATAGAAGTTCGGATGCCGGAGCTCCGTGATTGTAAATGATCGTGACCCGTCCCTCAAGGGGGGATGTTCACTCGCGGACAGGAAAATAAAAAATAATAGAGTAATTCCAAGGTTATTTTTGCTTCATTTCGGGAATGTTCCTTTCGTATTCCTCAATAAGGGTTAATCTACACCCGCGGCCAAAATGACGAAAATAGGAAGCCGCCCGGAGGGTTATTCTGGGTAACAATCGAGGAGAAGAAATATTGAAAGCTGTCTCAAGTACAATGAGTTCTTCCTTTCTTTCTCCTTCCTTTCTTTTCTATCTTGCTCTTTCTATGATGTTGTGGATTAAAAGGCGTCGTTGGAATTATGCTTTCGTCTTATTTGCTTTTGCATTAAAATTTAGTGCGTAAAATGTCCAACGTGACTGAAATTTTTTAAAAAAAAAAACATTCTTTACGAATTTTTGTTGAGGATTTTTGTATCGCCTCAGGCAGAAAAGTGCCAAGCCACATAAGGTAATGCTAAATTTAATTGGACACTTTATTTTTTTGCATGAAAACGGTAATGCAGATTTGTTTGCAAATTTCAGTTAACTTTCTGCAGAGTACGAAGCAAAGTCAACACTTTCAAAGGAATCCTCACAAGCTTCCTCTTATAAAAAATTAAATTGTCTAGTTAAAGTTAGCAATAGCTGATGTAGCTTGGTTTCTTTCTGCTGAACGCTGTCCGTTTATTCCGCTCACAACAAAAGCTTGGTACAAAACACTCCATTCTTCTGGATCCATCTGGACTCTGCAAACAAACATAGGGAAAAAAACAGTTTCGCATTTTGAGTAGGATAGCAGTTGCATGAAAGTTGTTGTATCGCACTGATAAGCGTATTGCAGGGCTTCCAGCTTTTGGATACAGAAAAAGATATTCCGGCTGAAAATTGAAGCGTTTCGGCACCATGCAGACTCTCACATTCAGAGAACGGCTCAATGTTCGACGCGCATCATTGTCGTCCTGAAAAAGAAAAGAAAAAAACAATAATGGATTTTCATATATTGCAAAAAGCATCCTAAAATTGTGTACATTTTCTGGGAAATCTGTAGATTTTAATCATTTAAATTTTTCTGAGAATTTTAGTCGCAGTTTCGAGTAAAATATCTGAAAATTTCAAGGCAAAATATCCATACAATTTCTCCAAAATAAAAATCCTTCTCGTGTGAAGTTGGCGACACTCGTATGTTCATACAGCGCTCTTTCACGGCTCAGCAGTTATTTCCAAAAAGACTGAGTTACTCACGATCTATGAGATGCGAAGCCAGGTGTAAGTGACGCCAGCCAGTCAAGAGAAATGATTACATTATGACAATTATTTTTGAGCACGAAAAGCTCTTGGTAAGATAGCAATATGCACAGAGAGGTCGTAAAACGATTATTTATTGCCTTCACAGCGAGCAATAGTTCTACATGATCCTCTGTAATGGTGGTAATGCGCATCATTTTCCATGAGCAAGCTCGATAAATTCTGTGAGTTGCCTTTTTATAGGTATCGTCTTGAGCTTTAGACAATCAACATCTGAATCGAAAGTTAGACTCCTCTTACGAACATGACTTGGCTTTCTTATATCCAAGTTCTCGTTGGATTAGGCTCTCTTGAAAAGTAGGCCAGCGGTTTGATTGTTGAATCGATATCGAATGACCTTGATCGATAAAAAGCATTGCAAAGATAAGGATTTATCGGTACAGATCATTCGATAACAATTCAAGAATCGACCCCTATACGTAAATGTACTTGTCCCTGCGCTAAGGAGAAGCGCACGCCGTACAAGAGTATGTCGACGGGGTAAGTCGGCAATCACATAACTCGGTTTGCGATGTCGCAGACTTCCTGTCATACTATATTTTTTTATCGGAAAACTACTCAACGGCAATTCTTTAAAACTGCCGTGATTTTTTCTCTCTGTGCGAAGAAAATTCTACAAATCCTTCAAGGAATGATGTTCATTCGTTCTCCTTCAAAGAAATAACATGGAGGCGGAGATTTTCCGACACCGCAAACGAGATATGTGACTGCGGACACACGCCGTCGATGTGCATAAACCCAAACTTCTCCCGATGAAAAATTTCTCCTCGAGAAAATGTCGCCTCTTTGCCTTAAATCTTTAAGAGTCACGACCAATAAAACTAAACAATAACGACAAAAATTTTCAGAAAAATTCAAAGAACAGAATGAGTTTCTTTGGATTAAATATGAATTAAAGCACTATTCATCACGATTTTTTTTTTCAAAATTTAATAATGAAAATAAATCACACGAAGGGAAGGCTGACGTGAGACTTTTCTCTACTCCCTGGTAAAAATTGGCGATAAGAGCTGCGTTTCAAAATACCATAGGAATTCTTATAGCCGACTAAAGAAGGCTACAGAAAATCATATAGTTGGCTGTAGAATGCGGAGAAAATCATACGGCCGGGCTATACGAAGCGATGAAAAATTATGCAGCCGGGCTGTAGTTCCTATCGCCGGGCTTTACACTTTATCGCCTGGCTGTTGCTTTTTCGCCATCGATTATAAAAGGCTATAAGAAATTGTGTAGAAATTCGTGTGCTTTGGAAATCATTAAGTTTGATACGGAACCACCTTAATATTTACAAAATACACGTTATATTTTCCTTTAATACATATTTTGTTTTTCATCAATTAAAACGAGAATAATCCATACAGGATGTGCAAACATTTAAAAATGAGTTGAATAACCCTGACTCCACCAGATTAAATATTAGAGCCTAACACAAAGCAGAGCGGCGCGCGGCGACGCACTGGCGCCTACAAACCTAACAGGGATACTTCACGCATTGCGCAACGCTTGAAGTATCCATGTTAGGTTTGTAGGCGCCAATGCGCGTTTCGCGCTGGCTGCCCGCCTGCCGCGCCGCAGCGTGCCACGGCGCTTGAAGCAACTATTTCACACCAGAGGTATTGCACAGTATCACACGAAACTAAAAGCGCTCTAATATATTAGTAAAGGCAGGCATCCATCAAAAGTACGGAGCTTTCCTCGCAAAATAAATCAAGATACTACGGCGCAAAAGAGAGCAGTATTCCAAAAACTCACTAAGTCCTAGCATCCGTAATTAGTATCGCTTAGTATATACACTTTATCGCCTGGCTGTTGCTTACTCTCCATCGGCTATAAAAGGCTATAAGAAATTGTGTAGCCGGCTACAGAAGCTATTGGAAATCTTACAGCCGGCTGTAGGTCTATGGTATTTTGGAACACAGATTCTACTGCCAATTTTTACCAGAACTTCAGGTCTTGTTTAGCGGCTCATTGCATTGCATTTCAGTTTGCTAAACCAATTTCTCAATTCGATGGCCATTTAGTCATCATCAGACGAATCTAAGAGTTGACTCCCGGAGGTAACCTTCACACTTAAAGAGAGATAGCAGTGCGCATTGCGCAATACGCATTGTGTAACATGTATTGATTGTCTCAGATAAAAATTTAATGACAAAAATAAGAAAAAACATCCGAACAAAATTTTCAATGTCTTTATGCTCCTCAAAAATGCAGTTTAAACATGCATTTTAATTTATAATTTTTCTGGAATATGTTAATTCTAGAGCCGAAATAAACCTTAAGGACCTACATGGCGTGATAACAAAGAGAGCAGTAACTGTAAAACGAAATCGAGTTTCTTTCAAAATTCGTCTAATTTATTTTAGATGGAATCACTGCAATAGCTAAAACAGCAAAATTCATCTTATTCGAATGAAATCAAGACATACGAGAAAGCTGTAAGTGCATGAAAAATGACGTAATTCCAGGCAAATAAGCAGTAAGGGACATTATTCCTCCAAAGAACCGATGAAAACAGTGCTTTCAAGTGGAATGCCACCCTCCTCTGCCGATTTCTAACCTGAAAATGTGTTTTTGGTGTGTCCAACCACAAAAGCATGCAGAAGAAAGCACTTACGGCTGTCTTGCCTAACACTATAGCCTAACATGAAAATGAATAATACCCTTATTATGTCTTTGAAATAAAATCGGTCGAGATTTAATCAACCAAACGATTTTTAAGAGTCTTCCGCATGATTGGTGGCAATTTTACGAAGAACGAAGGCTTCTTTCTTTCAATGAAATTTTCCGCTTAGACGCTTCTGAGCCCATTTTCTTAGAACTCCTGTTTTGCACTTACGACTCTCTTCGCTATCACGGCAGCTAGGGCAGAGCACACAGCGCCATCTACTGTGACAGCACTGAAGCTACTCTGGTGAAATTTCTCGAGATTGTTGATGTTTTTCGGCCCCGGGGGAGTTTTAACAGAGGCTCGAGCGCAACAACAGCGGAGAGGGCACTTTAAAGACGAACTCAGTGCTTTACCGTCAAAGAGTTTCCGCTCACGGTTCGGGCTTTCTACAAGACGCACAGACGCCCCCTCCCCCTCCACCCCTCCGGTCCCTTGTTGAGACGAATTTCCGCGCTTCCTCTCTCGGTCGTAGGGAAAATACTTGTGTAGATTTAATATCAGAACACAACATCTTCCTCTAGTTTAACCCTATATTTTCTAGTCAAATTTACCAGGAAAGCTTTGTTATGCGTGGCAAAGGCCAACCGTCAAATTAGACGTGTTGCAAAATGCTGAGGAAATCTACCTATCTACACGTTCGGTTAAAGAGTGTACGGTTTTCGATTATTTTTAGGTCTTACGAACTTCGGTTATACGAGCCGAATTGTTCAGTAGATACAAATTTTTTACGAAGCAGCTCGATACAATAATGGTAATAGGGAAAAATAATGTGGAAAAACGGGAAACAAGGCTAAAATTCCAACAATAAAAAATCCGAGACGTTTCGACTAAAAACCGAGACAATTTTAGTTGGAAAATTAAAAATTAAAAAATATATATGAAAAAACCTGAGACGTTATCGATATTTTTTAATTTTTAATTTGTTTTCCAACTAAAAATCGATTTTTGAGTCATATGCCTCAATTTTGAGTCGAAACGTGTCGGATTTCTTATTGTTGTATTTAGCCTTGTTTCCCCTTTTTTCCCCTTTTATTTCACTAATTGTTCATGTGGCAATTATTTATCGCAGAGCACTGAGCCTCCATTCAAGCAAACCGACAACTTTAGTTCATAGTTATGAACGTCACTGGTGAACTAAGGTGTTCCCTTCTCTGCACTGTAAAACTTTGGTCGATAAGAAACATGTCGACTTTAAACCAAATTGTTCACTTTTTTTATCTAAAACGGCCAGTTCGCTCGACCGAAGACTAGCTGTCCTCAGAACTGAACAGGGCCGATGAGTGAACCATTTGGCTCGTATTTCTGAAGTTTTTCTCTCAGTTTGCGAGGACCGAGAATTTTTTACATGTGTTTGGCGGAGATCACATGCACTTCTGGAAAATTATTGGTGTGTACCACTTTTCATGGGATTTGGTGCATTACCTTTGCGAAAACGCAGGAAAAACTATTTATCTCCCGGAACTTGGGGTCAGGTACTGTGGCTCTCTTAAAAGTACTTTTGGAAAACATAACAGATAGAGAAAAAAATGTATTATTTTGACGCATACACTGAAAAAAATGTATGCACTCACGCTTCATAAAGTATAAGTCGGAGCCCCTACAAACTGTAAAATAGTTGATGCCGACCTAAGAATAGAGATGGAGTCCATTTTAGTATGGACAAGTATGGACGAAGAGTATGGACTCTGAGTTCATACCGTATGAGCCCAGCGACCATACCGCATGAACGATAAGTCCATTTACCTGCTTTTCCATACACGTCATGTTTACGGCACATCTCTGCTCTAGTCGTGAAAGCTAGACCGCATCTACGAGCAGTTCATACCTCAGATTTTCCAAGCATAAGTATGGACTCTCACCATTACCACCATAACCATAACCATTTTTTTCAGTGACACTGAGAAAAAGCTATGGCTTATAACCCAAATAATGGTTCAGATGGAACACCATTAATAGTAGTAAGGGCAGCATATAATAATTACACTTATACCTCAGTGATGGTATAAATACCTTAGTACGGTACGAGATACCTTAGTATGGTTCACAGACCGAGAATCATTGGCTCATTTACGACTATTAGTGGTGTCCCATATGAATCACTAATTGGACTACATTTTGCAATTTGGAACTAATTGTAGCCCGGTTTAAAAGCAACGTATGTGCTATTAGTTCCCCTATGCACATAAGTGTTTTTTCCGGAAGAGCCAGAATTTATAGTTCCAAATTGCAAAATGCAGTCCAATTGGACGGAGTTAAACAGAAAGGAACCAAGCCACATCGGGATCGAACCGAGAAAAAGAGGTTTAAAGTTTGGCTCCTGCATAAGACTCAATGTATAAGATAAACTTCAAGTTCAATTTCTGCAAAAGTTGCTCCGACAAAAACTTTGAATTTTTGGCGATAGATAGTAGAGCAGTGGTTGAGTTTAAAACGACTCAAATCTCAATTTTTTTCCAAAATGTGGGTTGGTTCCTTTCTGCTTAGCTCAGTCCAAAAGGTCTATAAGGCCACATATTTTTTTCAGTGTCGGGCAGCTCCTGAAACCTGACGGTTTAACCGCGGATCACCCTGTATTTCCCGGGAATCAATAGTTTACATTAATAGCCAAAGCTACGACTCTGAGAGGCATATTTTTTCGCTCCGCGTGAAAAAACCCGAGTTAGTCAGAGCGCCGTTAGCCTTTGACGAGCGCCGTCCAAGGGCTTTCATCGGTCGGTGGAGGACCAGCTCGGTTTGATCTTTTCCGCCCGATTCAAAAGCCACTCGACTCGGCTCGAGAGCCAAGCCAGCGTTGTCAATTCTATCCCCGAAACCGCACTTCATAAATCAATGCTCCACGGATTTGCCAACGGCGTGCGTGACGTGGAGGTGTCAAATGACGAGGAGGCGGATTCTCCGGCGGCGCCCCACGTCACCGCGTCCTCGCCCGACGCTCGACTGGGCCAGAACACTTGTTCCATCAAGTGGCCGTTTAGCGCCGTTTTTGATGGATCGTCGTCGCTAATTGATGGATGAGCCGCTCCGGCTTGTCACGCTCTGTTGTCGGACGCACGGATTCGCGCTCATCGCCAACAACGCCGTGCAACAATAAACGGGGGAGTATTCTTCTGTGCTGAGGAAAAACGTCGTTTGGACCTCCAGGCATTGCCAACTTTCGATTGATAAAACACGAATTTCCTTATTAACTTAAGAATATTTTTCTTCCAATTTTTCAGCAAATTTTGTTTGTGGTCTGATCTATAATTCCTGAAAATTTCAAGGTAAAATGTTCATAATTTGCCTCAACAATAAACATTTCTTCAAAGGAAATTTAGCAACTCTCGAATGGTCATCTGGCGTCCTTCCTAAGCGCGGCAGTATACTTCAGCCAGAACAAAATGGACCGAGTTTATCAGAAAGAAACCAACCCACACTAAGTTGTAACTGACAAAAAGGGGTTTGAGGTTTTATGCTTGCATAACACCTTTATTAACGTGTGAATATTTTTCTCCCAATTTTCCAGATAATATTGTTCACAATGTCAACTAAAGTTTCTGAAAACTTCAGGGAAAAATATTCATAACTCTCCTTAGAAATGAATATTTTACGAAGGGAATTTGGCAACTCTCGAATGTTCAAACGGCGCTCCTTCTTAGCGCGGCAGTATTGTCATGTATGGACCACATTTTTTAAGGCACTTAATATCAGAGACAATATATTGTAGAGACCCCGCCCGCACTAAAGAACTGTTAAACTTGGAGGTTAACGCTACTTTTTGTTGTGTACATGGTACTGTGCCAGTGTTGCGTACTGGACTGCTCCCAAACTCAAAAAAAGCTCTAAGTTGAGGCCAAAATGGAGGAAATATCCCACGCTATCCTGAGAGTCCACCTCTACATCAAGACAAACTCACCATGCAAAGATAGGAGCAAATACATTAGCAGGGTTGCCGTGTTTTCAGTTTTGGAGTCCCCAAATAAAGTCGCAGCCCTGTTATTGTATTTGCTCCCTATCTTTGCATGGAGAGTTAGTCTTGATGTAGAGGTGGACTCTCAGGATAGCGTGGGATATCCCCTCCATTTTGGCCTCAACTTGAGAGCTTCTTTTGAGCTTGGGAGTTGATTTCAGAGAAAACAGTGGGACCATCGTGTTTCTCGCGAACGTTTACATAAGAATCAATTGTCAAATCGCAAAGTCCTCACACATGCAACATCTCCATTGTCTTCGAAATATACGGTGTACCCAGCACCCGGATACAACTTTTCGTGCTCTAAGGATATCCGTGTTGCATTCCCGAATCTCTGAAGGCGCTTTATTTGTCCATGCGCTCTCAGCTAGAGCATAAGCATACAGAGAATAACGTCATGTGAATGCCGCTGTCCGATTATTTCGTCAGTTTTATGCTTTTTCCGGGACTCTTGAGCGAAGAAGAATGCTCATAGAAAAAGTATTTTTCTTCGAAAATATCCATGAAATTTTATTCAGAACTTATTTCAGGAGTTGAAAATTGGAATAAACCTTAATCGCTTCTAGTATTCTGTTGCCGTTTTGTTTTTCTACCTTAATCTAAAATTGGTGTCAGCCGGGGAGGAAATAATTTTCATTGGTTTTCCTTCGAAATAACTAAAATGTGATCAGCTATATTTGCAACGTTGCTGATAAAAACGCATGATTTGAAACTTTCATTGTCGATTTACTCAGTCCACTTAAAAGTTGGAGATGACCGAAGTGTTGTGTTTTGTGTAGAGCAAATCAAAGTTGTATCCGCTTATATGTTTGATACCATCCAAAGGAAAAAGTACCTTTGTGCAGAAAAATTCAAAATTGAGACACTCTCACCATCACATGTGAACGTTAAACGAAAAGTTAAGCGCGAAAAATTTCCCATAAAAATACAATTAAGAATTTTGACGCTTCAAATTTTGTAGCTCAAAAAACGTAGTCCGTTGGAAGGATCGGGTCTCAATATGTAGGTTGAAAGTCTGAAAACACAACATTACGCAAGAAGTTCAGGTGTCTCACAGCACCATTATCAATCGCCGAAAAAAAGAATTAAATCCAAAGAAACCAGCATGTAACGATGACGGTACGAAAAAACCATCACTGTTACTTTTGATTTTAATCATTTTGTATTTTATTTTTTTTTTCACAATGGTGTCGTGAAACTCCGAAACGCCCTGAGTAATTTTGTGTGTGTGTTTTAGCCTTGTTTTTACTGGTTTTAGTTGTTATCCTACTATTTCTGTTTTGGGCTGCCTTTGTAGGTGTTTGTTTCTACTATGTGGGTTGCTAGAAAGTTTTCCATCAGAAACTCAAAATCGAAATTTTTCATTCACTTTGACTAAAATTACCCTTTTACAGAAGGTTTTTCTTTTATTAAGCCTCTTAACCCCACGAACAGTTAAATCTTCAGCGTGAATGAATGTTACGATAAGAAACGCTGAAAAAAATAAAAATGTAACCTCGATCAAATCTAGAGGACCGTCACCCTGTTTATTGAGTGCGGGGTGGTGGCATATCTGGTTCTCGGACCGAAACCAACCTCTCCCAAGAGACCCCTCTCGGTATGAATAGAGTTGCGAAACGCTGAATTTTGCGCTCGGACTTTTTATCCACTGCAACTTTAACGAGTCACAATTCCTGAGGGAATAGTTTCCACGGAAAGGACAATTTATTGTTAGAAACGCATCCAAACAAACTTAGGAGCAACTTAATACGGTTATAAATTACATTCACGCCATTATCGCCGGTCTATAATGCAGAAAAATATGTTTCCTGTTTTTTTGAGGATACGTAGGATAAAGCAGCTGAAATGTCATTTTTTATGAACGACTATGTTCCAACTAAAGGAAGTTCCTTCGTGTGATGAGGACGCTGCAATAAAGATAAAAAGACCTACCCAAGTAAAAGTAATATTTAAAAGTACCTAGGTAATATTCACACACAAAAAAGAAAAAAATTTCCATCGGATTTTTGCAAATGTAGTAAACGCATATGCACTTTATACAGACAATTTGAAGCCCTGATCGTTGTAAATCCTGCATCATATCATAGCTTTTTCACAAAACCAAATTGTGTGAAAAATGAATTTCAAAACGTCGTAACTCCGGTTTGATTCGATAGTTTTAGGAATTTACTCGGTAAGGTATCTGGCGCAAATGCTTCAAAGTTGAACATTTCAGCACTACCCTCCCGTGTGCAGTTGCATGAACCAAAGACTGCCATAGATCTCCTTTTTATCTGTTTTCCATCATTGGACTTTAATCTACACATTGTCCAATGAAATTACAACTGTGATGGCCTGTGAAGGGCTTTCAATTTCTTTGGAGCTACATTTCTTCATCGCTCCGGAAAACGAGGAAAAATCAGATGATTTACCTCTAAAGTTTTACCGTCGAATACAACTCGGTACACGTGCAAAAATGTACCAAGTCTATTCTACGAGCTCACCAACCTAAAATATGACCGGCTATTACTTTCAGAAGGAAAATAAACATGCTTAACTCGAACAAAAACACCCATTTCATTAGTTGACTCAAATGTGAATCCAGATTTCATGATGGAATAATTTTCCCCCTTCCACGCCGTTAATGTATCTTATGTCTTCAATATATTATGTCCCAAATGATATTGAAACGAACTGTGAAAGTTGTGGGCTGCGAAATTGGGGCACGTTATGACCGCATATCCACATTTAGCACTAAACAGGATTTTTGGCAACTTAGCGAAGAGCGCAAAGCGCTCTAGTCTCCCGTCATCAGTCAATTAAGGCAGTGACAGAATTCGGCCTTAATTCAGTTAATAACGGTGCGTTTTTAATAAATACTGCCCAGGGTGATCCCCCCTTCCCCACGGTACATGACCCTCGCAATCCTCATCCCACCAGCGCCGCCGTGTGTGTACTGTCGCGGACAAATCATTGCAACGCTCACTTCACCCCATTTTCCTCTTCATTACCACTCCCCTCCCCATCGCTCCATCCCTCTCAGTCCCCGCGCTAACATTCTCCTCTTTAGTTCCTTCATCGTGTCCGACCAAATGTGAAGTTGTTAATTTTCGGCCGTTTAGCTTCGATTAGAGACGATTCGATGTCTGGTTCCAGAACCGAGTGTGACTGGAACCATCCACAGAGACTAATTCGATGGCTACACCTCAAAATCACGCGTATCTCGATTCCATCGATTCAAAATTTCTGCATATTTTATACTTTATCCAAAGATTATATAGATTCTACGCACACACAAATGTGTTCACAATATTCATCGACTTTCAATGAAATCGAGGAAATTGGCTAAACGAAACAAAATTGAGTCAGGTCACGTTCTGGAAGGGGGGGGGGAGCTAGGAGTTGTTTTGAAATGAACTAGCCACTCATTTTCTTTTGTCAATAATTCAAGTTTGAGATTAGTTTTTATGTAAAACAAAGAGTTGAATCGTTTCTTCAACCTTGAGTCTCACGGAGGCATATCAGATCAAACATCTTCTTCGAGGATACATAGGACCTGACATCTACAATGATCATTGTCAGAATAATGATTACTTCTTCATCGTGAATATTTTGTAGACTTAACTGAAAGTCTAAGGTAGTTGTAGGAGGTTTCGACTCTCCTGCAAATGTCATGGTCTGTTGCTCACAAAATCGCATTTTTATCGTTAGGATTATAGATTAGCAAAAAATAGTAACACAAACTGATTGCGGTGGACGCACGGGTCGTTGGTATGTTGGAGTATTTTTTTTCTGCCAACGTACGTTAAAAACTCAGCATTAAGCTGAAAATTCTCACAACAGAGGGAATAACTCCTTTGGAGTAATCAGTTTGTGTAAAAATCGCCTGGCAAGGCTTATGCGGAGCTGTTTGGATAATCGCTCACTAGATGGCGCAAGTTTACTTGCCGCCAGCGTCCGCTTGCCCAAGTCTCGGGCTGGTTTTCACGACCTCTCGAGCTTGGTAGCAGGAAATTCAGGAGGCTGCACTGCACTGATGATTGGCCCAACAAGGCCGAAACGCGTCTGCAGTTGCCTTCCTGAATATGGACGTAACTAGTGTTGCACCAAACAGCATATCTCTATGAGGGAAACCGTTACTCCAAAGGAGTTATTCCCTCTGTTGTGAGAATTTTCAGCTTAATGCTGAGTTTTTAACGTACGTTGGCAGAAAAAAATACTCCAACATAAAAAATAGTAACCCTGGTAAAAATTGGCAGTAGAATCTGTGTTCCAAAATACCATAGACCTACAGCCGGCTGTAAGATTTCCAATAGCTTCTATAGCCGGCTACACAATTTCTCATAGCCTTTTATAGCCGATGGTGATTAAGCAACAGCCAGACGATAAAGTTTATGCTAAACGTTACTAAATATGGATACTAGGACTTAGTTTTTGGACTACCGCTCTCTTTTTGTGCCGTAGTATCTTGATTTATTTCGCGAGGGAAGCTCCGTACTTTTGATGGATGCCTGTCATTCTTAATATGTTGGAGCGCCTTCAATTTCGTATGATACTGTGCAATACCTCTGGTGTGAAATAGTTGCTTCAGACGCCGAGGCACGCTGCGCTGCGGTGCGGCAGGCGGGCAGACTGGCGCCTACAAACCTAACAGGGATACTTCACGCATTGCGCAATGCGTGAAGTATTCCTGTTAGGTTTGTAGGCGCCAGTGCGTCACCGCTCCGCTTTGTGTTAGGCTCTAATGTTTAATCTCGCGGAGTCAGCGTTTTTTAACTCATGATTTTGAAATTTTTGCACACTCTGTATGGACTATTCTCATTTTAATTGATGAAAAAAAAATATGTTTTAAAGGAAAATATAATGTGTGTTTTGTAAATATTAAGGTAGTTCCGTATCAAACTTAATGATTTCCAAAGCACACGAATTTCTACACAATTTCTTTTAGCCTTTTATAGCCGATGGCGATAAAGTGTAAAGCCCGGCGATAGGAACTATAGCCCGACTGTATACTTTTTTATAGCTTCATATAGCCCGGCTATATGATTTGCTCCGCTTTCTACAGCCAGCTGTATGATTTTCGATAGCCTTCTTTAGTCGGCTATAAAAACTCCTATGGTATTTTGAAATGTAACTCCTATCGCCAATTTTTACCGGGGAAAATATTTTAAATTTCATAGTTTCTGCGGTCAATTTATTAGCGGAGGTATGACCTTAAGAAAACCAGAGCGTATATTACATCATTCATCGCAGCAGTGCAGACCATGGTTTTCCCCACCTTGGATTCATCAACCAGTGATACACCCTTGCCTGCCCCACATATGACACGGATGAAACCAAGGTGGAAGGATCCACGATTTGCAATGCCGCGATGAATGATATAATACGCTCTTTATTTCATTGAGCGACAACTCCGATAGTTGGGTGTGGAAACTTGGTGATGGACAGATCTTATTTTTTTTGCAGATCTACATAATCAAAAATAATTAAAACTTGATGCTGACCAGCGCAACCCACACTTACTTGTTAAAACTGCATGACGTAAAAAGTGTCTATGGAATGACGTTAATATTAAGCGATACGCGCTCTCATCAGCGGCGCCGGTTGACTGATTGAATTACTAAAGAGTCTGGACTCTGGATCGTAAGGACTCTCTTTCCAGTGGAGATAAATTTCCGTCCGTTCCATTCGTAATTAATTGGGTTCGACATTTGACAACAACGCAATAACAGTGGACACTGCATCGGTAATTCAATGCAATCCGATTTCCATAAATTCAACGCACCTTTACCTCTGACGCTCAAGTGCACCCCTGCTGCTACACTCACCCCCTCCTCGAGCGACACATAATTGAAACAAATGTTTATCGCTCGTCCCAAACATGTGCCCTCGAACTCCGGCCCGACGCGGTTGTTTATTTTTACCGGCTTCGCACCCGCGCTAATTTTGATTTTTCAATTTTTCGTCGCGTCTGGTTTTTTTTAAATGACGGTGCCTCGGATAGTTTTCTGCATGAGGGAACTCATCTGTAAATTGAAATGGGCAGTGGGCTGAGTTGACTCAACACTCGGCAGAAGTTGCGCAAATGCCTAAAATCGACAGCACGAGCGTTACCGGCGGACAGCAATGGAGATGTTGCATGTGTGAGGTATTTGCGATTTGACGGTTGATTCTTATGTAAAAGTTTGCAAGAAACACGATGACGCCACTGGTTTCTCTGAAATCAACTCCCAAGCTCAAAAAAAGCTTTCAAGTTGAGGCCAAAATGGAGGGGATATCCCACGCTATCTTGAGAGTCAACGTCTACATCAAGACAAACTCTCTATGCAAAGATAGGGAGCAAATAAATTGACAGGGCTGCCACTTTATTTGGGGAATCTAAAACTGAAAACACGGCAGCCCTGTCAATGTATTTGCTCCCTATCTTTGCATAGAGAGTTTGTCTTGATGTAGAGGTGGACTCTCAGGGTAGGGTGGGATATCCCCTCTATTTTTGCCTCAACTTGGGAGCGTTTTTTGAGCTTGGGAATTGGTTTCAGAGAAAACCAGTGACACCATCGTGTTTCTCGCGAACTTTTACATAATAATCAATAGTCAAATTGCAAATTCTTCACACATGCAACATCTCCGATTCTGGCCGAAGGTGGAAACAAGAGCAACAATTGGACGTATTTTTGCCATATGGAACTATGTGCATTAAGACATGAGCCCTGAGACCCATAAGAATACTTGCTTAACAGGGCTCACGAAATAATGCACATAGTTTCCTTTGTCAGAAATATGTCCAATTTGAATTGCGGGCCGAGCGGCACTCCCGACTATTTACGAGTCGTCTCTGATTGGCTGATCCGTCTAGTGCCCACATTCTGGAGCCCTTGGGGAAAATAACACAGGGTACATTTTTCATCGAAAACAAAGAAACAAATAGCCGTCGCAGTTTTCAGAGATCAATTCTCCCGATTTTTCTGAAGAAATTCGTGGGTAATACATGAAACTTTTTTCTCAAACACACATAACAATTCGACCTAGCATTTTGTGTTTCCATGACACAAAGTGGACGTATTTTTGTTAAACGGAACTAAGCGCCAAATTGAATTCCTTTTGAGGATTTTAGAATCCCGGATAGCGCGTTCTGTCAAACGGACCTCAGCGCCATAGAAAAGCATTGCGAGCATAGGACGGAACGAGCATCGCACTCTGCAACACCCGTCAATCAAAACCCCCCGCTCCTTACCTCCCCCTATGGCGCTTAGTTCCGTTTGATAGAAATACGTCCAAGTGTCATACATCAAGTTGTTCAAAATATTTCAAAGCGTTTTGCTATTTAGTTCTCCTTTAATAAAATCTAACATGAGACGAAAAAAGCCAACGCCTTGTGCAGTGAGACTAATTCTAATTAAATCTGAATTTCACCCTATCTTTTGGACTCTTTGAACATTCCATCGTTCCCCTCTTCATTTTCCTCCTCAGGAAATACGCACATTTTCCTCCCTCGCTCTCATTCCCTACACACTCTCTCTCTCTCTCTCTCTCTCTCCCTTAGATTGACTGAAGCAGCTTGATGAAACGACCACAGCGAATTTTTCGCCGAGTCCGTTGCCCCATAAAACTATGCAACAATAAACAGACTGCACTCTGTCAGCTCGCAAGAACGCACTTCGGGAAAAGCTCGAGCGCTAGTTGGAGGGACTTCGCCGTAGCCAAGTAGTGCTGAAAAATCTTCGATTCTCTCTCTTTTAGCCCTCGCAAAATATCGACATTTCACCCGATAACCCGGCAACGTTGCGGGATTTCACCCTTGGCTGAAATAATGAGGGCAGTTAGGCGTGCGTCGGACTCGGACCCCCGGCCCCGGCCCCGGGGGGAAAGAACCCCATTAAAAAAATTAGTTTGCAAGGACTAACTTTCGCCGGGGCACTCGGGTTAGCTTGTTGGTCGCGGGAGCACCAACTGTTGACTTATAACGGGGGTAAATGGTTTGTTGCCGGACTGGTGTAGCGGCAGATCGAGCGCGTTGGTAGCACTGCTTGAACATATACCATTTTAAACTGTTTTGAAAAACAGTCAAAAACATCCTTAAAAAGGAAAAATGGGCGAAAATGACAGGTAAAATAATCAGACAGCCAAAACGACGATCCTCAATGGTTAGCAATCATTCTACGATGACGTCATTGTCCAAGGACACCCCTAAATGAGCGAACTTAGCCGGAAATGGCCGAAAATAGCTGAGAACCCCTAAAAACAGACCGAAGTAGCCGGGATAAGCCGCATCGCGTTCGGATGCAACAGGCACCATACATTCCTATCACGGTGTCTCACAGTGGCGTGGCGTGCTTTGCGATACATGGCTTGATCTGCCATTTAAACCTATGGAATAAGATCGATAAACAGGGTGTTCGCAGCGAACACCTTAATAATCGATTTTTTACTATAGGTACATATAGGGAGATATCGATAATCGATCATTTACGCCACGCCACTGGTGTCTCAAAATTTCCCCGTATAATCAAAATCAGATGCTCAAATTTCTATAATAAGCCCGTTGATTCGTCCAAGATCAGGACCTATGACGTGCCGTGAATGATCATTTATCGATATTTTTCTATTTTAAGCTAAAGTAAAGAATCGATTATTTAGATGTTCAATCCGAAAACGCTGTCTATTGATCATTTTTCATAGGTTTAAATAGCAGATTAATCGATATGTTGCAAAGCATGCCACGCTACTGCAGAAATAAAGCTGCTGAGTTTCAAAAGTACCAGCTTTTTTCCTTTCATCATACAAATCAAAGACATTTTTGTACCTAATTTTCAAAGTACAAACATAAAGACACATTTTTTCCGATGGAACTCATTTATAATTATTTTTATGCGAGAGGCGAAAAAAACACGGATCATTTTGTTAAAAAATAAGCATGAAATTCTATCTCTAGGATCAAACCTGCCCACGGATTCATGACGTTGCAGATTCAAATAATGATTTTTTTTAGTTCTCAAGGAATTTGCAAGTTCTTCAGTAATTTGAAAAGTCTTGGCAGAGCCTGACTCTGCAAAAAAAAAAAAAAAAAAAAAAAAAAAAAAAAAAAAAAAAAAAAAAAAAAAAAAAAACAAGTTGGATTTTGCAATAGCAAAATCGATAGCAATATTCGTCATGGGAACGTTAGCTTCTGGGATATGAAAACGTTAAGGTACAGTTCGTTTGTAGTATCTTCTGAATTGAAGGGGCTATGTAATTTTGTGTTGACATCTCTTTTTTAACATTTTTAATTATTTTCTTTGCATACAAGAAAGCTGTTCTGTACCAATTATTTATTTTCGTTGGATTATATAGGTATGGTTTTCGGAAGTTAACGCATTTAAGTTTCAGGTTCGCTTTTTCGGCGTAAAGTATACATAAGGTGTCCCAAAAGCACCGGGACTTGTTCTGTAACTTCAAAAGTAAGATAGATACAGACATGATCTTGATCTCATTTTAAAGATCAACTCAATACCTATCGATTAAAACCAAGATCAGCTCAATCGAATAAAAATTGACCGAGTAAATGGCAATTTGAAATCAGTGAGGAAAGTTTACCCCTACGGTTTTTAAGGAAAATTCTTCATCGCCGTGAATCGAAAAATCGGCCTGTAAAGTGATGCTTATTGTGTTTTTTGATTTTCGAGGTGTCATTTATCGACATTTTGTCAGTCTGGGAGGGGGGGGGGGGGGAAATTGGGAGTTTATGCCGATGATACGCTCGTGCTAGCAGCGTCGAAAAGTTACAGGGAGGCTCGTTTTAATGCTCAATCCCACCTAAATAGGATTAATAAATGGACTAACAAAGATAAAACAAAACTAAATGCGTCTAAGTCGGTAGAAATTGTGTTCACCAACAGACCTTTTGTTCACATTCCTCTTCATTTAGGAAATTCTGAAATTCCTCGCGACGTTCAGTCGCCCGTTATTTAGGCCTCCATCTGGATTCCAGGCTCAAATGGGGTGCACAATAAAGAAAAAAGTCGAACAATTAAGACTTAAATTTCACGATATGCAGTGGCTGATAGGCCGCAAATCCAAGTTACCCTTAGAAACCAAAGTGCTCCTCTACAAGTCAATGTTGAGACCGGTTTGGAGTTATGGATGCCAGTTGTGAGGCTGCGCATCCAAATCTAACATTAAAAAGATAGAAATCATCCAAATGAAAATTTTACGAAGCATTTCAAAAGCCAGATGGTATGAGAGAAACGTGGATATTCGCGCTGATCTCAACATTGACTCTGTAGAGGACTACATAACAAAAACTAGTCGTGATTAGCTCCCTTTGCGAGCTGACACGTCTAGCCGGGGAGTGCCCCTGGACCCCAGTTCTACGCTTCGCGACGAACTTGCGACTCGCTCCGCGAGCCGCCACCGCCCCGCACAGTTTTTAACATTGATGAGGAGACAACATCTATGTCTTAATCTTCTTTTTCACCAAGTTTTACAGAAATTGATGTTCTAGGAGTCCGGACCGCGTTTTCCTGCGGGGCCGCCATCTTGGATTTGGAAATGTTGAAAATCTGACCAAAAATGCGAGTTTTCCGTCAAAATACACCTCCTAATAACGAATTTCACAAAAATCGATGGATCGGAAGCCAAGATAACAACTTAGACCACGATCGCCATTTTTGATTTTTGAATTTTTAAAATCGGACCTAAAATTCTAATTTCCCGTCGAAATACACCTCCTAGTACCGAGTTTCACAAAAATCGATCGATATCAGGAAGCGATGTAGCATTTTAGACCACGATCGCCATTTTTGATTATTGAATTTTGAAAATCGGACCTAAAATTCTAATTTCCCGTCGAAATACACCTCTTAATATAAAGTTTCACAAAAATCGATCGATATCAGGAAGCGATGTAGCATTTTAGACCACGGCCGCCATCTTGAATTTTTGAATTTTGAAAATCTGACCTAAAATTCTAATTTCCCGTCGAAATACACCTCCTAATACCGAATTTCACAAAAATCGATGAATCGGAAGCCAAGATAGCAATTTAGACCACGTTCGTCATCTTGAATTTTTGAATTTTGAAAATCGAACCTTAAATTCTAATTTCCCGTCGAAATATACCCCCTAATACCGAATTTCGCAAAAATCGATCGACATCAGGAAGCGATATAGCATTTTAGGCCACGGCCGCCATCTTGGATTTTGAAAATCCGACCAAAAATTCGAGATCCCCGTCGAAAAGTACCCCCGGATACCGAGTTTCACGAAAATCGATCGAACAGGAGCCGACTTNATACGTTTATGAAATGCTTCAAAATTCTTTTCCCAATTACTTCATGAGCGTGTGCAAAATGTCAAAATTAATTGGAAGACATTTTGAGTTTCAGAGATATGTACGAAAGCACGTTCTACATTTCTCTTAAGGTATATTTTAAAAATATTCATAATTTAAAATTTTTGGTTCAAAATGGGTTTTAAGAATATTATTATAATTAATGACTTTATTTGTAGTTTTAAAGCGGAAATAAAAAAAGGGGGAAAAATAACATATGCAAAGGTCTCATTTTTGGAAAACGGTCAGAGTTAGAGAGGTGTAAATTAGCCGGCATTAAAAAATAACGAACGGCGCTGCAGGGAACAAAGGCAACCGAAAGTCACAGCTTTTTATCCGAGGGCTCTTCAAAACGCCCCAACGACTGATGGGGTGCCAATTTGGCCCCGCAAAGTCTCTCCACAGGTCGTAGGAATAATGCCTCCGCGGGGAGCTGTTCTGGAGATTGCTACTTTTGGGTCGGCCCGTCGGC
>NW_017566800.1:917461-1078612 GCF_001854935.1 Bemisia tabaci
GGGCGGAGGGTGGGGGCCCAAATCATATGCATTCTTTCTACGGCCGTGCATTCTTCCGAGCCGTTTCACGCGGAATTATTCACGACCGAGACGCACCGACTCGTAAAATTGCCGCCGAGGCTCGGGACCTTACTGTCGTGCTAAGGAAGAATGTCCTATGAACACTCGGATGTTGCCTAATTGCTCTATATAAAGGTTAAATGTAACCTCGAGTTAGGTTAGGTTAGGCTAGGTTAGGTAGAAATCAAAGACATAAAGACGGAGTGCTCGTATCTAAAAGCACGGGAAAAAAGTGAAGCCTGGTTTGGCGCTGGGTGTTTGTGTGAGTGTGTAAATGAGCGCGGGAATCCATGGCGGCAAACGGAAATTTGATTTGAACTTGTCCTCTTGATTTTTCCTTATTTCTTCTTCTGAACGTGTTTGAAATGCCTAAAACGATTATATCAAGAAAGTTCGGTCTGCGTCCTGATATAATACACCTACTTTTGCTCAGTAACAGGCAGTGATCTCAGATAAAGTTAGTTTTTCTTCTGCTCATGGTGGTTCTGCAGGTTCAAACAGGTCGTTACAGTTCTAGATGACCGTCACTCCCAAATGAAATTAATCGGTCGACGACGGACCAAAGCTAACTAAGTTAAAGAAATATGAGTGGGTAAGTGAATTTGGGCAAAAATCAACCTAGAATACTTTGTTTCCGCAATTATTTTACTCAGTTCCCGCCCTATATTTGAATTCAAACTTGTCCCGATTTCGCCGCCAATCCTCTAGCCAATAGTAGAGGTGGTTGAAAAGAAGCTTCATTTTTTGCTTTTAGCCCTCCGTCTTTATGTCTTTGGTAGAAATATAGGTATATATATATAGGTTAGGTGCGGCGTAACGCATACTGCCGTATTAAGGAGGAGCATCGTATGAACATTTAAGCGTTACCGAATTTCTATGGCTAAAACATAAAATTGTGGATATCACACGGAGAAAAAAAAACCTCGTGCGTGGGACCCGAAGTTTAGGTCATATGGATCTCTGAAGTTTTCGGATTGAGCATCTGAACACTTTAGATCTAGCTGTCGCGGTTCGGATCACACGTCTGAAACTTTAGTGCTTACATCTGAAGTACTTCAGATGTGAGAACCGAAGTTTTTCGGATGTGAAAACCAAAGTACTTCAGATGTAAGAACTGAAGTTTCAGATGTGTGATCCGAACCTCAGCAGCTGGACCTAAAGTGCTCAATCCGAAAACTTCAGAGATCTATATGGCCTAAACTTCGGGTCCCACGCATTCACGAGGTTTTTTTTCCGTGCAAAACGGTTTTTTTTTGCCGAAAGTTACATCCCTCCTCCTGAAAGCATCGATGTTTTCCATGCACAATTGTCTATAACTCCGTTCAAACAAAACTTTGAGCTTCTAAAAAAGGTATTATTGGTATAACTCCGTTCAAACAAAACTTTGAGCTTCTAAAAGTGGTTCCATTGGTTTCTTCGTGAAATTTGCCTCTAGCAACACCCCTTGAAATTTAAAAGGTGACGAAATAAGCATAAAAATTCGCATTTTGCGTCAAAAATTTCATGTGCGGCCGTTCTGATTGATTCGATCCACTGTGCGGCACTAGACCCTGCTAAAAATGTTCCATGTAGAATCACGTGGAAATGACCCGATTTCCATGAGATTTCAGGGAAATCTTAACGTTTCCATGCAACTCACACGGAGACCAAGTCATTTCCATCAAGTCTTCGTGCGGAAATGAAAACAATGTCTTATGAGCTCGACATGGAACTCGTAACACTTCCATGAAACTCACATGGAAACCAGGTCACTTCCATCAAACCTTCATGAAAATGAAAACAATTCCTCGTGAGCTCGACAAGGAACTCCTGACAGTTGGAATCCTTGACTCACATGGAATTCAAGTCAGCCGTTTTCTTCTTCTTCTTCTTCTTCTTCTTTTGATTTCCTTTTCAAGGACAAAAAAGTCAGCAAATTTTTCTACAAAAATTGGACAACGTCTTGTCTCACCCGCACATAGTTCACTGGAAAAAAAAAAAAAAAAAAAAAAAAAAAAAAAACACACCCACATATTGGATCTACAGTCCAGACTCTTAAAAACATCGAAAAGAAAAAATAATCTCGATTAAATCAGATTTGAGCTTAAATCAAGAATCAAGCCTCTTAATTTGAGCAGGTTCCTTTTTGATCTAAGCTTAAATCTGATTGAATCAAGAGTCCTTTTCCTTGTCAATATTTTCAAGAGTCTGGACTCTAGATCCAATGGGTTTTTTTATCCAGTGTTCTGTTTAGTATAAATACGTCCCATTCGCTTTTCCCGAAAATAAAAATATGAGCGAGTGGAAATTTGGCCACATTTGCATGTTCATACGGAGTTATTTCTTAGCACGGCAGGTGGAGCCCTGATCAAAGCGGAAACAATCGTGAGCCGGGAGCTAAGGTTCCCGCTCCGGAATCCGGATGTTAATGAGAAAAAGGAAGGCGCTACCGTGGCGCAGTCATTTACCTCGCGCCCGGGCCCCATGCAAATATGTCTTTGAAGAAAAAGGAAGAATTTTATATCCGCCCTCGGAAGACGTGATCTCCGGTATTTTCGTCCCCGTGAGATAACCATATGCTCCGATTCGGGACATCCGCATGAGCATGTTCCAACATGAAACCCGCTATTAAAAAATGTTTCGCATTTGTTCATATTTACGAATAACGATCGGACCATATCGATGGCGAAGACTGCGTATCTTCATTGCAACGCTCAATTCGTCGATCCCCTCACGAAGAAACGTAACTACTTTCCGATGCTGCCACACCTCCTATTGCAAAGTGAATTTTTAACAGGAGAATCTTTGGCATTTCTGACTGAAAATTTCACTGATTTTTTCTCTGATCTCTTTGAAAAATCAGAAAAATTTTAGGAACAAATGTCGAAGGTATATTCTGGTAGAAAATTGAATTGTTTGAGTCAATTTTGAAATTTTGGAATGGAGTTACGTTCCCTCGTACTGGAAACGACGAATTGGATCGAGTTTATCAGAAAGGAACCAACCCACATGAAGTTGAAACTGGAAAAAAAAAGAGGTTTGAAGTTATATTCCTGCATAAGACTCAAGGTGGAAAGTAAGCTTTAACCCCTTATTTTCACAAACCAATATTTATTTCGACTTAGAGTTTTTGGCAGAGGAAAATATACGACTATACAGGCACTCAAAAACATTCTCATCTCAATTTTTCGAAAATGTGGGTTGGTTCCTATCCGATGAACTCGATTCAATTATATCCTATCATAGATACACACATTTCTACGAACAGCCCGAAACAATGGTAACAGTAGAAAAACAAGGGGGGAACAGGAAACAAGGTAAAATACAACAATATAAAACCCAAGACAAAAAAATAGTTGTCTTTTCTTTTTTGATCGCCGCCACCAAGATGTAGCTCTCAGGTTGTTCTTCGATATTTTTAGTGCTACCGCGGTTAACGACATCATAAACCGTGCTTTTCCAGGCGCGATATCTCAGTTAATGTTCAGCGTAAAAATTTGCTGTCCGGACGGATCTTATTAGTTTTAGTTGATCTGCAGGAATAAGGCATCAAAACACGATTCTGTGACCAACGCAACTGACCGATTCGCCTTAAATGGCAACCTCGGTCCGCAATCTCCGTAGCCAGAGACGAACAATATCGCAGATGCATTGAAAAATCAACGTCAATCAAGGCGACGAATAAAAAGTGCAAAACGTCGAGAAGGGGGGCGGGCGGGCGGCGCAAAAAAGGGGCGAAAAAATTAATTCTTCTCATCAAGTCACGTTCGGGCGGGCGCGGGGTCACGAGGTGCGAAAGGCGCCCGTGGCGCGATCTTGTTTCAGATACGTTTCTGACAGCCCCCCCCCCCCCCCCCCCCCNAAAAAATGCGAGGGAAAACTGTAATTAATAACACTCCAATTATTATCCGGAACTCTTCATGGAAATCCGCGAGGGATGAGCGGCGACTAGAAAAGAGGACGCGTCGAGAAAACGGCCGTCCGAGAAAAAACGTCGTGTAAACCAGTGGCGTGGCGTGAATTGCGATATATCGATTGTTATGCCATTTAAACCTATGGTAAAGAATCGATTATTAAGGTGTTCGCTGCGAACACCCTGTTTATCGATCTTTTTCCATAGGTTTAAATGGCATAACGATCGATATATCGCAATTCACGCCACGCCGCTGGTGTAAACGTCGCACAGTGGATCGAGACAATCAGAGAGGTCGGACATGAAATTATTTACTAAAACTGCAAATTTTGGTGTTTATTCCGTCACATTTTACGTTTCAAGGGGTGTTTTCGGAAGAAAATTTCACGAGGAAACCGATGAAATCACTTTCAGAAGCTCAAAGTTTTGTTTAAACCGACTTATAAGTAATCAAAGTTTCAAAATTTTGTCCAACCTCTCCTATTGACTCGATCCACTGTGCGTCGGAACGTTGCCGCTTTCCTGAAATCTTAGACCTTTTTAGGAAAATTATTATTTTTTCCCCTCGAAATTTGTGGAGGATTTTATTCGCAATGGAGAGTTTGCTTCGTCTGAAAGTTTTTAACAAGCAAAGTTCGCAGTATTATTTTTTCATAATATTCTTCTGATGCCCAAATTGTGGAGAAATAGATTGAAAAGTGAGAAAATTGACTGCCTCGTGACGTCATCTGGCGGCATTTTAAATTTAAACACGTGTATTTTAGCAGATTCGGTTATTTTGTCATATCTCATTCAATAATTGTTCAATTTAGAAACCGAGGATGTCTTTGTGCTCTGTCTTCCTTGTCTGCAACGTCTCCATTCAATCTTCGCAAATTTTCAGTAAAAAAAATTTGACAAAATTAACCAGAATTAGCCTAACAACATGAGATATTTCTTATTTTCCTCTTATTTTTTTTTTTCAATTATCTGTTCAAAAAAAAATGCGAACTATGTTCTGACTTACAATTTCGTGAATTCCCTGGTAAAAATTGGCAGTAGAATCTGTGTTCCAAAATACCATAGACCAACAGCCGGCTGTGAGATTTCCAATAGCTTCTATAGCCGGCTACACAATTTCTTATAGCCTTTTATGGCCGATGGCGACTAAGCAACAGCCAGGCGATAAAGTGTATGCTAAACGTTACTAATTACGGATTGAGTTGTTGGACTACTGCTCTCTTTTTGGGCCGTAGTATCTTGATTTATTTTGCGAGGAAAGCTCCAAACTTTTGAAGGATGCCTGTCATTCTTAATATGTTGGAGCGCCTTCAATTTCGTATGATACTGTGCAATAACTCTGATGTGAAATAGTTGCTTCAAGCGCCGTGGCAGGCGGGCAGCCAGCGCGAAACACGCATTGGCGCCTACAAGCCTAACAGGGATACTTCACGCGTTGCGCAATGCGTGAAGTATCCCTGTTAGGTTTGTAGGCGCCAGTGCGTTGCGCGCCGCTTTGTGTTAGGCTCTAATATTTTATCTGGTGGAGTCAGCGTTATTCAACTCATGATTTTGAAATGTTTGCACATCCTGTATGGATTATTCTCATTTTAATTGATGAAAAAAAAAATATGTATTAAAGGAAAATATAATGTGCGTTTTGTCAATATTAAGGTGGTTCCGTATCAAACTAAATGATTTCCAAAGCACACGAATTTCTTCACAATTTCTTTTAGCCTTTTATAATCGATGGCGAAAAAGCAACAGCCAGGCGATGAAGTGTAAAGCCCGGCGATAGGAACTATAGCCCGGCTGAATAATTTTTTATCGCTTCGTATAGCCCGACCGTATGATTTTCTCCGCATTCTACAACCAGCTATATGATTTTCTGTAGCCTTCTATAGCCGGCTATTAGAATTCCTATTGTATTTGGAAACGCAGCTCTTATTGCCAATGTTTACCAGGGTTTATTTTGCATAGTCAACGAGAAATTTGTAGGATGTGCCAAGGTATTATGTTGTTCAATTCTTCATAAAAACAATAAAAAGGAGTGGGATATTGCAGCAACGTGAAAAAAATAATCAAAACTCAGTTTTGCCATGCTGAGAAACAACGCCGTATGAGCATTCAAAATCAAATTTCCAGCGATAAAATATGAACTTTTGAGGGCTGATATGAGTGTTTTTCCTTGACATTTTTAAATAATTTAGATCAAATCGCAAATGAAATTCTGTGAACATTTGGAAGAAGAATATTCACAGATTATACGAAAAATTTGTGTTTTATCGAAGGAGACATGGCAACCTCTGATGGCTCTCACGGCGGTCATCCTCAGCACGGTTAAAGTTGGTCCTCTGAATTTGAGTACCATTAAAAATTTGAAAATATACCCGACTCAACCAATAGTTTAAGACGTATATTTATTTTGGTTGCGATTTCTCGAGAAGAGAGTGGTGGAAAGAGGTTGGTGCACGTAGCGTTGAGTGGCGACAAATGAATTGCAGTAGATAGACTGCAGTGGTTGACCACGACCCACGACCACATGTAGCTGTCACCTCGCGTAGAGCCCAGCGAAAAAAAAAATTAAGTGTTAATTTTCCAACCGCCATTTCTCTCCTGCGGAAAATTCCGTGCCATCCATAACTTTCCACGTGAAGTCACCTCTCACCCTACGGAGTCCAATCTGCTTTCATCGCAGGTGTTGCATGATGCTCTCTTTACTCCCACAACTCATGTCCGAATCCAGAGGAAAATCGTGTACAACGATTACGTTGAGTCGGTTGAGTCTTTCTGGATAAGACTAGAAATTTCCAACTGTACATTTCTTTCACGAAACGTTACATACCAGTATTGCCGTCCACAACAAAATCGTAGAAACTCCAATCAACACTTTGCATTTTTCTTCCGCACATACTGTACTATTACAAGAGAACCTGATCATTGAGATGCTTCATTTCGTGAATTTGAATTCTCAGTGGTATGCCACAGTTATTTTAGAACTAAGAAGGATAAATGGACTGCATTTTGCAATTTGGAACTATAAATTCCAGCCCGGTTTAAAAACAACGTATGTGCCATTAGTTTCCCTATGCACATGATTGTTTTTCCAGAAGAGCCAGATTTTATAGTTCCAAATTGCAAAATGGTCGTTAGTTTTTCGGTAATGATACATTTTTTTGGTGAAGAGCTGAAAACATCTGGAATGGAGTTATGGCGTTTTCACTGAGGACGGCAGAATAAGTTGCAGCTGAGAAATAACTTACGAAGTCTGTTAGATTAGAAACCGGATTTTGGTGATAACTAGCTAACAATGCGTCCGAATTAGGTCTTCTATTCCGGTTAGGTGTCATCGGCCATGTTTTGTTGAGTTGGTGAGCTATTCAATCGTTTGAGTGCTCTACAAAAGAAGAACTATAATGGCAAAACGAAAACAAGAAGCGCATGCCTATCGGCTGAGCTAGCGCTTAAAAAAGGTAACTGACAATAATCGGGTTTAAGGAAATTTGACTTCGGTGTTAAAAAAGGATAAAAATATAATCCTTTTGTGCAAGATATTATTAAAAAAGCAGATTATAAGACTGAACTCGATTGTTCTTATTTTCCGTGGAGCGCTGCCTACTCTCGATGTTAATTTGCGAAGGAGCGAAGACTCCTTTCTCCAACAAGGTTCCGTACCCCTTTTATCGTAACTCAAAAGTCATCCAGTTCCGGAGGTTTTCAATCTAATCAATTTCCGGTAGTTATCTCAACGATGGATCCGAAGTTCTCTGAACTCCGGAAGTTTGTAATCCAATCATATCCGGTGGTTTTCCCCTTTAAACGTGTACGTTGCGGCTATTACTGTTTCCAACTCCGCGGAGAGATAAGTCGATATTAGGATGAGAATATTTTATATCGCAAATGATCGCCCGCAACAAAATGAACAAGTTGGCTTACAACTTATTTTTTTAAACAAAAAGTTGATGTCGAAAACTCTTTCCTCCCCTCCTCTTGACTCTCTATGAGAGCAAACGGCTTGCATATTTTTTTCATCGGCTTGTATATTTTATTTCAAAATAAAAAAAGTGCGCAATTTCTCTCAAAAACACTACTTTCAATTTTTTGACCAAACTTTCCCCCTACTCCCCATACATAAACAAATCGACCGAAAACGTATTATCTCTAATACAAGAATTTTTTTTTAATCCAAATGCATTTTAATTATTCAACCCAACGCTCTCCTGGCCTCATCATGACCGAATTGGCTTGCTCATACCTCCTAACAGATGAGAGCTTTATATTTTCGGAAGCTTTAAGTTTTGAGTTTTCAGCCCAACTTCTTTCCTTCCGCCAAATCTGAAAACATATTGAAACATGTTGGACGGTAGCGATACATATTGAAAATATCAAGATGAGAGCCAATACACTGTGGTACTACAAAATTTGAATTTATTACTCACATTGGGTTGTAACGAAAGGCCTTTGCATTTGTTATAACCCAATGGGAGTATTAAATTTAAATTATGTATTATCTCCGTATATTGACTATCATCCTAATATTTTGAAAAACATAAGCTTGAAACATATCGACAAGAAACTTCCAAATTTATCTCACTTGCGACGACGTCTAAAAATCTCCGACCCTGTCTTATTTTTTGAGAGAAGAACAAATGGACATCATTTCTTGAACTTTTTCCAAAAGTTACCTCGCACCAAAGGAAAAAACAAAGGTTAAGTTCTTAGGATTTGACGTTGAGTAGTTCCCCATTTAAAAACTAAAGTATTACAGGAAGTTTGCAACGTCGCAAATTGAGATGCGTGGCTTGGGAGTTTCACCGTTTACATACTCTTCGGAATACGATAAATTATTTTAATTTTAACACATTTTGCTTTCCTATGGATCCGAAACTCTCACTAGCCCTCTTCAGGACCAAATTGGCTCGTTTATACTCCAGAATATGAGAAACCATTTTCCATCTCAGCCTTTAAATTATAATTTTTGAGCCGACTTCCCCCACTCTCAGAGCGTAACGTAATTTATGGACGATCCCTAAGCCTAAGCTATCCTGCCGTCCTAAAAAAGAACGCCGTATGAACATTCAAAAGTTGCCAAATTTCCACGAATAAATTGATCATTTTTGGCGAAAGTTATGCATAATTTTCCTTGAAATTTTCAGATCTTTTAGATTAAATTGCGAACAAAATCTTATGAAAATTTTGAGGAAAAATATTCACCATTTTCAGAGTAGATTTATTTTTCATTGAAGGAGATATGGCAACGTCTGAAGGCTCATACGTCGTTTTTCCTTAGCACGGCAATATCGTAAGGACTATCTCGACCTTGCAAGTTCCCGCCAGGGCGGTCGAGGATTCCCCAGTTTTGACAACTTTCAATCCTCTTCCGTCTCGGGCCGGCTCAATCAGGGCTCAAACTAATGAGCTTTTATGGCTCCGTCGGGCGTGCGAATGTGACGTAAGCGTCATAAACAGAGCTTCCCCGCTCGTTACCGCTCTCGAAAGCGGTGATTTGATGTCGGGGAAAAAATAAACGGCTTCGGAAGTGGGACGTCGGGAAAAACAAGTTGACAAACAAGCCGAGGGACAGCAAACAATCCTTAATAACCAGCGCTGGAGGACTACCGATGACGCGCGACGGCGAGCGCAGCCGTGACGTCACGGCTTTGAGCATCATTCCTAATCAACGCTTTTTATTTTTCCCTCTCTCTCTCTTCGATAGCTCCAGTCTTTGAACCTTACAAGAAAATTACAGCTAAAATGAGGAGTCTCTATGATTTTTTTTTTTTTTTTTTTTTTTTTTTTTTTTTTTTTTTTTTTTTTNTTTTTTTTTTTTTTTTTTTTTATTGCACAAACCGATTGCGGTAGACGCACGGGTCGTAAAGTTAGGTTAGTTTTAGGTTGGTTTAGGTTAGGTTAGGTTTGTTCAGGTTAGGTTAGGTTGGGTTAGGTTAGGTTGGGTTAGGTTAGGTTTGTTCAGGTTAGGTTAGGTTGGGTTAGGTTAGGTTGGGTTAGGTTAGGTTGTGTTAGGTCAGGTTGGGTTAGGTTAGGTTGAGTTAGGTTAGGTTAAGTTAGGTTAGGTTAGATTGTACTGAAATCTTCAACTTCATGCTGATTTTGAACGCACGTTGCCTAAAAAAATTCCAACTTACTGTATATTTTTCTTTATATCCCGCGTAATAGAATATGTATAGAAGGTATATTTTTTCTGCGCATGATTCTGAAAATTTCAAAGGTGGAGACTTCCTTGTTTATTGTGAATACGTGTTTACATTTGTTGCAGATGCCTTTATGATGAGCCTGATTTAAGAGATAACGTCTAGAAAATGGTTCCCATGGAGGAAAATGAAGTCTAGACCGCCTGCAAACATATCAGTGAGTATGAACCACACTTGTGTAAAATTTACTGATTTGTTATGGAGAAAGTATTGTATGAAAGGAGAGGTCTGTATTACTTCACAGGAAGGAGTAGTTTGGACTGAGTATTGCAGAAAAGAGCCAAGTCACTTGCATTGTAACAGCAGTTATAAGAGAACTTAACTTTTCATCTTCCGGGTATACATACGAGCGTTTTCTTAAATACACTAAAAGTAACTGATGAACTAGTTACTGAGTCCATGGACAGACCTCAGACGGTAGATTTCAGAAGTTAGAAGATTTAATTTCATTCCTCTAAGTTCTTTTAGGTAGATACACCGGGGAAAAAAAACTTATTGGATCTAGAGTCCAGACTCTTAAAAACATCGACAAGAAAAAGTACTCTTGGTTCAATCGGATTTTTGCTTATATCAAGAATCAAGCCTCTTAATTTAAGCGGGTTTCGTCTTGAATCAAGCAAAAATCCGATTGAATCAAGAGTATTTTTTCTTGTCAATGTTTTCAAGAGTCTGGACTCTAGATCCAATGTGTTTTTTTTTTCCAGTGTAGGTTTGGGTTAACGATACACAAGCGGAAAAATTCATCTAGCCAAACAGACCTCTCTACAGGAGGATTCAATGGAGTCTTAAGTAGTTTTTGCCTCGTGCTCTCTGTGTCCGCCTTAATCGGCGCGACTTGCCGTGGAACTCTCCAATTTGGTTTACTCCCGATTATCCCTTTTTCTCCTGCGTCCTCTCAGAAAAAAATCAGCGGCAAGTCTTTTTTCCTGTTTGCTTACTTCCATCCGAATCTGATTCGTAATAACGTCAAACCATCCCTCTTGATGCCCGCCAGCTTTCGCTCTGCCATCGACTATGCGCTGACAATCTTGAGCTATTCTGCCGTGCCGAGGAAGAACGCCGTATGAGCATCCGAGAGATGCCAAATTTCTCTCGATAAAATGTTTATTTTTGAAGAAAATTATGAATATTTTTCTTTGAATTTTTCAGGGACTTGAGGTGAAATTGCGAACGAAATCGTCTGAAAAATTGAAGGGAAATTTTCGACAAATTTTCCCGAAAATTCGTGATTTACCAAAGGAAACGTGGCAAAACCTGAATGTGCATACGGTGTTCCTCCTTGGCACGGCAGTATTCTGCCGTGCTAAGAAAGAACGCCGTATGAACATCCGAGAGTTGCCAAATTTCCCTCGATAAAACACTTTTTTTTACTGCATTCGTACATATTTTTCCTTGAAATTTTCAAATATTTTAGATTAAATTGTGTACAAAATTGTCTGAACATTTTGGAAAATAATATTCGCAATTTTCCCAGTAAATTCAGTTTTTATCGGAAGAAACTTGGCAACGTCTGAAGGCTCATGCGGCGTTCCTCCTTGGCAGGCAGTATTGCACCCGTATCTTTTTTCTAATAACTCTCCATGTAAATCCGCCTTCATCTAAGTCTGATCCCATGACGTCAAACCAAAAGGAAATCAATTTCACAGGATATATGGGTATAATGTCCCTTCGGAGGAATCGGTGGGGACCTTATTGACTCCGGCTGGTATCCCTTTCGGCGCCCGCTTATGCTCTGTCGTCCCAAACGTGTAAACAAAACACTCGCACGGGCCTGCCCGCGCAAACACTCTTCTCCCGAGTCGGTTCCATCACTCTTCCCGCCGCTCCATCGATCCCCGGTGTCTTTATTTGCGCTTTTGTCGGGCCCGGGCGTGCAACCCAGATCAGTGGCGTGGCGCGAATTGCGATGTATCGAGTGTTATGCCATTTAAACCTATGGTATAGAATCGATTATTAAGGTGTTCGCTGCGGACACCCTGTTAATCGATCCTTTTCCATAGGTTAAAATGGCATAACAATCGATGTATCGCAATGCACGCCACGCCTCTGACCCAGATCTCGGCGGTTTTACGACCGCGCCACGCGCTGAAAACATTATCATGTCAAATTGGGAACTTAACTCCGCGACAAAAGACGCCTCTAAGTCACGTATTGAGTGTCGGTGATAAATATGCTTGGGAAAAACGCAGAATGTCGCGTCTTCCTTTTATTTCCGCGTGTGATCCCCGCATTCAGAAGTGGCACCGACACGTCTTCGAGAGTTCCGCACGCGGGACTCCCGGTTGAGTTACGCTTTTCTCGAATCCCTCCGCGTTTGTCATGAAAAAGAGCGAATAATTCACCTGGACAAGGAACGCGGTTTGCACGTGCTGTAATGCACTTTGGGGCTCATCTCGGAGTGGAGTTACTGCTCTTTTCCGTAGCTTGGCAGCCGTGTCTGATACCTCGGTGCCCGCTGGCGTGGACTCGGTCTTGTTTAGCTTTTTAGTGGAAGAGATAGCTCCGCGTTGGTGCCAACAAAAGCAACGATTTTGGATCCACGGATTGTTCTTTTGATGGCGGCTCGAGATAAAAACAGGTTTGCTGTTTTTTGCGAAGTGGCGTTGTATCGTGGCGTCTTTTAGAGTTCCCGAGGGAAAAAATGGGATCTCCCGAGGGACGTATTGAAAGGCACCAAGTCCGACTGAATAAAAGTGTCATGCACGAATTATCGCTCCTTGACGTAAAGGTCAATTTTCACGTAGGCTTTGGAACGCTCGGAATATTATGGACCCTGAGGCTCATTTTAAGTAGTACATATTAACGGTGGGTTTCAGGACATTCCGTCAACGATTTTTTGTCCGCGCACCTGTTTTGTCCAGTAGTTTACGTCCACGCGGAAAATAAGATTTGTGTTGAAAGAAACTATTCAAAAATGAATAAAAATGGGGAAGAAACCAAGAAGCTTGCAATCATTAGTTTTAACCCGAAAGTACATCGATCTTTTAGAGTTAAATACGTCCAATTTTAAGCGTTTGGTTGCGCGTACACACGCTGCAGCACAGTAAAAGCACAAAATATAAAAGAAAAAATTAAAAAAGCTTTAGGGATCATTAAATTTGACACGGAACCACCTTAATATTTACAAAACACATTTTATATTTTCCTTAAATACATATTTTTTTCATCAATTTAAATGAGGAAAATCCATACAGACTGTGCAAAAATTTCAAAATCAAGAGCTGAAAAACGCCGACTCCGCGATTTTAAATATTAGAGCCTACTTTGAGCGGAGCGGTGTGCTAGTGCTACCTCAAAATGCAAAACGCGCACTAACGCCTGCAAACCTAAGGGGATACTTCACGCATTGTGCAACGCTTGGAGTATCCCCTTAGGTTTGTAGGCGCCAATGCGCGTTGGAAGTTGGCCAGCCGCCCGCCGCACCGCAGCGTGCCACGGCGCCTCAAGCAACTATTCCACAACAAAGGTGTTGCTCAGTATCAAACGAAATTGAAGGCGCTCCAAAATTTTAAGAATGATAGGCGTCCTTTGAGAGTACGGAGCTTTCCTCGCAATAAATCAAGGTACTACGGCACGAGCTCTCCTGCCGAAAAAACGTGTGGACATAAACGACTAGAAGCGTGCGGTGTGCGGACAAAAAATCGTTGTCGAAATGTCCTTCAACCTAACGGTGCAACAATCACACCATGTATCTTGGTTTGCGACGTTGCAGACGTCCTGTTATACTTTATTTTTTAATTGGGAAACTATCGGTAGTTTAAAGACCTTAAAATCGTGTAAAAATGGATCACCTTGTGTAAAATAATGAGGTGGAAATCGTTTAAAGTAAGAACAACTGCCGGAACTGCAAGAGAGTCCCAATATTCACCTGCCATTGAGGAGTATTTCCGTTAATCCAAAGAGCAACTCTGCGCTAAGTAAAGTTTCAATTATATGAAAACGAAAGTTTCCTCCTCGCGCTGATTTGTTTCAGTTGGGATAATCAGAAAATTTGTTCTACGATAACAGAACTTTTCTTCCCGCGACTAGAATCTACCGTTGCGCAACCAGTTACTTCCTTGGCGCAAAGAGTATTTACCTTAACTTAGTGGGGAAGTGGCAAATAGACGGTTTTCTTCGTCGTAATGAGACAAATTTTTCATTTTAGTGCTTCTTGGGAAACGATAAAAGGGAAGTCTGTATATATTTAATACCAAAAAGTAAAATTTTAGGCGTTAAAATATAGAGCTCATACAGTAAAAAATTAAATAAATAAAATTATAAAAAATAAAATAAATACATGAAACAGACGACTGAAATATCTTCGTGACGGCTTTGAACAAGGCAGCTGAGTCTCCCTAGTGGCTTAGCTCACTCGACTTGGCAACACCGGACGCGGTGCTGTTTACGGGACGGGAGTACAGCGCCCGTTTAAGAAAAGTTTATCAGTCAAAAACATCGTAAATAATTTCAGCAGTTTCGCCTGAGCAAAAAAAAAATTCACCCACGATTTATGACGCTAGTGGGTAAGCTGAAAACTGTGCTGTCGAGTTTCCGAGCAAAATCGTTCTTTTCTGAGGAATGTTTGAATGGCCTTTTTTTGAAGAAATGAATCACGGGACAGGGTAAGAATAAAATGAACATAAGATATACAACCTCGTTAAAATTTTAAAAAATCAGACATTGATGTTTTGATCTCATCAGGATTAGAAAATCCGAACTACTCTCTCAATGAAAACCTATATGTATATTTAGGTAGATCAAAACTACTTACAAATAAAATGAGTACAAATGTAGATTATTTGCCGTATAACGTCACTATTCAAGTGTTGGATTCTACGAAAATCTTTCCAAATCCCATGCACTATGTATGTAGATTCTGAGGAAAAAGAAATATCCAGCACACTGAGGAATTTCTTAAGAAATCTTAAAGAAAACTGGCATTAAGGCATGGCCACTGAATCCAAGTTGAATTCGATTTTTTGACAACCAGACAAAACGCGAGTTGTGGTACTAAATTTTGTATCTTGTTTGTTGTTGAGCTGAACACTCTCCCCCCTCAGTTTTGTACTGGTGCGCATTAGAGTTCTAAAAATTTATTTTTTACTCTAATTTTAATTTTTGGTTTTTTCTTGGCTTTGATTCCCCGCGAAATGGTGTGGACCCAGCACCATTTCTCCACCTTGTATCTCTTTTAGTTGTCTATTATGACATGTATGTTTTCATTTGGAAGAATAAGACACCGCACCAGCAGAGGTTTCAATATCCCAACAATACCGTTGAACAGCTTCAGCATATCAGTGTTGAAGAGCGTGCCCATATCAAGGTCGATATTTGCATAGGGGAAACTAATTTTGCAAATAACAGAAAATAAACACATATCTTGATTAGAAGAATTGGTACTTTTGGAAAAGCCAATTTAGCGTTTTTGGTCATGTCCACAATCTTGGAGTTTAAAATTTTGAAGGTTAATTAAAAAGTCGAGTTTCTCATCACAAAAATATCCCCTGATACCGAATTTCACATTAATCGATCTAATTAAGAGCTGAGATAACACATTAGGCCACATTTGCAATTATTTTTTTTCAAATTTTGAAACTTTGACCAAAAATTCGAGTTTCCTGCGAAAAAATACCCCCGCGGCACATAACAGGTGCGTCCAAAAACTTCGCATATGTTTCAAGAACAAGTTTTCCTTCGGGTGAGCCTCTTTCGTTGGCCATATAAATAATTAATAGGCCATTCTTTTTAATAAATTAGGACTTAAATTGTTGTCACGGGCAACAATAGGCATAAAATAGGGGAGGTACTTCGAAATGGAACAGTTAACAGGTGACAAGCTTCATTTGGTAGATCAATCAAGAAAAGTTAGGTTCCAACCTAAGAATACAACTATTTGAACTTCGGTGTGTTGCACAGTATCATACGCATTTGAAGGCGTTTTAAATTGGTCCGACCGCGACCTACGGAGAGTGGAGTCTTGACGTGATGACTTTGAGTGCTGTTTGCGCTGCACGCGTAGAATGAAAAATGATGAGTGATTTTAATACAATAATGTCACGAAGAGCCTAAAAGGACATTTTGAGTTGAAATAAGTTTAAACAAATTTAAAATGTTAAGTTAAAATTTATTTTAAACAAATGCTAAAGTCTGAATGTAATGTTTTATGCCAAGAGGTTTTCTCATAGAAGATGAACAAGTTCTTTACGTTACAAGCGGTAGATATTGAGGAGATTGTTTAGCCTCTAGACTTACTTTTAAAGATCATATTAGAATCAAGGTAAAAGAATTAAATAAAAAGTATAAAAAAATGTATTAGTTGGTCAGGGTTAGACAAGTAACTGCTGAGACAACGAAGAGATATGAGTGTCATCTTGAAAAACATGTCAATGAGGAGGCTGTAAACCTCTTAGATGATACAGTTAAAAGTGAAAAGTTAGTGAAAAGATTAAAAAGGCGGGAGACCTTTGAACTCCCATCAAGATTTACTTTGTAAGAAATCTGTAGGGTATGAATGAAGTGCAAAAAATACAATCTAATACCGAGTCTATTATATTATTTGGATTGCGGCATATAAACTAAACGTAAAATGAAATAACTCATTGAACGGAATAACTGATTGACTTGTCTGTATCTGGTCTTTTTAAAAAGAACTCGGCTATTTAGCGTTGAAATTTTGGTCGAAAGTCGTAATAGGAGTCGGTCTGGGATGATTTGTACACATGAAGCCCTTCAGAAGCGAAAAATTGAGATTGAAATATCCTTGACCGTGGGCTCCTGCAGATAGAATTTCTCTCTAAGTTGCCGAGATGACCGCATTCCTAAAGTTTCTTCAAACAGAAATCGCTGAAACCAAATGAACCACGTCTAAAATGGAATTAGAGACATTTCGATTACAGAGAAATAAAAAACCAAGAATATTACACACACTACTACTGACACATTATTATTATTCCCGGATATGTTGAAGAAGTTCGGATTTTTTTTTTTAAGAAAGAAGTCTGCAGCTTAGCGAGTTCATGCGAATCGAGATAAAATTAGCAGAATTGAGTTTTTCCGGGAAGCGCTCTCGAACAGAGAAAACCGAGAAATATGACAATTGTCTGTTGAGAAAAGTTTTGAAGAAATACAATTAAATTTGGGTCGCTTCTTTTGAGCTCATGGACCATATCTAACTCTTAGATGTGCTGTTATGTAGCCTTAACAAGTATTTTTATGTTTTTTTCTTCTTTGAGCAACGTCGCAGTCCGTTGTTGTCTTTAGAGACTTTCGGATTACGTGTAGTTATCCTAAACTATCTTGGCCATCCAGCGACCCAACCCAATCAAATTAGAAACCATATCTCACCCTAAAGGTAAAGGACTCTGAATAAAAGTATGTTAAAAGTATCTCTTTGAGATATTTCGAAAAGCACTTTTGTGGTGAATATGTGGTAATGTAATGGTATATAATATATAATATTGATTTTTATGATAAAGGCTCACAACAGAAATGAATTGTTTTAATAAATGAGCCCTATCATACCTACGGCAGTGGCGATTTTGAAAATTGGCAACACTATTTTTCTTTTATTTAAATGTATTTAAAACAATCGATTATCGATAAGCTAGCTTTCCTTAACGGAATTAACGAATTCCTTTAACGGATTTATTAAAATGGAAGAAAAACAGTGTTGCCAATTTTCAAGAATCGCGTTGACGTAAGAAAAGCTTGCTGTGGCTAGAAATAAAAATTTAAATTCCACATAAAAATTAGGGATAAATCTTTCTTGTAAATGATATTGGATAAATAAAGAGTAGTTTTCAAGTATGTGGGTTTATTTCCTTTTTATGGGGATCAATTATGTCTACCTAAATTTCCAGTATTTAATTGTAGTATTTCACAAACTTGATGCTATAATGAAAAATTTACTAATTTTAGCGGAACTTAACAAAATGAGACAAAAAACATACTCTTGTATTTCTTAGTTTTAATAAGAAGTAAAATATAATTCCATAAAATTAGTAAATAAATACCAAAACAATTATTCAGGATGTCAAAGACTGACTGAAATTTTTATTAACCTCATATGAGAAAAAATATATTATTATCAGGTGACACTGACATTGTTGAACACTCACTTCAGATGAACACTCTAGTAGGAAAACCCTGATCTCCCTTTTCTTCGATTGTCCGGCGGGAAAAGTAAATCGCTTCCCGGGACAATGAGGGAAGACGCTAGTCCCATCCACAGAGATATGTGTCACAAGGTTTATTCGCAAATGAAATGCTAGGTGGCAAATTAAAAGCAGTAACAGCTCACTCATTTGCATGTCCTCGAGTAAACACGATTTATATGCAAATCTTCGTATTTTGTCGCCAGCGTGTGCAAACTATCCGGTTGTATCAGCGTGAGAAAGTTTTGATTAACGCATGACTCCCTGCTTGATGTAAGCCGAGTTTGAGGATTTGTCCCGTCAAACAGTTTGAAAGTCGGATTCATATTCGCGGCCAGATATTTCAAAAGTTTCGATTGACATTCATTCTCTACAGTTCGGAAGGTTTTACAGGACAGTCAGTTTGAAAATTTCTCGGTGGAGTTAAAGTTGTCATTGGTTGGGTTTACCATCGTATCCATACATTGCCGCGCGTTGAAATCAAATTTAGTAGGTGCTCGGAGCTCAATACTATCAATGAATGTATATCGAAGAGCAATCAAAGTTTTCAAAACACGATTATTATCATCATTTTACAATTCCATTTGTGTGTAACTTTGAAACCAAAGGAACTGCTTTATTTAAGTCAGATGAAATTCTTGGGGAACGATCGCAGTTGATGTGGATGATGCAGATGTTTAAAATTTGAACTCCTCATGATCCGTTAGAAATTTTCGTTCATATTAATTACCATGTATTATAATTTTTGCACTCAAATGTTCAACTGAACTTCGGTTACGAAAACCAACTATTTAATCCTCCATTACAGAATGATTGGTTTTCTGTGAATGAATTGTTTGGTCATTAAATACCCCAAAAAATGTTGGTTTCCTCAATCGAAGTTCAGTCGAGTAGAATGAGCATGTAGGAATGCAATCTGAACAATACTACACGGAAAAAATTATGGTAGTCGACACAACCAGCGGCTGGCTGGCGCATTTTTAACTAGCCGCTGGTTATGTCGCCTACCATATTTATTTCCGTGTATGCGGTCAACTTGAAACAAATTACAGTGCATAAACCTTAAGTTTTTTCAGTGAAGCTTGGGAGGAGGTCAACAGAGTGAAACTAAGTAACATTTTCAAGAAAAAGAAGTTATAAGTAATTAGTTCCATCTAAAAGTTCATCATAAAAAGTTTCCTGTCAAAACATCAAAGCCTCCTCAACTCTTTAGATAGATTTCTAGATTTTTAGATTGTTAAATATTTTTCCTCTTATTTTTCTTCTCCTTTCTTTGAATGAGACCACTTTGTGATACGATGTTGCTTAAAGGATGTCAAAAGCATTTGTACACTAACAATGCGTACGAGTAGAAATTTGACTCAAGCGTAGAGTCAAATGTGGCTCTACCTCATTTTCTGTACAATGTGAGAGCATACAATTTTTATTTTTAATTTTCGTAAACAGGCTGAGAAAAAAGCTCAACTGGACGGAGTTTAACAAAATCGCTCCAAATTGCATCAAGTTTGAACCAAGATTAACAGTTTTAAATTTTAATACCTCCGTAAAACTCGATGTTACGGACAAAGACTATTTGTACGTTCGAAGTATGTTTCTTCAATTTTGAATATTTGATAGGAGACATTTTAGAATCTAGTTGAAGTCGACACTATTCCCAACTCATGTTGCTCAAAAATGCGATTTGATGCGTTCTTGTTAAACTCGGTCAAATACTTGGACGTGTCTCTGCCAAACGGTAGAATGTGCATTACGACGTGAGCCCTGTTATTCATACATTCCCATGGGTCTCAGGGCTCATGTCCTAGTGCACATAGTTACGTTTGGCAAAAATACGTCCAATTTTAAACATTAAGGTTATGGAAGAAGAAAATCGGTCGGTCACGCCATTATGTCCGCAAAATATCTTCGTCCGTACCGCATCAGAATTACTAATTGAACTCTGAAAAAGTGTCGTCGGCGTTAGACTAGCGAACTTACACCGGTCTTGAGTGGAAGGAGCTGAGCACGTGAAAAGAAATAATCGGAAATGCTTCCACAGACGCTATGCCTTCGCTCAGTGGTGATTTTTCATCCCTCCAGAGACCACCGCATCACTAAAGCTTGTACTTCGGATCCCTTTGACGAAGGCTCGGGAGTTTTCTTTGATCTCCGGCATCGTTCAATGCTGCCGTGCTGAGGAAAAACATCGTGTGAGCCCTCAGGCGTTGCAATATTTCTCTTGACAAACCACACATTTTCGGGAAAATTTGTGAATATTTTTTTTTCAATTTTTTTAGAGGATTTTGTTCGTAATTTGAGCTAGTGTGTCCGAAAATTTCAAGGAAAAATATTCATAAAGTTCCTCAATAATGTATTTTTTATGGAAGGGCAATTTAGCAACATTCGAAAGCTCATATGACGTTTTTTCTTAGCACGGCAGTATGCTCTTGCTGAATTCAATGTTACTTAACTGGAAAAAAGCTTCATTATATTTGGATGTGAAGACACTCAGCCTCTCCTGGTAAATGAATTTTTTAGCCTTTCCCATCTCCTTCAAGCTTGTGCTCTTACAGTCTCCACACGAGCCAATGATTTAATTATGCTTTTAATTTCTGAGACCTCCTTGATAACTGTGACGGGCTAAATACAGTAAGCTACCTAAAAGTCCCCATTAAAGTATTTTTTTCTGCCCTTCTTTTTCTTCATATTTAATTTTTTCTTTACATTTTAATCATCATATTCAGTAAACTTGTCCCTTTTGGTTTTGTGTATTTGTAACTAGTGCACCTGTAGAGCGAGAGTATAAACGGATGTGAAACTCCGAGAATAAAGTCAGGGCCCTAGGGACCAGCCGCTTATGAATTCAAATTATATAAAATTATTTATTTTTATAATTGTTCCGACCCCTCGTTTGTAAAGCACATATCAGACTTAGCTTTTGCATAAATTCACTCATTTTTGCATAAAATCGCTCATTTACGAACATTCTTGGCCACTTTGGTTTGAACTTGAATCTAAAGATTGGCAGTGAAATTGTTTGTGGTAGAAGACTGGCTGCCCTTTTGGTCCCTAACCATGAAGGTATCTGTCCATACTCTCGCCATACAGGTACTATATATCTGTGACTGCCCTGAGAATGTTTTCCAGAAAGCGTTTCCATCGAGTTTGGTCGAAAAATCGGAGTTTTGAGTTTTCGACGGAAAATAAGGTCCGAGCGATTCAGTTACTTTTTATGCAAGTAAAGAGTGTGAAAATACTTTTTAATGCAGGATATTTGAGCTGCAAAGTTCAATAAATTTTTAAAATGCTCTCATCTTATTAAAGTTACATGTTTCACTGCCAACCTCTCAGTCCAAAATAATTTCGGTTTACTTTTACATTTCGGGCGGTTTTTAACGGCGAAATTATGATCAAATTCACCTCTACTCCGAGCAGTCTTACGAAAATCCCAATTGATTATTTTTTTATGTTAAGGCGCGAGGTTGTAAGTGCGGGCGGATATCTACATTCGTAATAATAGAAAATCAAATTTACTCCAGGGAGAGCACAGAACGTCCTCTCTTTACGACTACGTAAATCCTGTACCCCCAAATAAATAAATAAATAAAATAAAAAAATGAAAAAAAAATCGTGTAGAATAAATTGTTTTATTGAACTGCCGTAAATCTCCCTTCAATTTACCTGCATTTTCCATTGACTCTCAAAACCACTCTCCGGTAAAATCACAGTGGAGCATCTTGCTTGTTTCGAACCAGAAGTTCTCATTCACGTGGTCGGTCACATTTGATTCCATGCTCACTGTGCTCTAACTTGCAGCATAGACAAGAAGGTAATAAACAAACGTAAAAAAAACCAAGACGTGAAAAAGTTTTCGGAGAACTTCCGAAGCGAAGCGCCAGGTACCCGAGCCGGAAAAAAGAAATGCTTCGCGCGAAACCAACTTTCTCACACCGACGCAACCGCGATGTCTCTGACTTACTCAAGTGCTTAGTCGTAAGCTTCCAGCAGAAAGTATGGAGAGAGTCAAATCTTGTGACACCTAATTTTGCTTCTACACAATCCAATAAAGTACACAAGTGTAACGATGGAAGGAGCCCTGGAAAAAACTATTTTCTTCAAGTTTGGGTGAAAAATCGAAACGTTCAGTCTCGATGGACGACACTCTGCAATATCGCAAAGAATAAGTTCTGGAGGGTTCGGTTTGGTTTTTTGTCAATTGGGGTGAAAAGCTGCAGTGCATTCTGAAGATGTGTAGCCCCCATGGTAGATTAGATTATTAAATAATAGCCTCCTTTTGAGAACTGCATTCGTCAAGCTTCCCCTATTGCAATACTTACCTGCTCTCCGTCTACACGTTCCTTTCGNGGGTGATGGGAAAAAACGGAGGTCATATTCGGATTCAGCGCCTCAAAATACATAAGGATCACTTTATCTCGTACGGGAGACATTTTTGTCATTTTTTTTTGTTGCACAGTGAAATCGGAGTTTTGAGTTTTCGACGGAAAATAAGGTCCGAGCGATTCAGTTGCTTTTTATGCAAGTAAAGAGTGTGAAAATACTTTTTAATGCAGGATATTTGAGCTGCAAAGTTCAATAAATTTTTAAAATGCTCTCATCTTATTAAAATTACATGTTTCACTGCCAACCTCTCAGTCCACAATAATTTCGGTTTACTTTTACATTTCGGGCGGTTTTTAACGGCGAAATTATGATCAAATTCACCTCTACTCCGAGCAGTCTTACGAAAATCCCAATTAATTATTTTTTTATGTTAAGGCGCGAGGTTGTAAGTGCGGGCGGATATTTACATTCGTAATAATAGAAAATCAAATTTACTCCAGGGAGAGCACAGAACGTCCTCTCTTTACGACTACGTAAATCCTGTACCCCCAAATAAATAAATAAATAAAATAAAAAAATGAAAAAAAAAAATCGTGTAGAATAAATTGTTTTATTGAACTGCCGTAAATCTCTCTTCAATTTACCTGCATTTTCCATTGACTCTCAAAACCACTCTCCGGTAAAATCACAGTGGAGCATCTTGCTTGTTTCGAACCAGAAGTTCTCATTCACGTGGTCGGTCACATTTGATTCCATGCTCACTGTGCTCTAACTTGCAGCATAGACAAGAAGGTAATAAACAAACGTAAAAAAAACCGAGACGTGAAAAAGTTTTCGGAGAACTTCCGAAGCGAAGCGCCAGGTACCCGAGCCGGAAAAAAGAAGTGCTTCGCGCGAAACCAACTTTCTCACACCGACGCAACCGCGATGTCTCTGACTTACTCAAGTGCTTAGTCGTAAGCTTCCAGCAGAAAGTATGGAGAGAGTCAAATCTTGTGACACCTAATTTTGCTTCTACACAATCCAATAAAGTACACAAGTGTAACGATGGAAGGAGCCCTGGGAAAAACTATTTTCTTCAAGTTTGGGTGAAAAATCGAAACGTTCAGTCTCGATGGACGACACTCTGCAATATCGCAAAGAATAAGTTCTGGAGGGTTCGGTTTGGTTTTTTGTCAATTGGGGTGAAAAGCTGCAGTGCATTCTGACGATGTGTAGCCCCCATGGTAGATTAGATTATTAAATAATAGCCTCCTTTTGAGAACTGCATTCGTCAAGCCTCCCCTATTGCAATACTTACCTGCTCTCCGTCTACACGTTCCTTTCGTTAGAATCGCTTTCATAACTCGTTCGAATTTTGCAAAACTGTCCTTTTCGGTCAAATAATGGTCGAGTTTGAGTCCGGGTTTTTTTTTCTTTTTTTTTGGGAGAGAATTTTATTTAAATATAACGTAACTACTATAAGTATTTCCTTGTATCTATCTACATGGTTTAAAACTAAAACTAGACGAATTGCATTAATTTTACAGGGTAACGTTAGATAATACGATGATGACACTTATCGTATGCCTATAAACGGGCATTGAGTGCCCTACTTCCGCTGTTTTCCACTGAACCATTTTTTAAGAAATTTCCAGTCCTTGCTTTAGTGTCCTCGGCAACTTTTGTTGCGAGCTGTCATCATTATTGCTTGGTTCGATATCGAATGACGATTTTTACGCCATATTTTTTTAAAAACAGATTTTTAAGTATCGGTAGAAATATTTTTACTTTGCTTTTTAGTCGGTCATGCTTAGAGTTATCTCACTTTCCCCTCCTACCTTAAGACTACCTCTCCAAACTATCTAACGTTAACGTTCCATACGACGTTAACGGGAAGCTGAAGAGGTCCGCGAAAGTTGCACGATTGAAAATCGGATTTCCGCGAGCTGGTCGAGTAGCGCGTGCGGAAGACAAAAGTTATGCTCAGCCTGCTCGTGTGAATGAGGACGAAACAGAAAGTGCTTCAAGAGCAGGCATTACACTGCCGTGCTAAGGAAGAACGCCGTATGAACATTCGAGAGTTGCCAAATTTCCCTTGATAAACATGTATCTTTGATGACATCCGCGCACATTTTCCTTTGAAATTCTCAGATATTTTAGATTGAATTGCGTACAAAACTGTCTGCAATTTTTGGAAAAAAATATTCACAATTTTCCTAGAGATATAAGTTTTTATCGAAGGAAACTTGGCAACGCCTGAAGGCTCATACGGCGTTCCTTAGCACGGCAGTACAGAACTCAACCCTCAAAAGCGCGGATTGTTTTCAGACGCTGGGGCTGAGGACGGGATTTTTATACAGCGAGCAGTTTCGGTGCGATGATTCACTCAAGAGGTCACGAGCGAAGTTATCTTTTCAGTCCCGTCGGCCGGGTACTACTCCCGGTCTCGGCAAAAACCCCGTATCCGAATGCACATGTCTATTGGACGTAGGCGTTTCTTACGAGCCACGGCAGAGCACCGGTGGGAACGCATACGGTTCCGCTCGTTATCGCTGAGGACGCTCCCAGATTTGCTTGAAAATTCAGGATTTTCCCCGACGAATGTCGAATATTTTACCGGGATCTGGCAACGCTGGAGCAGCAACAGACAATGCGAACGGTAGGATTAAAGTTGCGAGACGAACGTCAAAATCAAAAGCGCGAATTCACGCTCTCGTGACCGGGAGCTTTCGTTTTGTTCATTCCTTGCAGGTCAGCACTGCCGTGTTAAGCAAGAACGCCGTATGAGCCATCAGGCGTTGCCATATCTCCTTCGACAAATCATGAATTTTCGGAAAAAAGTGTGAATATTTCTCCTCCCATTTTACAGAGGATTTTGTCCGTGATTTGATCTAAAAAAACCTAAAAATCGCGAGGACAAATATTCATAATTTTCTTTGAAATTCAATATTTTACGAGAGGAAATTTGGCAATATTCGGATACTCTTACGGTGCTTTTCCTTAGCACGGCGGAGTAAGTAGCGTATCACGTCTCGTGCCGGGGTCACCAATTTGTTGCTGGTTGGAGCTCAACAATCAAATATAATTGAAAAGGTACTCTCCTTTTAAAAATACGTACTCGCCTTTTTCATTGAGTCTCTTTTCGTACAAAAATGGTTCTATTGCACACAAGAGAATACTATGCATCAGTACACTGAGGAAAAACTGTGGTTATAAAATTACCATATAAGTGGTGTCCCATATGAGCTCTTATTTAGTAGGAAACATAACCAATAATAGTGGTATTTTCACCATTGAATGATGATATCACTAACGTACGTATAGTGAAAAGTAAAAACGTCGTATTGGGCCTCATCTGTAACATTTATCGTCGAGCTAGGCGTTTCGCGAGATCGCTTTAAACCGTCGCTTTTCTGATGCAAAGGCGTTTCTTGATTGTCGCATGAGCCCCAGAGAGCATGCATTTAAATGTAAGATATGGCTCATGAGGAAATTAGGATACGCCTTCACGTTTCAGGAGTAACGAAACGTCGGGAGATAAAAACCCAAACGCAGGCTATATAAAAGCCACCAAGTACCCAAAAATAACACTGTATGAATAAATACGTCTATCCACCCATAGCCCACGTATTTTCGTCTATTTAGGGATTCTTTCGTTTGCGTCCGGAATTTTAACGCCCCGACATTCAGAGAGATCTCGCGGAATGTCGATAAATTGATAAATGACACAATTTGGTATGGTGCAATGGTGAAAGTATTATCGTGGGAAAAAGACAACTAATATAAGTTGTAAACAACGGGAATGTAAAAGCAGCCCGAAACGGAAACGACAATCGAAAACACAGGAAAATGCCGAAACAAGGCTAAAGTACAAAATACAAAGGCAGGACGTTTCGGTACCTTACGGCACCATTATCAACTGCTAAAATTATAAATAAAAAAGAAATTGAAATAAAAAAAAAAACAGCAAACGGCGTTTAATTTCTTTTTTATTTTTAATTTTAGCAGTTGATGATGGTGCCGTAAGGTACCGAAACGTCCTGCCTTTGTATTTTGTATTTTAGCCTTGTTTCCGCATTTTCCTGTGTTTTCGATTATATGTTGTAATTCTTATTATTCAAAAGTTCTTACGGAACACAACTAATATGGACGTGATGAACATGGTTTTTTCTCCTTGCAAAATTGTAGGAAAATTTATTGAGCACGTCCAAACATAAAATCAATGCATTGATGAGGAAAAGGCCACATGACAAGACATGAAATTAAACACCACAATTTTGTATGTTACCTCACTGTACATGTAATTGTCTGCCATTTTGTCAATCATCCTCTCTGTTACGCCTACTTTAGGTGGAATTGACGACAAGCTATCGGCAAAGTCCAAAGGTGACCTTAGTCTGTCACCCATTCCGCCTGACATTAAATTGAATTATGAATTAGTTGGCAACACTTTGTTGTTCTGAAAACAGTAGAAAAGAGAACTTTACCGCGAAAATTCAAGAAGTGATATTCATACTCTCTGGTTAAATTGAAAGTTCTCTCCTGGAGATGAAAACCCTTGATAAACATTTACATATAACAAATAATAGCAGATCCGATCTTCCGCGTAAATCATCTCTGCCCTTTAATGAATTTGACCTAATTAATAGTATGAGTAACAATGCGTCCCACTTATATCATTCTGAAAATTCCAATACACATACTTAAAAGTCATTACAGTGAGTGTTCATCACCACAACATCTACCGGCCACATCTGGGGAATAGCTGGTTTGCAGGACTCCATTATGTGGATCGGAGAGAGGAACCGAGCTACGGCAGCTATAGCCAAATTTAATCGGGCACTTTAATTTTTTACGTGGAAACGGTTGTGCAGATTTTTTCAGTGCAATTAGTGAATTTTCTGCATAGCTCTGATACAGTTTTCTTAGCATTGCCGTGCTAAAAAAAACGCCGTATGAACATTAGAGAGTTGCCATATTCCCTCTCGGAAAATATTAATTTTTTTAAAAAGATATAGATGTGTTCCTTAGAAATTTTCGGACGTTTCTGATCAAATTACGAACGAAATCGTCTGAAAAATCGGAAAAGAACTATTCACAAATTTTCTTAAAAATGTGTGATTTGTTGGAGGAAATTTGGCAACACCTGATGGCGCATACGGCGTTTTTCCTTAGCACGGCAGAGTAGCTGTTGTGACTTGGTTTTTCCTGTTATACGCGGTCCAAAAATGCAGGCTTACGCGCGTGCCCACCGTAACGAGAGGAAGTGACTTTCACGAAGGCGCTGCATGCAACTATTCGTACTCGATGGATGTCCGTATTGCATACGCGTTCATTTGAAGGCGTTTTAACTTTCCTCGCTCTTGCTACGCAGCAGTGACCCTATGTATGCCATGTTTACGTACAGTCCCACGACTTTCTCCACCCACAATTAATTTTCTGCATAGTACGATGCAAATTCCTTAAAATGTTCACAGGAATCCACACAAACTTTCTCTTGTAACTAATTAAAATGTCCAGTAAAATTTGGCAATAGCTGATGTGACTTGGTTCCATTCTACCGAACACGGTTCATGTATAAGTAATTTCGTGCTTCTTTGTTGATGAATTGGACTGTTATCGATTCGAATGTTTGCCGATACTATCAGACCAAAAGCAATATATTTAGAGACCTCAGTTTCCCTATATACAAGCAATATAATGATAGAAGTTATGCATATCTATACTCTTTGAGACTAGAATAGTTTTGGTCGATGAGCTACTCTATGAGATTTTTATCTGCATGTTGATGTCTACTGAATACATCGGGTTTAGAGTAATTCTAAGATTTTTCTTCAAATTGAATCTGGTTTGGTTAAAAAATTATTCAACGCTCTTAAATCATCGTTACGCGGAATGTTTGGATCATCCGCGGAGCTTACTCGTCGCTTGGCTGACGAAAGGGCGTAATTACAATATGAGATGAGCCCAAGAGAGCATTGAGTTATATGGACAACAGGTCTCATCGTTGAGTGTAGTTATTCCCTTATGTTAGGAGGGCAACTATCTGTGTGAAATTTATGAAAGAGTATATTCTAAGAGTGAACAGTTTGTATGCGTGCATTTTATAATTGTTTAATGTTCGATATTCAGATATCCTGAACTGAGAAAGCACTGTTCTAATCTAAAAAAAGCCCGCTAAGTTTCAAATGCTAATTTTACAATACAAAAATGGTAATACAAAATTTGAATTTGTTCGTTTTACAGTGGGCGTAGTTAAGTTAGCATTTCTTCAAATGTAAAATCAGAATTTGAAACTTGTCGGACATGTTTTTAGCAATGTAAATGCTAAATCAACATTTAATTTTTTTCCGTGTATCAGTGATATATCAATAATACCAGTGATCGGTCGAAGATCTATTATTTTACCAATAGTTAAAATGTTGTCTCCACCCGCGTCCTAGACATTGCTCACAAAGTATGTACTGATTTCAGTAGATAGGAGACCCAGAAATGTTTCATCATTTTAACACATCTGGACTATTAATGCTGAAGGGAACTATTTGGATAGGGGTTGCCTGCAACATATTTCTTTTTAGCATAAATACGTTCATTTGGACTTGACATTTTCATCCATCAGCCAATATTTTGGTCTCAGGATATTCTATGCTTCATTATTAGCAAGGTGGTAGGATAGTGCTGGGTCTTCACCATGAGGCCGGAGCAACAATGTCAAAAAATATTTCATTAGATTCAAAATTTTTCGGATTTTTCGCGCAAAATAGCGTGAAACCAGTTTTATTCTACCACCCTGTTACTTACGGTTTGGGCCAATATTTTAAAGATTTTTTTCTTGCTCTAGAATCAGGGTAAAAAACACCCATAAAATTCTTAGCATAATTAGAGTATGATTTAAGATCATTTTAGGTTTGATGTATTCGGGCCTAGAAATTATTTTAGAGTAATTTTTACATGCGTTGAAATAACCAGCTAAGGACGATTTTTGATGCGCTCAAAGCTTATTTCAAATACTCAAGTCCGAGCTCTCTCAACCATACGCAATGAGCTTGAAACCATCAGATTCACTTTTTTATGAACAAGTTCACACTCATACCCCACACAGGAATTCCAACACCCCTAGGGGTATTCACGCATTTAAACGTGATTTGAAGTGGCGAACTCTCGAATCCCGCACCTCGACAACAATAACGGAGCACTGGGGGGTGGGCCGGGGGGAGGGAGGGGGGTTTGCTGGCACGATCATCCTCTGTGGTGAAGGGGAAAAAATGGAATAAAATACGGCGTGGCCGGCCGAAGGAAGGCAGATAGGTACTGAGAACATATGCGGCATCCCAAGCTTGCATGATCGCAGGATTTATCCTCTTTTAATACACTTGTGCGCCACATGGATGTCCTATCGCCTTGCGGGATCTCTTACAATCTCTAGCTGGAGTAAAAATAAGAATCATTTCTTTAAGAAAATGGCTTAAAAATCACGATTAGTGAATTGAAAAATTCTGTAAATTCCTACTAATCTCACAACTTTACCCTCCTCTCAACGGCCGGTTTCCAGAGGTGCTTTTTACAACGTTGAAGAATTAATGTTTTCTCAATATTGGGAGTGCATTATTTTTAATTTGCGTATTGTTTATGCATCATCCACCTCAGAAACCAGAATCGGAGAGAGGGCTACTATCAAAATTGTTCGTTTGAATTGACATACTTACTTACTGCGAAAATATATTGTAAAAAACAAAAGACTTATCTTAAAATAAGCGCGCAATCAAAAGGTACTCATTCGGTCTATAATGCTGTGTGGAGGATGTTCTCTAGCATTTCTCAATAATTGAGGGCACAGTCGTGAAGGAATAGGTCGTAGTTTCCTGGACGAAGGAACGTAAATATATTTCAAGGTTGCAAAATTGACTAAAAAAATTAATTTTTTTACAAAAATGTACATGTGCAATTTTGTCCAACCTATTTTACTTTTATATAAGATCAGAGGAAAAGTTAGTAAAATTTTCAGTTCAAAATGCTATTGACTCTCCTGATAAAAATACAATGCGAGGCGAATTTTGGCAAAGTTGAAATGGACTGAATTTTGCAATTTGGAATTATAAATTCTGGCTCTTCTGGAAAAACACTTATGTGCATAGGGAAACTAATGGCACATACGGTTTTTAAACCGGGCTAGAATTTTTAGCTCCGGATTGCAAAATGTAGTCCAAATGTAGTTAAGTTCTTTCGTGAGAGAAACGAAGAGTTGTAAGCAAAACGTCTCAAGTGCCGCTTTCGTGTTAATTATGCTCTCTTTCTCTCTCTAAATTTTCAGTCAAAAAACAGTCGTGCAATTTTTATTTTGAATCTTTTCTCGGTTCAGTCCGGCAACCATCAACTTCGGAGTCATTTTCACGCACAGCGGCTGAAAAACTAACGCGTCGTTTCGCCAGATGCCACTACCATTCCGCCTGTGCTCCTGGATCTCTGTCCAGCATCGCCAACACTTCCTTGTCGCTTCATTTCATATTTATTCACCCTTATCGAGAAAAAAGAATCAAAGTTCTCCGCGCTGTAACTTGGCAACGCTGATTCTTCCTGAATGGAGGTTTGAACACTTTTTTTTCAGGGAATAGCTTCAATATCTTCAAGTTTGGCACGGCTAGGAAACACGATTAGCTTTCCGAATAAAGAGAAAAGAAAAGGAGTCAGTTTCAACAGAAACTGATGAAAATTTGCCCTCGGTAGCACATTGTATAAAAGTTCAAGATGATATTTTCACCGTAATCGACTGAAAACATTGAACGTAATTTTATTAGTCTTTTATCAAATCCAAGTAGAACGAAAATATTAAAAATGGCAAAATGAATAGTCAGAAAGAAAAATTTGTATTTTTGCCGTTTAGCTGATGTTCATTATACATTATTTTATCTTCTCTAAGAATTGGTGTCCGCGCTAGTTCTTGTGCGAATCGTTTTTGCGTAAAATTTGCATGAAATACATGTCACGGAGTGCATTAGTTCTTATTTCATATATGGTGTACTATTTTTGCACTGCTTGGTTCTATAAATATTGTTTTTTTCTCCTCTTTTTTAAAAAAAGGATGTTAAGAAAGGGATATTGCTTAATTGGTTTTAGGCTTATATTTCACCCCTCTCAGTCTTGTACCGATACACGAATGAATATTAATGAATATTTTTAAAATTATTTGGCCTTGACTATCCCACCTGGAGAACTGTGTGGACTCAACACTATTCTACCATCCTGTTATTTATATCTGAATTATTATAAAACTCTAGAACTTGCTTTAAGGCATGGCTACTTATTAATCATGTATACCTACATATGCGTATAAAATATAGAAAAAAAGTTAAGAATGTGCTTGAAATTTAGACCAACTCTCTAAACTCTTTGTCAGTCCCTTCTTACTGCGTTTTCTCTATCTTTCTCCTGAATTTGTGTTAATTGTCTCTTTGGAACTTCAGAAGACGAGATCAGCCGAAAACAGAGACATTTTGTGGACACATTAATGCCAAAAGGAACTATGTCACACATGAACCCGACACACATAGTTCCTCCTAGCATTGATACGTCCTTTTTTCAGAGACCTTGAAACCTAGATCATTATGGTAATAAAATAGAGTAAAGAAAAAGATGAATCAGCAATCAATAATTTTGCCCGCTTAATGATGATTGATTAACAAGTTTTTGAGCATTTTACTGGTCCAATGATGATCGATGGGTGTCGGATCAAGCAATTTCCCGAGGCAAGTTTGCTAAACCAGGCCCTCTCAGCAAAGCAAATTGCTTGACTAATACTGTAAGGACTGTATTTTGTCACACATCTGTCATCCCAAAGAATAACAAAAAGTTTTCCGTTAAAAAAATAAACCGACCCGCACACGTGTGTCCGACTTTGGTAATCAAAATGTCACATAAACTCATAGTTTTACTGCGCCCGAAAATATCTGAGAGCGCTCCGAAAATCAGAGGCAATCCGGAGTCAGTGGCGAAGCGCGAATGATCGATTATCGATATTTCTCCATTTAAAGCTATGGTAAAGAATCGATTACCAAGATATCCATTTCGAACACCCTGTTCATCGATCCTTTCCAATGGGTCTACATCGCAGATCAGTCGACATATCGCAAAGCACGCTACGCCACTGATATGTATCTATTTGAAGCTATGGTAAAGAATCGATTAATAAGAGTTCATTGCGAACACCCTGTTTATCGATCCCTTTCCATGGGTCTAAATCGCAGATGAATCGATGCATCGTAAAGACAGGTGGACCTGAGTCTCGATAGCAGGGACCGCCCCAGAGCGATCAATTCAAGCGTGGTACGATCTGCAATTCAATTGTGAGTGCAGACTGCGTTTCTTGACCGGACTGAATGCAATTCACGATCGAACAACGACGCGGATCGTGGTGCCGTCCTAAGGAAAAACGACGTATGAACATCCTAGAGTTGCCAACTTTCCTTTTATAAAATGAGTATCTTCGAGGAAAGCCATGAATATTTTTCATTGAAACTTTCAGGAGCTTCAGGTAAAATTGTGAACAAAATTATCTGAATAATTGAAGGAAAAATATTCACAGATTTTCCCAAAAATTCGTGATTTATCGAAGGAAATTCGGCAACGTCTGGAGGTTCATACGGCGTTTTGCCTTAGCGTGTGTTCCCCCGTTCCGGTTTCCGTGAAATCCGACAATCCGGGAACTGGACCCAGGAACGCTACAAGATTAGAGTGACTCCGATTGGAACTGAGAAGCTGGATTGTCGATTTCCTTCGCTTTTCTTCGTCGGTGGCGGTTTATCTGCCGCTGGATTTGCCGGCAACATTGCCAAATAATGCTGAAAATAAGTATTTTTTGAGGGCACGAGTTAACCGCGAGTAGATATTTAGGTTAGGTTAGGATCGCATTTAGCAAAAAAGGAACCAGCGCGATTACAGTGTTATCAAAATCGTGCTACTTCTTCGCTTCTTATAAAATTACTTATTTTATGTAGAATATTATAAATTGCACAATAATTTTCCTCTATTATTAACAATTTTTTTGTGGGAAGCAAAAACTTTTTGCTATTCTTGGAGATATTTTAGATAATTGTGGATAAGCAACATTTTTACATCACTGTAATCGCACCGGGTCATTTTTGCCAAATGGGTTTCAATTTAGACTGATTTACCCAGACTCTGCATTTAATGCCGTGCAATTTCCTCTCATGTTGTATTCTTGAGCAAATTATCAAGTTAGGCACCGAAAATTAAAACACACAATCTAATTTTTTTCGGAAATTACGCTACGATGGAGTCTTGCTCAACGGTTAAAACCTTTCAGAATAATACTACCATATAAAATCAAAACCATTAAACTCATTTTGTTTAAAGGATTGAAATTCGAAGTCCTGGTATATTGTATTAAGTAAAGGTAAAAAAGTTTTTTTTGCGGTCTTCCAACAATCATCTCAGTTGAAGACTGCAGGTTTCAATCCTCAGCACCTTAAGAAGCATAATGTGTTGAAACTTTGTGCACATTTTCCTCAAACCATGAAGACTATATTTGCTCAGCAGAAAAAAATAGTAATTCAAGCAGAATTTTACTTTGTTCCTCTGAAAAAATATAAAACGTGAGGAGGAATGAGGCGATGGTTTATAAAGTTGCTACGCATATTTTGGTCAGCGCTGTTCATCTTTACGATTAAAGCTGCTTAGGGACAATACAATAACAATGACAAAATGTGGCTCTATTTGTTGGTACTGTGTCATTTTTGCTTTCTTCTGATTTATTTTGTCAGAAACACAAGCTTTGAAAATTCCAACATAGACTTTGGATCTTATTTAATTATCCTGAACCCATGAACGAGGACCGTGAACACCACTAAAAATTTCTGAGAATGGAAAGTCACAGTTAAAACCCGATTTAACCACCAAACACACCTATTTGCCTTTCCTATGTGTATCTATTTGTAATTTCTCAAGCCCCTTAATGAAACTTCACTTTTTGTTCAAAAACCTAATGCCCCTAAAGTATGCAAACTTTTTCACATAATCCAGTTACGATTCTCTCTAGAAGGTAACATCGCAAACCGTACATTTAAATAAGAAAAGTCGACATTCATCAAGGCAAAATCTCTCAACTGTAAAACATTATTTATACCGGCTTTCTTTGGAGAGATTACGGTGCAGCCAACTTCCTGGAATCATTACTATCACAATCTGGCAACAGCAAAGTTCGCCGTTCGAAGAGATATTCGACAGTTTTCCACCGCAAATGCAATTGCATAGAATTTCGCGGAAAGACGGTAATCCGAATTGCGCATTCTCGAAAAAACAAAATGTGGATTTCTCTCCCTTAGTGGAAGTCGACCTAGTGCGGCAGGAGGTGGACTGAAACAAAGTCATAGTTTCGGGAATCTCATAATTTCGCTGGCGTTCACCCCTGATCGCACAGGGTGACGAAGGGTTAGTCTTGAATGAAAGCAAATTCTTGTAAGTTTGGCTGAATTCAAACCTAATAGCTCTTCCTATGAAACCCATTAACCAATGAATTGGAAATCGTTTCGTAGAACGTTAGGCTAGAATATGTTGTCCTCATTCTCTAGGTGTCAGAAATCAGCCGGTAGTTTTGAAGGTTCCACATTGCGGTCTGAAAACAACAATAAAAAGAACGGAAATTGGACGAAATTAAACAGAAAGGAACCAAGCCACATCGGGATCGAACCGAGAGAAAGAGGATGAAAGTTTAGCTCATGCACAAGACGCAATGTAAAAGATAAACTTCAAGTTCAATTTCTGCAAAATTTGCTCCAACAAAAGCTTTGAATTTTTGGCGATAGATGGAACTTGAACTTTTGGCGATGTGGAAAGCTTTTGCAAACTTGACGAATAGAAGCAAGATCTCAACTTCAGACAACTAGAGTAGTTTTGGCGTGATGTGACATGAATAAGAATCGCTCCAATTGAAATTTCGATTCGTTTCAACCGGTAGACTCATTCCTCGACTTTTGCATAGAGAAATCTTTGACAGCAGAAACTGAATTTGTAGAAAATAACTTTGGTTTAAAGAATCAAAACCCAATCCATAAGGTTATTAAGAGTTTCGGTTGTGCAATGTAACAAACATTTTTCTTCAAATATTCTCCTTTTCTTCAAAAATATTCAAGGACAATTTCAAGTCAATCTTTTTTTAAAGTTTTTTTTTTTTTTTTGGTGGGAAATTACAAAACGTCGCAATGGATTTACGCATTTTTCGACTTGGGTGCCTTCATTTATGCGGCTTCTTTCTGCGCCTGACATTTTAGACATTTTTTTTTTATCATTTTAGAACGCCTTTGAATCATGCTGCTAATACAGACTGACCCTCGTCATCCCTCATTGTTGCAGCTGTCATCCCTTTTTCACTCCTTTAGACATGCGATACTCCTTCATCACAATTTAAGACATAGTACATTACCTTCAACACGAAAGGAACGGATATCGATTTAAAAAAAATTCGGCTTATCGGATCGGACATTCAACACGAGAAATCATCGTGGTTTGCTTTGACCACTTAAAGACCCGTATTGGTGAAACTAGTTAACCTGCAGCACTCACAGGCAGTGGCGTGATTTGTTTTGCGATATATCGATTAATCTGCCATTTAAACTTATGGAAAAGGATCGGTAATTAGGGTGTTCGCATCGAGAACACCTTAAAAATCGATTCTACACCATAGCTTCAAATGGGGAAATATCGATTGTCGATCACTCACGCCTCGCTACCGCTCGGAGGTTGATTGTAACCCACAAGAAGAGGGACCTCATAGTTGACGAGGGAAACATTTTCATTAAAGTGAGTTTTGTCAAGGTGAGTTAAAAATTGGTTTTAAGATTTTGGCCGAAAGCTCTCCACAATCTTTTAATTAATACGATCCTGGGGGGTTAAGCTCATTTTTTTACCAAGAGGGGGTGTTAAAGACCACTTGATTCCAGAAACCTTTTCAACTCAATATAGCACCGTATTCGATACATCAAACAGGTGATATTGTATCGATATCGATTGGTTCAACATGTAAACTTAGCCTCGAAAGTCAATTGAGTAATCTGAGGGAACGGGTTTCTTGTAATAGATTTTTCACTCTTATGAATGGAAAATGGTAATGAAAAATGAAATTGTTAAAAATTGTCCACGTTTTCAGCTTTTTCTACTTAAATCTTAAAACTTTTGTTTAAGGTTATGTTCTAATGTTTTGAACTGAACGCGGAAAAAAAGTGTTAGGGGTTATGCCACAAAATTGTGGTACTACCACAATTTGTTGGATGATACGGAAATTTCTAATTAATTGTGGTAGAACCGCAACTCAAGTTAGGGTAGTACCGCAACATTTGGGTTAGTAACCTAATTTATTGGGGTACGACCACGATTATTTCGTGTACTACCACAATTAATCCGTGTACTACCACAATTAATTGGAAATGTCCATATCACACAACAAACTCGTGATTTTTTTTATCCGTGAACGATACGTCAAACCACTATCGAATACGATCCAATGATATTATTTCAGGATTCTTGCGATTTGAAGTTGATCAAAAGACCTATGGGAAAAGAACGTCTCTCATAAAATGGCATCGATGCCGGAGCAGCAGCTGCGACCAGCTGGCCGAAAGGAAGATAAGTGCAGAAGGATGTTGGTGGGAGGTGAAGCGGGATCAAATATCTATTTTCGCGATGCCCGCCGGCCCCGCCGCGGGACCGGAATGAATAATCCATAAGGTGCTCGGTCCTCTTTGATTCTAATCATAGCGCTTTGATCTCTCGCATCGGGCGGGAGGCGAATGTCAGAATCGCTACACCCACCCAAGACCGAGACAAGATTTTTTTAGAGTGAATTAGAGGCAAGTGCACTATACACAAACAGGAAATAAAAGCCCGCAAGCCCTTCTCCTCCTCACCCTACGTACTGTTGCTTATACTGCAAGTGCTCATTTTCTCAATGGGATGTCGTGATATACTACTAGGCAGTTCGTCTAAATGCAACCACGTTGGTGACATTTAGAGATTATATTGTCCCCGGCATCTCGATTATGAAACTGCAAAAGTGCGTACCTCAATTATTGACAGGTTTTAATTAGCTGCATAAATGTGATTTTCAAGCGAATTTACTCTTACAAAAGGAAAGTATATTCACTTGGCTGTATCTATTCCATGTAACACAGACAGACCCATTGCAGAAGTGTGTATCTCGTGAGCAAATGTCAGAATCCTATCATACAATGCTTGATCCAGCCATATGAGATCAAAATAAAGCCTCTGATGAGGAATTTTAGGCGTGAAACTCTTTTTTCCATCTTTAGGTGATCAAAATCCGTCAACAACAGGTTTAAAACACTAATCTCAAAAATTCGTATTTCGCGATCGAGTGTCAATAAATTCTTAGTGCCAAAAGCGCGACTCTCGTTTTTTCTGCCGTATTTTCTAACAGTTCGAAAAATTATCAAAAATTTTGATGGATCCTGAAGAGGCATCTTATTCTTGCTATCCTCAAGAGTTATTTCCCTTCCACTGATAATTAAGATGAATGTAAATAGCTTTTTCACTCTCTCGTGAAATCGTGTTTTCCGGGATACGCACTTCTCCAGAGAAGATCTGAATATATTTCTTTGAAATATTTAGATACCAAAACTTAAGTTGCAGATAAAAGTCCCTGAAAATTTTAAAGAGAGTTTTTTTTTTAGAAATATTTCATTTGATGAAAATGAAAGCCCCATCCGATGATTCGTACGAAGTTCATCAATGGGACGACTAAGGTGGCCTCTAATTTTTCTCGCTGCACCATCTGAAAGCAGCGCGCGGGAGGGTAGGCAGGGCACGTCCGTCGTGTTTCAAGACGTGGGGTGTCAAAGCGTCACGGGCGAGAATGGTGGGAGACCTTCTCGGAGCGGCAGAGACGTGGAGATTGGGCTCTCAGCGCTTTCAGTCTGCACCAACTCATTCTTCGGCGACATCTCTTGTGATATGTCGAGGCGCACAGTGAACGCATTCGAGTTGATCCGCTCTCTTGTCGCCCCTGCTCGGATTTGACCCTCGGAATCGATTCAGTAGCTGAACACTAGTCTGTCATACTCCAACTTGAAATTTCCAGATACCCAAGACTAGAGTCCCTTTATACTGAGAGTCAAGACAATGTGAATCCATTTCTGATTGGTTCCCGTATTCTCGGCCTCCACAGTGTCGCAAACGGGAATAAAGATTACATTTTCCGATTGCAAAGATTATAATGTAGAATGGAACAGGGAATGACGGGTTCGACAAGGAACAAACGGAATGAGAGAAGGGACGGAGAAAGGAATTTGAGAATGAGCCGATCAAAGATTACGAAAAACTGCCAATTTGTGTAATCTTTATTCCCGTTTGTGACACAATGAGGGGGGTTGTCTTGACTCTTAGCATAAAGGGACTCTACCCAAGACTAATATATTCTTGAAGTGCATAACAATTCTAACGGTGCATACTGACGAAGGCGGTCTCCAATTTGTCATTTTTTGTAAATTTTAAGGACGTGGGTAAAAAAAGGAGAAGAGAGAAAGAAAGAGGAAGAAAGGGAGAGAGAGAAAGAGAGAGAGGAATGAGGAGTGAGATTAAGAGGAAAGCCCGACTCCGTGAAAGCAAAAACGCCTTCAATTGAGAATGATACTGTGCAACACAGGGAAGCTCGAATAGTTGTATCATTCCATTATTTACGATATTCCGATGGTTAAAGTTCGAATTCACTCAGGAGGAGAAATGAAGAGAAGAAGGGGGTGGACGAGGGAGGAATAACGAGAGAAAATTTATATGTTTTTCTCTTTTTTCGCTGCCTCCTATTCTTTTTCTTCCTCTCCGCATTTTCCTGTTCTTCCTCTTCCTCTTTATCTTTTTCTTTTTCCTCCTTATTGTTTCCTTTCACACTAATTCTTTCTCCTCCTTCATCATTCTTTCTTCTTCCTTTATTAATGTAGAAATATGTCTCTCTTCACTAGCTGGGCCTTTTTTGAATTTGTGAAGCGACAGATAACAGCTACTGATAATATTTATGATAATAGTCATTGATAATAGCCGTTAATTACGTCACCTGAGCTCTGTACTCATGACGTCTCGTAGTTACACCTGGACGTAGAAACGTCTCACCATGTTTGGCCCATCGATAATATATATCATCGCACGGTTTTCCCGTTATCTCCCTCTCCCTATGTTCATCATAATGCCACTTCCTCTTTCTCCTCCTCTCCGTCTTCCCTGTTTCCTTTTTTCTTCTTTTTCCTCCCTTTTTCCTCTCCTCTATTTTTTGTTTTTTCCCGTCTTCTCCTTGTCCTTGTCCTTCTTCTGATTTTCGATCCCCTGTATTCTAATGCGTCCTCATCTTACACACGTCAAAATTCGCACAATCAAAGTATATCAGGAGCCGTTTAAGTATTACGTAACGCACTTTTTCCGATTGTTTACCCCTCCGCACCCCCTTCTCTCCTTGTAACGCACCCGTAACGCAGCCCAGCACCCCATTTGATTTACGTAACGCTGGCCAGACCATCCTCCCAAGAAAAAGGCGGGATTCTACATTTTTTGCGTTTTTTTTTTTTACTTTTTTCTTTTCCTCTTCGGTTTTGATACGTTACAAAACTCCTTGTAACGCACCGTAAAGCTAGCTCACACGTCCCCTCCCCATAAATACGTTACGTATGCCGCCGTGTTAAGGAAGAACGCTGCATGAACATTTGAGAGTTGCCAAATTTCCTTCGATAAAATGTTTATTTTTTAGTAAAGTTATGAATATTTTTCCTTGAAATTTTCAGGGACTTCAGGTGAAATTGCGAACTGAAGTATCTGAAAAATCGGAAGAAAAATATTCATATATTTACCAGGAAATTTGTGTTTTATCGAAGGAAAATTGGCAACTCCTGAAGGTTCATACGGCGTTTTCCCTTAGCAAGGCAGTATGATACTTGCACGGTCCCTCAGATTAAGTTCAATAAAATGCCTCACTTGACCATGAATCTGCAGAGGACAAACGATGCCGAGAATACGCGTAGGAGGAGGCCCGAATCCTCGGCTAAGGAGCTCCGAGTGCGTGCCGTGTGACGTCTGACAAGAGTCGGGGCCCCCGCAGCAGAAGGAGAAGGCGTTTCGATGACGTTTTCAAGTGAGGAAAGCCGTCGTCGTCGTCTTCGGTCGGTGAGCGCTCGTCGAGAGCGTTCGACGCCTTGACAATGGCTTCCCAACGACACCCGAGTAGATTGATGAGACCGTCTTGTAAGTGCAACTTTCCGAAACTTCACGCCGCGGCGACGACAAGATGGCGCTCCTTCCGCGGGCCCTCGAAAATTTCTAGTACCTCAATTTTCCCCGTCAGTTAGTCTTCCTCCAGCCCCGACGAGGGGCTACAGTTTTTCAAGTGTCGCTTATTCAAGCAACTTCCCATTATGCTCGAGGATTCCAGGAGTGGGAGCAGCCCTCCCGACAGAGAACCGCGTATTGCCCTATCAAGATCTCGTGGAAATACGCGGTTTTTGATGGAGAAGATGGAGGGAGCATCCCACTTACAGCGCCCGCGCCGTGCTCACCTCTTCTAGAGGTGTTCAATTAAAACGTATTTGGACCGCGTTTAGCAGAAAGGAGCCAAGCCGCGTCAACTTTTGCCAAATTTAATCGGGCAATTAATTTTTTTACGAGAGAAAATTCCTGCGAATTCCTCTGAAATTTTTAAGAAATTTGGTTCGTACTGTGCAGAAAATTCACTGGTATTTATTCGCATCGAAAATAGTTGGACTGTATGTAAACATGGCATACATAGGGACGCTGCTACAAGGCAAGAGCGAGAGAAGTTGAAACGCCTTCAAATGTGCGTATGCAATACGGACATCCATCGAGTACGAATAGTTGTATGCAGCGCCTTCGTGAAAGTCACATCCTCTTGTTACGGTGGTTGTGCGTCGTTGCGCGTAAAAGCCTGTAGTCCGAGAGCCAGACGACTTTGAGTGACAAACTCGGGATACATGTTTTGACCCCCTAAATCGATAGCCTTGCATGCACTGAAACGGAAAATTTTTGTCTGCCGCCCTCTAGCCTGTGCCATCACCCTCATCTAGGCCCTCAAAGTGGTCCAAAAAACACCATCTGGTGANAGATGAGGGTGATGGCACAGGCTAGAGGGCGGCAGACAAAAATTTTCCGTTTCAGTGCATGCAAGGCTATCGATTTAGGGGGTCAAAACATGTATCCCGAGTTTGTCACTCAAAGTCGTCTGGCTCTCGGACTCTGCATATTTGGACCACGTGCAACTGCAAGGAACCAAGCCGCTTCAGCTGTTGTTAAATTTAATTGGGCGGTTTAATTTTTTACCTGAAAACGGCTGTGCGGATTTTTACCCTGCAAACAGTGAATTTTCTGCATATTTCTGATGTTTAGTAGCTGATGTAGCTTGGTTCCTTGCAGTTGCACGCGGTCCAAATATGCAGGCTTATACGCGCAACGACGCGCAACCACCACCGTAACGGGAGGATGTGACTTTCACGAAGGCGCTGCATACAACTATTCGTACTCGATGGATGTCCGTATTGCAAACGCACTCATTTGAAGGCGTTTCAACTTTTCTCGCTCTTGCTACGCAGCAGTGACCCTATGTATGCCATGTTTACATACAGTCCCACGACTCTCTGTGCGAATAAATCCCAGTGAATTTTATGCACAGTACGAAGCAAATTCTTAAAAATTTCAAAGGAATTCGCAGGAACTTTTTCTTATAAAAAATTAATTGCCCGGTTAAATTTAGCAATAGCTGATGTGGCTTGGTTCCTTTCTGATAAACGCGGTCCATTAATGTCGGAAGGAATTATGTATAAATGAATTAAATCAAAATGAAGTACAAAGCACAAAAATCGTATGCACATAGTTCTTTTTGCTTTTATTTAATTTCACATAATTCGTTATAACATTAATACACCCAATCATTCGATCATGAAATTCCGATTGTTGCTGCATCTTAAAGATGAACCTTTTGACCATTAATTAATTCTATTTATTTGACAAGTTGCGTGAAGCTTTCGAAAGGCCTTGAGTTATTTCTCGAATTATCAATTAAGTCATTTGAGCATATTTGAACTTTGCTCAAATTGTCGTCTCCCAGATGAAGAAACTAAAAACTTTAACAAGGTTGCAACTATTCTTTAAAAAGTCAAGTTTTCACTAAAACACGACTGACGACTGTGCATTTTCTTTCCAAAATTTTTCTGATTTACAAGTGTGGTTAGGAAGAGAATTAATGATATTGTCGATAAGGCATGGCCAACACTTGCCTAAAAGAAATGAAACTTGTGTGTTGAGATTTTGTCACGCTGAAATGAACTTACTTCCTTCCGATTGGAAAACATAGGTGAAACGCAGGCAAAATGTTAGTGAAAGTTAGTGTGGAATTTTACATTATTATACACTTCTTCCGTTCTTGACTCACGAGGAATGCTTATAATACTCATTGCTGCAGTCTTTCAAAATGCCATAGAATGCTGTCAATTTTTCAGGACCTAATATTTGCGCTCATTTACGTATAATTGGAAAAGAAATATATAAAATGAGAAACTTCCATTCAAGAATACATCGCTTGCTAGAACCTGATTCTCACAATTACGTTACGGTACGCATTATGCCCCTGTAATCCTTCTCTTCTCATTACACGAATGCAGTCACCCCCCCCCCCCCCCCCCNCCCCCCCCCCGAGTGTTATGTAATTCACAGGCCTTCCTTATGCATACAGGGAAACAAAAAAATTAACACATTACCCATCCGCGAAGCAGGATATGTAATTACTCTTACATACATATAAGTCGCTTTACAGCACTCCCTCGCGCCCTACGACTCCTAACCTCCACTGCTCTCTTTCAAACCACAAATCATGGGGGATTGAGCACCTTAACATTTCCGCTTCAATCCCTTCCCTCCAACCTTTCATTGGGCGCCCTCTGCGTCTTCTCCCACGAGGACACCAGTCAAGGACCTGCTTCGGCAACCTGTCTCCTGCCATTCTCTGGACATGACCATACCAAATTAGTTGTTTTGTCTTAATGTCATGCACGATGGTCTGCTTGGCATCCATGATCTCCCGTACCGTTTCATTTCTGACGCGATCCTTTCTGGAAATACCAGCGGATCTACGCCAGAAGTCCATCTCTGTTGCCTCTAAAACCTCCCGGGTCCGCTGTTTCATCGGCAATACTTCACACCCGTAGGTTACTATGCTCTTGACAATCGCGTTGTAGATCCTTTTTTTGTTCTCTTTGGAGATCCTCGATACTCTTACATTACTCTTACATTTTGTATTATTTGCGAAGAACAACAATGTCGTAATGTCGTCTCCTGTCTGTCCTGAAAATATTTATTAGGGGATTTAAAGTGAGCAATTCAGACTGTCACATTGTCCGACGACAAATCTGCGGAGTTCATTCTTCCGAGAATTGAAATCCGTGGAAGTTACAGTCGGCGTAATTTCCCGAGCAACTTGTAATTTGTAGCGCGTTCGTCGTACTTTTTCCCGGAACCGAACAACGGAATGAGTTAGCTACTTCCATGTTGAAACACTGAGTTAATCAAGTATGATCAGGAACTCGCACATTTCCAGTTTCGAAATGAAGTGTTTTGTATTCATTCCCAGAACCTCTTGATCGGCGCTATACAGGATGTTTCGCAAAATGGCTGTGGAAAGTTGAAATAGTTGGAATTGATGCTTGGAAATTATTTTCATTATTGGGGTTCTGAGGTATAACTATCTAACCGCTGACTATCGATCGATAAATGGCTGATAGTGAGGTGTATTCGGCCGTGCTAAGGAAGAACGCCGTATGAACATTCGAGAGTTTCCAAATTTTTTTTCCATAAAATGTTTATTTTTGAAGAAAGTTATGAATATTTTTCCTTGAAATTTTCAGAATCTTTAGGTAAAATTGCAAACAAAAGCATCTGAAAAATTGAGAAAATATTCATAAATTAACAGGAAATTTGCGTTTTATCAAAGGAAATTTGCGTTTTATCAAAGGAAATTTGGCAACGCCTGAAGGTCCATACGGCGTTTTTCCTTAGCACGGCAGTATTTTGGTCATTTTCTGGAAATTGGGACGGCGGTTTCAGCTGGGCATTCTGCTGTGTTCTAATAAGAAAATTAGGAGAGTCGTTGAACCGTACAGTTGAGAGAGCTTCATTTTGCATTACCGGCACAAAGGAAAACCATTTCTGAAATTGAACGAAGAATGTTTAAAGATTGTCTTTTAAAGTTCACATCTTGCTAAAATTTCTCCCTGAAAAAATGTGTTGGTGCTGATGCTCTGAGTGCAGTATGACATAATGACGTATTGGCCGCCATTATTCTGTTAGTAAAAGCAATTATATCCCTATTATTTTGAAGTGTGGGCTCCCACATCAGCGTCAGAAAAAGACATTTTTCATGAATATTAAGTCAAATTCACTATACTCATTTTCTAAATGGGCGATTTTACCATGGCGCAGGTATGGAATTGGAGTAAAAACTAACGATTTTAAGTTGTAAACGAATCCAATTTTTGTAACGCCCTGTATAACCTCTCTGCATATTGAAAGTGTTTAATAGGGCTCACACAGTTCTGGATTGAGGTGTCTTTAATTGAACGTCTCTCCTTTCAAAATCCTCTTAAAACTATACAAACTTTCAGAAGGAGAAAAGAAACAATGTAAAAAACTTATCTTATCTTTGAACATTGTGATAATTATCACGATAGCAACTTTGTTGAAATTTGCCCCAGAAAAAAATGTGAAGAATGAAAAATAAAATATATTTGTAGAGTAAAAGCGTTAAAAGATTCGAAGCTTCACAACGTTGCAAGATGTCACGAATAATGAATGACGTTCAGGGATTGTTTAAAATTTTCAGGGAAACGCATTTTAAGAGTGAACGACGAAGTAAATTCTGACACAAATTATTTCAAAACTATGAGGATAACCTCTCAAGAAAATGCCTCGAGCCGTATCTATGTCACAGGCAAATAGTAAAATCAGGCATTTTATCAAATGCCTAGGCAGATAGTTAAATTTTGGAGGTCTACAAAATTTTGTGAATTTATGGCGCAGAGCTCACGAGTTTTCAATATCTTAGGAAAACTAACTCATCAAACCTTCAAACTCTTTTTGTCTATTCCATTTAAACGAATTTTTTTAAATAATTTGTTTCTTCTAATATTTTTGAATGTTAAAATTCTAAAAATGTTGTCTTTCGTGACATGCTGCAAATTTCAAGATAAGTGTCCGCTCAGGAGCTAAAAATCATTTAAAATACAATTGTGCGATGCAAATTTTTACTGAAAATTTTTTCTTACGGGAGCAATTACATATTTGTCTAAAATTAGGAGAAGAAACAGAATCTCAATCTAAGTTAGAATATTTCAGTATTTGCTTAGGCATTTGAAAAAATGCCTGATTTTACTATTTGCCTGCGATATTTATATGTAATAACGTCCATTCATTTACTGTGTCATTTTAAAACAACTGGAAGATGCCTTTCTGATCAATTATTTATAATTCAATGTTTTATACGACTAAGTTAAACTTATCTGTATAAGTCAAAACAAGGACCGAGGCTAATTTCCAGTGAATTCCTTGACGTCTAAAGCTTTCTCTGTGCTGGTTGAGTTATTTGCAAAATTATACTTAAATTGCTGCATTGCCCGCGCGCGCTTCCCTGTTCACCGTTCAGGCATGAAGGTTTCAAAACGGTTGGAATTTAATTAAAGGCATACAATAAATATCATAGTGATGAAAATCAAATTGTTTTGCGTAAGTCCAGGCGAAACTTTTTTCAAATTAGCAATACTCTCTGATATATGCGTTGCTGCACTGCGGAGACCGAAACGCTGATGAAACAATAATTCGATTCATTTGAAAGACTCAACTACTGGAGGAACATTTGGATTACATTTTGCAATAAGGAACCACTATCTCTGGCCCATCTTAGAAACAAAATTCATGCCATTGGTTTCCCTATGCAGATAAGTGGTTTCATAGGAGAGCCAAAGATAGTGGTTCTTTCTTGCGAAATGTAATCCATTTATACATTATATGATGACGCTAGATTATAGAGTAAAAGAAAGAAATAAAAAATAATTGCGTAAAGTAATAGGAAAGAAAACCTGTTAGGAGTAGGTATCTCTTGGAAATATCAAAAAAGCCAATGAAAATGACATTTTTAGTTTTTGAAATTTTTATCGCAATGAAAGAAATAAAACCTTTAACATTTGGACGTATTTCTACCAAACAGACCTATGTGCAGGTGAGAAATATGGGGTGTGCTCTAGAAAGCTGCATAAGAAGCAATGTAAAAGTGGGCGTGATTCCTTTTGAAGAATTGGAAAAGCGGGATTTTACATTCTATCAAACAGACCTATGTACCAACTGAATGCGAGATTCATGAGCCGCGGGCATGGCAAGATAGCATTGTGCACAGGGCTCACGAGTTAAAGCGCACCGATGACGATCGCCCCCGCGCGTGCGCACTATCATTGCCGCTGACGTCACTGGCGCTTTATTATTCCCATTCACTCTTACGCCCAGAGAATTAACGAGCACACCCCATATTTCTCACCCCCACATAGGTCTGTTTGGTAGAAATACGTCCATTTGTGGAAGTCAATGCCGTTCATAAGTCATCATAGTCATCATGCATTAGAAGAAGAGCTGTATAGCTCAGTAATGAGGCGTAAATGATCGATTTTCAATATTTTCCCATTTGAAGCTATTGTGAAGAATCGAACACCCTTGTTATCGATCCTTTTCAATAGGTTTAAATGACAGACCAATCGATTAAATCGGAAAGCACACCACGCCAGGGGTATAGCACACGAGCGTAGAATTTTCAGTAGGGCAACTTTAGAGTCTAGCTGAGTCCGAAAATCATTTTCAAAAAGAATCTGAAGAATCAACATTCTCGGTAGAAAAACATACCGATGGCGAAGTACAATAAAAATAAAATCCCCAATAGCCAACTTTACGCGAGATCTCTTTTTCAGGGCCCCGAGAATAGCTTTCCACCGCACCGGTGAGCTTTTCCTCGGACCCCTGAAAGACTGACACACTTTGACAATAACAGCCGTTCTGCTTATTATTAGCGTCGAAAGACGCTCTGTTCGGCGGAGTAGCCCAGGGTTCTTTGTGCAGGAGTCAAAGGAAATGTTTTCCGACAATATTGCGGTCGGAAGCTTTTCACACTCCGCGAGGCTTTTCACCGGCGAAAGAAATACGGCGTACAGTGGGACGCGCCAATAGAGGAAGTCGGACAAAACGTTGAAACTTTCAAAGCTCACACTTTTATTAATAAGGAAAGTAGGAGGTTTAAAATTACTGGGGTTTTTTGTGTTTTGTGCTACTTGGAACACGCTCGATAGTAATTTTAGACAGAATAACTATCACACTTAGCAGTTATAGTTAGAGATTTAATGTCCGACCTCTTGAAAACTTTGTTTCGCTGTGCGACGCTCTGAATTCATTTTCGCTCACGGTCTACTTTCGCTCTCCGCCGATGCCTGAGCTTCGGGGCCCGACAAAAGTTCGCCCGGCGAGCACTTAAAAGCAGTTATCACCCAGTTTTGAATAGACTTGCGCGCCCACGTTTATTGTCTGCACTCCGTTTATTATTTTTAGTGCTCGCGTCGATGCTTCAAAAGTTCCGATCGAAATCCCGTCACTCTCATTCGATGGTGATTTTTGCAAGCTGGCAACGCCGGATGTTGCACTATGGATCGTATTTGATAGTGGTTCGATGTATCGTTTGATTCAAAACAGAAGAGCATAACCTTAAACGAAAATTTTAGGATTTAAGTTGGAAAAGCTGAAAATGAGACAATTCCTAACAATTTAATTTTTCATTGCCATTTTGGTTATTTTTGCAAGCTGGCAACGCCGGATTTATATATGGATCGTATTCGATAGTGGTACGATGTATCGTTTGGTTAAAAAAAAATAGAACATAACCTCAAACGAAAGTTTTAGGATTTAAGTTGGCAAAGCTGAAAATGAGAAAATTCCTGACAATTTAACTTTTCATTGCCATTTTGTACTCACAAAAATAAACAATAATATATCACAGAAAACCTGTTCCTCCAGATTGCTAAATTGATTTTTGAAGCTATGTCTACATGTTAAACCAACCGACATCGATAAAATCTCACCTGTTTGATGTAGTGAACACGATCTATTAAGATTTATGAAAACTTCGATTCTAAATGAGTCACCTGGATTTGATCGTTTTATGTATACGTAGAAATGACAGAAACCTAGGGTCATACTGCCGTGCTAAGGAAGAACGCCGTATGAACATTCGAGCGTTGCCAAATTCCCTCTCAGAAAATATTTATTTTTTTGAAAAGATATAAATATTTTCCCTTGGAATTCTCGGACGTTCTAGATCAAATTACGAACGAAATCGGCTGAAATATCGGAAAAGAACTGTTCACAGATTTTCCTGAAAATGTGTGATTTGTTAAATGAAATTCGGCAACGCCTGATGGCTTATACGGCGTTTTTCCTTAGCACGGCAGAGTAGCTGTTGTGACTTGGTTTTCCCTGTTATACGCGGTCCAAATATGCAGCCTTACGCGCGTAACCACCATAACGAGAGGATGTGACTTTCACGAAGGCGCTGCATACAACTATTCGTACTCGATGGATGTCCGTGTTGCATACACACTCATTTGAAGGCGTTTCAACTTTCCTCTCTCTTGCTACGCAGCAGTGACCCTGTGTGTGCCATGTTTACATACAGTTCCACGACTTTGTTTACCCACAGTGAATTGTCTGCATAGTACGATGCAAATTCCTTAAAACTTTCAAAGGAATTTACAAACGTTCTCGCGTAAAAAATTAAATTACCCAGTTAAATATAGCAATAGCTGATGTGGCTTGGTTCCTTCTTGTTAAACGCGGTCCATTTGTTCTTTGGATGAATCTCCCTTTAAGAAGGAAGTTTCTCTGACTAACTATGTTCAAATGCACACAAAAATTAGGATGTAAGCAACTTGATATCGGTATCAAGTCCACAATCTCCCTACCTCAGGCGTGCGCCTTTGCTTAATTTATTCGGATAATCCAAGGGCCGAATGATAGAATATCTGCATAATCGCAACTTTTACGTTCCTGGACGAATACTTAAATCTTGAAAATTAACCGAGTTTTTGATACATTTCATGAAGCGTCCATTATCGAGCCACCAAAATACCTTTAATTGTGTGCATCAAAACCAGTGGCGTGGCGTGAATGATCGATAATCGATATCTCGCCATTTGAAGCTATGCTGAAGAATCGATTACTAAGGTGTTCGCTGTAGGTAAACACTCTAAAAATTGATCTTTTTTCACAGGTTTGATTGGCATATATTAATCGAAATATTGCAAAGCACGCCACACCACTGATCAAATCGTTCAAGTTCAGATTTCTCCATGATACAGTTTTGCGCTCCATAACAAGCGTAAACTCTATCATTTTACCTCTATTCTAGGATGGAGGGGAAGGCGACCATTTATTAACCAGACAAGGTGCGCAGTTAAGCATTCTGGTACATGCTTCTTAACCAAAATTTATCTCGAAATCCAACATGTCAAATTTTTCCTAGTTTAAGGACTATTTCCAAAAATTCAAAGTGAATAGACCCCCGTAGATACATAAAGCACACTTGTCGCAATGAAGCTCGAAAAAACAGCGGACAAAGGCAAAAGGAGTGACCTCAAGGCTGGGTGCGTAGGGTCCCCGAGTCGGCGCAACAAAAGCCTCGTTAATGCAATCAAACGCTTTTGCAGTCTATGAATTTCAACGTGGCGTCGTCCCGGGCTAACTTTCAGGCAGCGTCTCTGAGCGGCCTTTTTTCAGCTGTGAAAAGCGCAAACAGCGGCGCAGATTTTCAGCATTTCAGTCACGTTGATTCGCTTCGCAGTTCGAGAACTTAGGTTGATGATCGTGTGTTCCTTGTGCAGTTTTCTCGTTTAGCCGTTGTGTCACAATGGTGCCTGCGTTCCTTCTCGGCAAATTAAATTACCGTCTGCCGCTGATTCCCCCTCCCCCGCATCTGTCGTTGCTCCCGCTTCTTTTTTAAACCGAAAAAGGAGCCCGAAATTCCTCTCGGCCTCTAAATCAGGATCAAGAGTTTGGCACAGAGAGCGTCTGAAAAAAGCAAAGGGCTAAAAAGCGGCAGAGCTGAAACCAAACCTGATGCCTTTTGCCCTTTTTCCTCACTACCTTGCTTCAACTGGACCGCGTTAAACAGAAAGGAAACAAGCCACATCAGCTATTGCCAAATTTAATTGGACGAATTAATTTCTTACATGAAAACGGTTGGGCGGATTTTCGTGCAAATTTCAGTGAATTTTCCCCATAGTACGTCGCTAAATCTTTAAAATTTCCAAAGGAATCCGCATAAACGTTCTCTCGTAAAAAATTGACTTGCCCAATTAAATTTGGCAACAGCTGATGTGGCTTGGTTCCTTTCTGTTAAAGGCGGTCCAACTCATCCTCTTTCTACACCTTTTTGCTTTTCCTACCTCACTAGTTTTCTTCTTTCTTCTGCTTATCATATTCACCATCGATATTGCCCCATTCCACAGCTGCGAAGTTCCTTCAATTTATTGTGTATGCAATTTGATCTCTGCAGAATTTGAATAATTGCTCGAGTTAAACGCGCGATCTTACGAAAAGGATCTCTGCAATGGGTCAATTCTGCCGTTCAAAGTAAAAACGCTGTATGAGCCTCCAGGCGTTGCCAAATTTCCTTTGATAAAATACAAATTTTCTGGGAAAATTTTGTATATTTTACCTCCAATTTTACAAAGGATTTTATTCGCAATTCAATCTACAGTATCTGAAAATTTTAAATGAAAATATGAATGAATTTCCTCAAAAACGAATGTTTTGTAGGGGGAAATTTGGAAACATCCGGACGCTCATGCGGCGTTTTTCCTTGGCACGACAGAATTGCTCTGCATACAAACAAAAGTCTATCTTCATTACAAATAAAATTTAAAAAATATTTTAGGATGATACTCCTCCTTTGTTGTCTCATCCTCCTTTTTCTACTTCATCCTTTTCTCTGTCTTCATCTCTACATGATTTTTCTCATTTTTCTTCTTTCTCTCTTCTTTTTTTTTTCTAGTTTCCATCCCTTCCATTTTTCTCTCACTTCCTCGATGAGGCTCGCATTTCTAATACAACATGACCGATGGGTTTTTTTTTCTCTATCAGATAAAAGCTATTTAATGTATATAAATGTTTGCAGACTGGCAAGGAACTTTAACACGTCATGAATTTATACGCTTTAACAGGTGTGATTTCTGGAAATCCTATGTGTTTCTTCAGACCCTCTTTAAAAATTATGTTACATAATCTAAGGAAGTATTCTCTTTTTTGCAGAGTTGTATTTAACAAGAAGATGTCAATAATCCGTCACATGCTATTCAGGCCACCCAGGTGAACTCTGAGGTGACTCTATCATCAGGTAAAAAAATCAGATTTTTGTTAGCCTTTGATACATTTTCAATTTTCTTACATCCCACTGTAAATTTTCTATGCGTAAACATATAACTTGGAACGAGATGTACCAAGAATTTAACGTTCATTCACCACAGAGATAATGTATTTATTTCTTTCCGTCGTCATTAGAGCTCTTTCGCGAAAAATTTTTAATACAGGTACCGTTTGATTAAAAAAGAAATTTTACCCACGAATGATCTTGACGTTAGACTTTGATCTTGACTTCAACATGAGATGAAAACCCCACAAATGGACTGATTTTCACCATAACGAGCCACCGGTATTGTGACGTTTGCCTAATCATGTGATCCATTTCATCTGAAAAGGAAAAACGTTAACCAAATTATCCATTTCTATTTTCTCGTAAGAAAAAAATATTAAATACATGGGAAAATTATCCCGTAGGATCAATTGATTCTTTTCCTGTCATGATTTTTTTGCTTTTATGTTTTCTTTTCCATTCCTCCAAAAAAGCTGTATTAAGTCAAGATCATTCGTATTTTTATTACGATAGCACAGAAGACCCCCGGACTTTTTATCTACCCTTCGGGTATCCATCGGGTTAGAAGGGGTTACATTTTTATGTGAATCTGTAAACACATTCTCATAAATTGATATAATATGAACTACCCCTTTCTGGCTAGTCTGCAAGATTTTTTGACCGCAGCTTTTGCGATAGAGTTTCCCTTCTTGTCGTAAAATAAACGCATCAACATTAAGGTGATTCGATGGACTCCATATTTTGTGTCAGAACGGCATGCGATATATCGCATCAATTGGTTCCATCTTTTCAGCTACTCGTCATTTTTTTCCAATTTTGAGATCGTAATTCTGTTGGTTTTTTTCAGAGAGAAAACATCGCATTCGATACTGATATCGAAACTGCACTCGAATGCGATATTTTCTCCCCAAAAAAACCACGCCTTGATTACGTTGAATTTCTTTGTTAAAATTGGTAAGTGAGTGCTTAAGTCTCCTGACAACAGAATTGCGATCTCAAAATTGGAGAAAAATTACGAGTAGCTGAAAAAATGGAACCAATTGATGCGATATATCGCATGCCGTTCTGACACAAAGTATAGCGCCCATCGAATCACCTTATACGTAGAGAATGCACAATCTTAGTGGCAGTAGTTCCTTATCGCTAAGTATAGCCCAAATGGACTGCATTTTGCAATTTGGAACTATAAATACTGGCTCTTCTGGAAAAACACTTATGTGCATAGGGAAACTAATGGCAATTATGTTGTTTTTAAACCGGGCTAGAATTTATAGTTCCAAATTGCAAAGTATAGCCCAAATATGAACCTGTCTGTAGAAAAGGTTATGAAAAGCACATCCTGCCGTGCAGACTTTTCTTTTTATACTTTGATCCTTTTGACTTTGCGTGACTGGAGGTTTCGGGCCGGCCGCAAATCCTCTCGATGGGGTTAGCGGCCACCTCAAAGGCCACGGTCCCGCCAAATGTCATTTTTAATTTCGTCGGCGGTCGGGGCATTCATAATTTATCGACTGCGCGGAGCGGGGCGCTCTCCCCTGTTTTCACGCGGAATAAACGCATTTGGCCGTCGAATGAAATATTTAAAAGATCGCTATCGACTGCGCCCCGACATTCTCCCCTGCTCGAAGGCGTCCCGGCCAGAAACTGCATCATTTTTCATTCAAGCTTCATTTACGTTCGAAAGAGATGCTACTTTCGTGCCGCCAGGTTCGATGACCGCCGTCGTACAAGCGGCTAAAACCGAAAACGCATCAGCCTCCATCAATAAGGAACTGAAAACAAGCGGGAAAACTCTAATACGAGTACGATCGTATTAAAAAAGTGTTCGGCTGTTTTCTGTGTAGGCGAAGGAATGTTTTCTGATTGTCTTGACTAAATTAACAGTGCCACGAAGTAACTTTCGCTATCATGACTATACAAAAATGTTTCTTGACGTCGTACACCTCCGTTCAATGAGTATTATCCCCGTAACGTGATTAGAAACTTATCGGGCTGAATTCAAAGATTTTTTGGCTATTAGATAAAAATAAAACCCTGGAGCTTGTTGTCCTAAAATTTTCCAATTTCGACTCCTTTTTTCATTGCCACTGAGTTGTTCAATGACAGTCCAAAAAATCGTTAGGCATTCCAGCACTTTTTTGTCACTCTTTAGGAAAAAAATTGGCAATCTCGGCACGATCTGTTGGTGCATCCGGAGATGAAATTTTCTCGTGAACTCGGTGACCAATTTTTGAAACATTTAGCTTTACTGGGGGTATATCCTTCTATTATTGATGGAGGCACCTTCTTATCAATTTATTTCACTTTTGCGGTAGTAATTTTTTAAACTGAGTATACTCACTCTCTGCAAGGCTCTCGTATGTACAAATCCTATACCTGCATGCAGCGACTAGCGATAAAGTTAAATAACAGAATTCCACTCAAAACTCTTTAAATTTTTTATAATTACGTTCTTATTTTTGACCAAAATTAAATGTTGCTGTATTGAATACCTCAAGTGAACCCTTTAAAGGCCCCGGAAAATACTCCGTCAGTCGTCAATTAAATATTTCGGTAAATTTTTGTCCCATTGTTCGCCGACTATCTTTCTTTTCTGCACTTTTCTCAGCCCGCCTTGATATCACTCGATATTGTATGAAGTAAGTCGTGGTTCCAGCCAACCAGCTGTAAAAGTTTCTTGAGTGGCCATAAAATTGATTTAGATATCTGCCATTTAGAAGAAAGGTTATGTAATCGACTGAGACATAAAATCTATCATCCAAATTTATTGAATGTGATTCTCATAGGTATTCTCGTGTTAGAGTAAGCGTAGCCAAGCGGTGATTCCGACAATGAGTGTTTTTGCAAATTGTTTTCGTTTTCCTTTCAAAGTTATCAAGCTATGATGCATTAATCAGAGGCTTATAAATTCTAGAAGTGCCTCGAGATAATAAAATTTGCCCACATTAGGCAAAGTTTGATTTAAACACATTTAAATGCCAAATTTGCTGGCTAAGCTATAGGAAGACATACAGTGAATGATATAAAAAACAAGCTAAAAGCCAAAAAATATTCAGTGTATTCACTTACATGATCATGCATGATTCATCTTTTGCTTGTTTTGTAACATCATGTAGTTGAATACACTGAATTATTTTTGGCTTTTAGCTCGTTTTTATATCATTCACTATACGTTTGAATTAAATTTAATTTACACAAAAAAGGAAAGTTCTGATTGTATTCCGAGTCTTTTTCCTTGCCTTCGAGTGTTCAAGAAATTCTCGCGGCGGAGTTAGGATAAGCTTTACGGTCAAGATTTTCTCATGGGGGGGTCGAATGTTAAATAATCTCAAAAACAAGAAAAATTTCGATTGTTTAGACAAATTTTCAGTCCTGGAGAGGGTAGACCCTTTGCACCCCTCCCCCCCCCCGGCAATACCGTTACTTTCATTTGAGAATTTTGAACAGTTAATACATATTTCGTCTCTTCCCGCTTGAAGCTGACTACCTCTAAGAGAATTTATAAAACTGATAATACATTGAGCGCACCGAAAAAAATAATATGCTGTTTTAGCATCTCGGATGTCAAAAATGTGTCTGGTGATCCCAAGATGCTGCCTTTACTGCCCCCGCAGTTAATTTTACATCCTGTGAATGCAAATTCAACTGCGGGGGCAGTAAAGGCAGCATCTTGGGATCACCAGACACATTTTTGACATCCTAGATGCTAAAACAGCATATTATTTTTTTCGGTGCGTTTCTGTATAATAACCCATGTATTAGTACTCACTGCTTATTTCCACACCGACAAGAAAAGGATGCTGATTTAACATTCTGGATGTAACAAAGTGTGCGACAACTCACAAAACGCTGAAATAACCGCTACAGCAGTTACTTCCGCAATGTAAAGATGTAAAACTAACTGCTGTGGCGTTTAATTTAGTGTTTCGTGTGAGTTGTCACACACTTTTTTACATCCAGAATGTTAAATCAGCATCCTTTTTTTCGGTATGCACAGTGCGGCAGCGTCTACCAGTGACTTTACGTGATAATTAGTGTCCGGTTGTCATTTTGAGCGTTCTACTCAATTATTCATTAATAAATGAATCGGTGAGAACGAAAACACACCAACTCGGAAAAATTGGAGTAATCAAGACACGCACAAAACTGCACAGTAGATGGAGAAATTAGTCTAAGAAAAACATTTTCGGTGCCGTAATACAAGCACTTAAGGACATTTCAAAGGTCCAAGTTGGAACGGATGCGCTAACTTCAATGGACTTCATAAAAATTGACTGTCTTTGATGAACATTGAGCGTTTTCGAGTTACCGAGTTGGTGTGTTTTCGATCTCACTGATTCGAATAGAAAATGTAGCACCGCGGATAAGCCGGCAGGTGGCACTAGTAGAAAACGTAAAGCTGCAAAAAGCCTACACGAATCCGCGACTGAAATCTTCTCGCTGAGCAGTGAATCACCCTGTATAATGACGTCATCTTGGCTGAGCTCACATGCACCCGCGCCCGCCGCGAGATTCGACAGCCGGCGACGGCCGGGCTCCCCAGCTTTTCTTCCTCTATCGCGCGCTTTAATCATTCGCTCACTCATTGACAAAGCAAGCGTGAAGTCTCCACTCTGGAAATAGTAATTAAAATAACTTAATGAAAAATTAAATTCGCCCCCGGGATATACGGAACCGGTAGTCGCTCCCGACCGGGGCACCGAGAGGGAGTGGGTGGGGGTGGGGGTGGGGGGGAGCAGGCTCACTCATCGGATCCATTCTCTTAATGAGGCGTGTCACGCTAAGTCGAATCGTGCCTCCCTCCTGCGAACTTTTAGCACCTTCCGCGCGCCCCCCTCTCGCCCCCACCCCGTTCCCGCCGCACCCTGTTTATTGAGAATGAATGTTCATATGCGAGCTTCGAGGCTCTTCATCCGTGAGCCGGGGCGGCGTGGTCTGAGCGAGGAAATCACCGTGTCGCGGCGTAGCCGGATGGATCGGAAAATGTGACTACCCCTAAATTCGAAATAGAAACTTTGCAGGTGTCTGAAATTTGATGAATTTCGTATTTAAGTAGAAACTACTGAGTGAACTGAACACGAGAATACCCTTGGCTCATGAATTGAACAATTATTGGAGAAGATATGACAAAATTATCTGATCTGCTTAAATGCGTGTGTTTAAATGGGAAATGCTTCCAGATGACGTCACTAGGCGGTGAATTTTCTCACTTTTAAATCTATTTATATACTATTTTCCATGTCAGAAAAGCATTATAAAAAATAATGCGGAATCAGCTCTTTCAGTCCTTTCAGATGAAGCAATAAAAAATTTGCATGCAAATTCTCCATTCCGCTAAATTCGAAATTGCGTTATTGACTCCGGAGCCCGGACCGGCGGCGTGCAACCGGCGCGAAGCGCGCACTAGCGCCTACAAACCTAAGGGGATACTTCACACAGTGCGCAATGCTTGAAGCATCCCCTCAGGTTTCTAGGCGCCAGTGCGCGTCGCGCACTGGCCGGCCGGACGCCGCGCCGCACGGTGGATTGAATCAATGGGAGAGGTCGGACATGATTTAAAAACTTGAAAAGCGTATATTTTCAATAATATGAAATTTTGATGTTTCAAAAAGAGTTTCATTCGTTTTTTCGTAAAATTTTCTGTAAAAAACACTCCTTTAAATTAAAAATGTGATGAGATAAACGTAAAATTTCACAATATTTGTCAAAAATTTCATGTCTGACCTCTTCAATTGACTCGGATCGTTGTGCGGCGTTTTGCGAAAATTTTGGGACAAGAATCGCCCAAATATTTCAAACCGACCCGGGGACCTTCAGGGGCCGTTCAAGTATTATGTAACGGCTCCCTCCCCCACCTTGTAACGCACCCGTACGAAACCCTACATCCCCCTTTTAAACCCCTCACTTAAATCAAGAAAATTCTGGGAAAACGGCTTGAAAAACATTTGGTTTGTTTTTGTTTTGAGATTTTACGCTGGAATTTGACGGAAATAGATCAACAGAGAAGAGGGGTTGAAGGGGTGAGTAAGTGCAACACGCGTTGCGTTGCGTTGGCTGGATCACGCGCAAAAAAATTCATTCGGGAAGGGCGGAATTTTAAATTTTTTTCACGTTTTTTATTTAAAGTTTTTTTCCCCCGGGTCGGATTCATTACGTACCGCTGGGCTTTATCCCCCCCTACCCCCCTTGAAACGCACCGTAACCGTGGCTTTACGGTAAGTTACGAACTACGTAGTTCCGTAATTGCTTTTATATTCAATATGTTAAGATCCCAAGAGGAAAGTTTCCAGAAAAGCAAATCATTTTTTTTTAAATTTAGTTCAATGAAGCAATGCGAGATTTTGGGTAAATTTTCAGAGAAATGTATGTAATTACACCTTTCATGATGACCGTAAAATGTCTCACGTGGTCAATTAAGCGATCATTTTTAGCTCCATACTAGCTACATTCCTGTCCTCCTTTTGCTCTATACGTGTCAGTTAGCTATGAAGTCTTAGAGTGAGACGATGCAAGAAAAGATGTCACAAAATGATCTGCGAGAACTGACGTTATGTAATATTAATAACAGAAACGAGAAATAAAAGCGTATTTTAGGAGGAGCCACTGTGGATTAAGATTATGAATAAGTCATAGTGTCACTGCTGAAGAATAAACTTGCATAGAGATGATTCTACTCTACACAGTTTTCAATGCTAATATTTGTTCGGAATGGAAACATTTGCCGGAGAATGGTTTCTTCCTTTGACTCCTACTCATGAAATTCCCTTGTCAGCGTGTTGCAAAATCAGGTGCTCATCCGATCAAATGGACATATTTATGCAAAAAGGAACTATGTCTCACCCAAACCCTATGCACAAAGTTCTTTTTAGCATGAATAGGTCCAAATGTCGTCAACCTTCAGCACTGAAGTGCTAGGGGAACAACCGTGTAAGACTTCGCATGCAGCCAACATTTCCTTTGATGGAATGTGAATTTTCTACAAAACTTGTGATTTTTAGCTATCAAATTTTTCATACAATTTTATTCGGAATTCAATCTTAAGTTTCTGTAAATTGTAAGAAAAAATACCCAAAACTTTTCCCAACATTTCGTATTTTACTTAGTGGAAAAAATCGGGCAAAATTTGAATGTTCATACGGCATCCTTCCTTAAGGTGGCAGGAACTTATTATGAACAATCAAGGCTCTTCCAAGTTCCATGGCTCCAAAGTAAACAAAAAATCCGAAGAAAATATTGCACGTAAATAGTATTAGTTGTTTATAAAGTTGTCAGTTATGATTTCAAAAATCATGTTAAGACTCATCAAACACGGGAAATTTCCGATGAAACGACACTTGAATGAACTCAAACCCCCATGAATCGTGTGAGGGGGGGAGGGGGGGGGGCACGAAGCTACTCCCTCCAACAATGCCGCGATCTATCATCTTATGCTCCTACTCATAAGATATGGATTCAGTGACGTGCGGCTCTTGAATGTCAAAAAGTTTTCATATAATCTCGATTCATAAATTGATGGGTTAAAATAAACAAATCGAATTTTACCTAAAAATGGCGATGAAGGTAAAATATCTCTCGCAAAAGAGATCGTTGTGATGAATTATCATCTAGTGGAGTTTCGAAACTTGGCATGAAGACTTGAAATGGGTCCTAGTGCGACTCTTTTACAGGGGAACTACGTAATATTAAAGCCTGTAAAGATAGTTGAAGAAGTGTCGTCACTATTCGATGAGATTTACAGGATTCACAGCCACAAGTTTATACGTTACATAAAAACTCATTAACAGTTTTTATCTATGACCCATATAAATGACAGTTTATGTTGTGAAGTCCACAAGTACAAATTGTTAATAAAGATTTTATAACGTATAAAGTTGCGGTTGTGAATTTCGTAAACCCAAGACAACCGTGAATAGTATTATCACATTCGCGTCTTCCCTTAAGTGACGACGACGGTTGTTTTGTCGCCTACACAACATTATTAAACAGCTACAAGGTGATCCCCATAGGAAAGGAGACCTTTGTCTTTGCAGGGAAAACTTCCAGGGGAGCGATTTTTGTCAAGTTGAATCGAAAAATCCGATTTTGACATTTTCGCAAAAAACTCTCTGACGACCCGGAAAATAAGGAGCAAGTGGTTTAATTCACTTTCTGCTACAACGATCGTTGTAATGCATTAAATAAGCCCGCTTTTTGCACCGTAAACATAGTAGATTATAATTTTTATAGCGGCTCTCTAAACCGCGTTTCACGAATTACACACTTTAAACTACCAGCTTTCCTCTTTGATTTTTCCATTTTCCATACGATTTATCGTCCAAAACATTTCATGAAAATTGCAACCACTTCTTAGTATTAAACAAGCAGAGATATCCAACACAAAGTGTTGATATGGCGCGTCAATAATTCGTACCTTGGATGTTGCACACTTGTCACAATAAAGGAGCCAAAAAATCCTGTCATATCTCTAAGGCACTCAGGTTTGTGATCTAAAACAAATGTGTACGCAGTTATTGTAAAAATGAGACGATTTTATTAACATTATATTTNGATTTAGTTGCGGTTTGTTTTGTTGAACTCAAAACATCCTAAGAAAGATTTTGAGCCCAAGTTTTTTAAAATTGGTTCATTCTAATGGATTTTAGAGAGGGGGGATACTTACTTATTGAACGCCCCTCGTATTATCACATTCGCGTCTTCCCTTAAGTGACGACGACGGTTGTTTTGTCGCCTACATAACATTATTAAACAGCTACAAGGTGATCCCCATAGGAAAGGAGACCTTTGTCTTTGCAGGGAAAACTTCCAGGGGAGCGATTTTTGTCAAGTTGGATCGAAAAATCCGATTTTGACATTTTCGCAAAAAACTCCCTGACGACCCGGAAAATAAGGAGCAAGTGGTTTAATTCACTTCCTGCTACAACGATCGTTGTAATGCATTAAATAAGCTCGCTTTTTTGCACCGTAAACATAGTAGATTAGAGTTTGTATAGCGGTTCTCTAAACCGCGTTTCACGAACTACACACTTTAAACTACCAGCTTTCCTCTTTGATTTTTCCATTTTCCATACGATTTATCGTCCAAAACATTTCATGAAAATTGCAACCACTTCTTAGTATTAAAAACTCAATTTCAGTTCTTAAGGAACTCTTTTCATGCGACCAAATACCTTCATCGAATGATTTGGCCAGCAAATCAGTCCAGTTTTGTCATAAAACCGTCAAAATCGACAGTTTGGCAGCTGCCGCGCGTCGATCGTAACGCCTCCGTGGTGGGCCGAAGGGGAGGGGAGAGTAATAAATTGATAATTAATGGATATTTGATTCTGCTCTCACATTCAAAGTTAATTACTGCCGAAAACAAAGCCCGCCCCCCGCTGCTCGCCCGGACTAAAGATTAATGGTGGATATCACAATCGGTGGAAATAATGAAGTCTGCCGCAACACATCATCGAACAGAAGTTACCGCATAGTTTGCATCACCCGCCCTCCGCGTGCCCGGAATCCTCCCTCTTCTTCTTTCTCCTGTCTCAGCCTCCTTCCTTGTCATATTATTCTACTTCCCGCTGCTTCTTATTCCGGGTTTTTCTCCTTTTCTTCTTTTAGTCGTTAAAGATAAAATTAAAAAAAAAAAAAAAAAATCTGACATGACACAATGCTGACGAAAATACTAGTTTTCAGATGTACCCCCTTTAGGGCATCACAAACACTGGCGTGGCATGCTTTCTGTAAATCGATTGATCCGTCTTTTACACTTATGGAAACAGATCGATAAACAGAAGTTTCGCAGCGGACACCTTAATAATCGATTCTTAACCATAGTTTAAAATGGGGAAATCTCGAAAGTCGATCATTCACGCCTCACCTTTGATTTGAGAGGCCTCTAATTTTTTTTTCAAAAATATTATTTATTTGGACACATCAGAGCATATATTTTGAGCAATCCCGTGCCTAACTTTTCTCTAATTTGAAAAATTAGAGACACTTCAACCAGCTTTGATGACGGCACAACGGCGCATAGATACAACTATTCATGATCGGTGGATGTCCGTGTTGCATCTGTGAAATTGAAGGCGCGATGGCGTGAAAAATAAGTTTGCATTGCTCCGTTCTATGCTACCAATGAGGTTTTGCCCAGATTCGGGAATTACATCTCTCCTAGATCCTCGTCTGTTTTGTCACTCGATTCCTCTCTCGCTTGTTTAAATTTAACGCCTGATTATTTTGTTTAAGGATGCATTTGTATACCTTTATCTAAAGCTCGTCTTCTTTGGCCGCAGATTTATTTTCATATCTTTGGATTAGTCCCATTTCATTTCTGGTTTATTTTAATTTGTGGGAAACTTGAGTGAGTGAGGTTTTACACTCTATCCACTTTAATAAAATTAATTCCATCAATTTTAGTGTAATATATTTTTTCTATTTCAAGATTTGGTTCGGTTCCTTTCTGCTAAACGCAGTCTAAATGTAATATGACTTCGCGGGAAACACGGATAAAAAGCTGAAAGCTGGTATGCAAACATTTTCCCCTAACAGATAGTACTTCTGCGAACTTTGGTAGCACGATAACTTTTTGAATGCATGCTTTATTCTCAGGTAGAGTGGCTCCAAGGGCCTAAGGACACACTGCAATATAAACTTAGCATATCCGAAGGAAGAATTTTTCATCATTTACGTCACAATGCTCCCCTCCTTTCGCTTTATTATTCCAACACTTGAATCCTTAAATTAATTTTTTTCTTTAATATTTGCTGACGGCATTTCGCTTCCGCAGAAACATCTCTTTGCCAACATCATGGTTATTTAATTAAAAGTCTCGCAGAGCTTGATACTATGCTTGCAAAAATATTCACTCACGCCGAGATGATCACTGAAATTATATTTAATTCGCCTTTAAAGCCCATCACTCGTTGATATTCAGTAATCAGCATCTATTCTATACCCTTTCCTCTTTCCGGGTTCATTTAATTTCAATCTTTTGAAGTTTGCAAATTTTGACTCGGATGATTTGATTAAAATTAAACAAATACGAAAAAGCAAATTAAAAGATCTTGCTTTGACTTAAAAAGCGCTTACGATGCAAGCGTTCCTACTTAATTGAATTTGAGCCCTCAAATGGGATCACGCCATGATAGTTTTTTTTCCTCCGATAAATAATGGTAATTATTGTAATTTGGCAACATTGTTCATCCTTCATTTTAATTCCATGACAAATAATTGATTGTATGTGACACGGTCTACTTTATGCATTTTACGTGCGTTTAAATGAGCAAAACTTGGTGCTGCATCCTTGTGAGAAAACTGGTTTTTTATGAAATATTATTTGAACCTAGACATAATATTGCATACAGTCTGGTCAGCTGAAGAAGAAGACGAAGGATGAAGAGGAGGAGGAGGAGGAGGAGGAGGAGAGGGGGAGGACAAAGAAAAAGAGGAAGAGGTAGAAAAATAAGGGTGACGATTAGAAAAAAAGAAAGAAGTAGAATGACTTCAAAAACCAGAAGTAGAAGGGGCAAGCTTCCAACCAGAGCATCTTCCGTGACTGATTTTGTAAATTTGGACTCGAATTCTCGGTGACCCTAAAGAGTCCGGTTGTCTGAACCGAAATTACGGATAAATGAACCGGCTATATCGGATATATCGGATATACCGGCTCACGGTCGATATCGCTACAGTTCATGTAACCGAACTTTCCGCCTGAATATGGCTGAATCTTACACGACAGTTCCCTGCACCAGGAAAAGTCGCGACCGTCACAAGTTGGCAACACTGTAGGTTTCATCCCTTTTTCAATTTAAACAATTGGTCCACGTTTAGCAGAGAGGAAACAAGCCACATTAGCTACTGCCGAATTTAAGTGTGCAATTTAATTTTTTACATGAAAATGGTCGTGCAGATTTTTTTTGCAAAATTCAGTGAATTTTCTTCATAGTACGAAGCAAATTCCTCGAAAATGTCAAAAAATTACAAAGTGTCACAAACGTTCTACTCTGAAATATAAATTGGCCAGTTTTTGACAATGGCTGATGTGGCTCGGTTCCTTTCTGCTAGACGTGGTTCAATTGACATTCGAGGCAGGCGACGAATTTAAAATCGAATATTCAGGATATATGAAAGGATTGAAAAAGCGTCGCCAAATAGCGAGAAGTATGAAATCCATCTAAAATCCTCCTTCCCCCTCAATTAACAACTAACACCTTCTCCGCCGCCGGGCTCAGAATTCATCGAGCTTTAAAGTTATGGACAAATTCGGACGAGTGCACGGCAAATTCAGCTCATTTGAGACCAGCATTGCCATTTCTGTCGAGAGTTTTCAGATTTTCTCATCGAAAATTCAATCATTAAAGCGGATTTTGCTTTTAGGCGGCATCCCTGTTTTTGGGGCAAAGCGGCTTAAGCTGGACGCTAGACCGGCTGGACGTCAATGTCCTACACCACTCGGCGCTTGGTAAATTCGTGACTCGTCAACGCTGTGTTGTCAGATTGACATGGAATAAAACTCGGTCCGTAATGACTCGATTCTCCAAAGCTTTTCGATTTATGACGATGTTTTATTTATTTTCTGGCCAATTTCCTCGTCTTTATGTTTACCGTATCTATCTTGAATAGTTTGCAGGCGCAAATTGGAAATTGAAGATTGCAATGTCTCAGTTTCGACAATTATGCGGATTTTCGTGTAAACGGTGAATTTTCTGATTAGTGCGAAGCATATTCTACAAAATTTTGAATTTAATCCGCACAAACGTTCTCTTGTAACTAATTAAATTGTCCTTTGCACGGCAGAGTAGCTATTGAGACTTGGTTTTTCCTGTTACGCGGTCCAAAACGCGCGTAACCACCGTAACGAGAGGATGTGACTCTCACGAAGGCGCTGCATACAACTATTCGTACTCGATGGATGTCCATGTTGCATACACACTCATTTGAAGGCGTTTTAACTTTCCTCGCTCTTGCTACGCAGCAGTGACCCTGTGTATGCCATGTTTACATACAGTCCCACGACTTTCTCTACCCACAGTGAATTTTCTGCATCGTACGATGCAAATTCCTTAAAATGTTCACAGGAATCCGCACAAACTTTCTCTTGAAACTAATTAAATTGTCCAGTTAAATTTGGCAATGGCTGATGTGGCTTGGTTCCTGCTAAAAAGGTCCATTTATAGAAAGCCGTTTAGTCAAAGTTTGATAAAATTAGGCTATTCCTGTTTCATTAATCAATTTAACGTGCGCTTCGGCAACGCTCTTGATCGGATCAGCCAGCGGGATGCGAGTTTGAGTTTGTGTCACTTAAATTTGAGATTGGATTAATACCGACGAAGTTGATGCGGAACATCTGCGCCGCTGACCTTCGAGGAGTCAAGGGGGGCATCAAGGGTGTCAGGGGGATTAATGAACGACCATAGCGCCGCTATCGCTACCAGCCATCGCAACAACCGCGATCGTAGCCAACTTCGCAACGGTTCCTTGAAGTTATCCCGGCGACGAAGCCGATTTAGATTCAGAACCGAGTATCGTGAATTTCGATGAGTTGCCACACGATGTTCGGTGGCTGCAACTGACGATGTTTGGTGAAATTTGCATGACTTCCTACATCGGGGAGTCCAAGTATCACGACATGAAAATGATTCGACAGTCTCGAAGCGTCTATACACAAACTGATTGCAGTGGACGCACAGGTCGTAAGACAGTAAGTTGGAGTTTCTTGCCAACGCGCGTTAAAAATTCTCACGAAAAAGCTCTTCTTTCTCGGAAAAAGCTCATTCGAGCATACTTTTCCCTCTAAGAGATATGCTGTTCGGTGCAACACTAGTTACGTCCATTCAGGAAGGCAACTGCAGGCGCGTTTCGGCCTTGGTGGGACAATCCTCAGTGCAGGGTTTCAGGCCATTTCGTCAACGATTCTTTGTCCGCGCACCTATTTTGTCCTGTAGCTTACGTCCACGCGTGAAATAAGCAACAGTGCAATAAGCAATAAGTAACTTGGTTCAAGTGTTGACGGGAATTTGGACACGGAGCCACCTTAATATTTACAAAACACACATTAAATTTTCATTTAATAAATTTGTCCTCCCCATCAATTTAAATGAGAATAATCCATGCAGAGTGTGCAAACATTTCAAAATTGTTAGTTGAAAAATGCTGGCTCCGAGAGTTTTAATATTAGAGCCAAACACAGAGCGGAGCAGCGCGGGGCGGCGGGCTGCCAGCGCGACACGCGCACTAGCGCCTACAAACCTAACAGGGATACTTCACGCATTGCGCAATGCGTGAAGAATCCCTGTTAGGTTTGTAGGCGCCAGCGCGCGTGCCGCGCTTCAAGCAACTAGATCGCAACAGAGGTGTTTCACAGTATCATACGGAATTGAAAGCTCTCCAACGTATAAAAAATGACAGGTATCCTTTAAGAGTGCGGAGTTTTCCCCGCGAAGAGATCAAGATACTACGGCACAAAAAAAGAGCGGTAGTTCAAAAACTCACTAAGTCCTAGCACCCGTATTCAATAAGTTTAGCATAATTTTTGAATTTCATTAGAGAAAACAATTACACGATATAGGAAGCATTATTCCTTTAAACAAGCATTACCTTCTTTATTGATTCATAAGGGAATCTTCTCGACGGTAAATTGGAGCATATTTCTGATTGATCAAGTTACTTTTTCCTCTGATGAAGTTCAAAAACCATGCTAAACGTTATTGAATACAGATACTAGGACTTGGTAAGTTCTTATACTACCGTTCACTTTTTGTCTTCGTCACTCCATTTAATAATTTGCGAGGGAACTCCTTGCTTTCAAAAGATGCCATCAATCTTGATACTTTGAGGTGCCTTCAATCTCGTATGATACTGTGCAACACCTTCGTGGCGAAATAGTGGCCCCGAAAAAACGCGTGAACTTAAACTACTAGAAAGAACAGGTGCGTGGACAATAAATCGTGGGCGAATTAATGTCCTATAACCCAGTGCAGTGCAGCCTTCTGAATTTCAGCTTTATGCTGCATTTTTAACGCACGTTGGCAAAAAACTCCAACATGCTGTCGAGGTGTCTGGAGTTTTTGTTGTATTATAAACTTCATATAGTTCCATTTCAAGGAGACTCGTTTCCTCAGAGGAGCTGGCGGTAGTTGGAGTGACAGAGTTCCTTGAAAATTGAGGGGAAATTGACCAAATTTTGTTTTAAGTTGGAACGCTACATTTTCCAAAACTGACAAGACGAGTTAGGAGGCTATTCCCGTATTAATAGTCTGAAGTGTGGTTTTAAAAACTGAAGCTAAAATGAATGGAAAAACCTCCTCTCAGTACGTTAACATGACTGTATACCCTTAATCACCAAAAATGTCGTCACACCATTCTGGATGTCGACGGATTTTTTCTTCTCTCCCCAGCAGCGAGCAAAGGATGCTAGAGTCAGATAAACCCGAGAGCAAACTAAGGGTGGACAGTGCTGCCTTACAAAGCAAATCGCGTATGAGCGATCAATTGTTGCCAGATTTCTCTCTATAAAACCTGTATTAATGGAGATACTTGGGAATACTTTCTCTAGAAAATTTTAGAAAAGCTACATTAAACTTCGAATATAATGGACCACTAGACAAGGTACGAATTCAAGCAATCTGATACTAGTTTCACAACCAGAATTTCACGCAGAACACGATTCGCGCAACGAAATGTACTGAAACCAACTCCAAACGGAGATATTGACATTTTTATTTTACATTGGTTACGAGGAATTTGAACTGCCCACTCACAAGAAACTCAAAGCTCTACGTGAGTCAAATCGCGCACTACAACGGTTTCAGCAAGCTTCTCTGTTGAGCAATGTTCATTTCCCACCGTGTATTTTTCGACCTAAAAGTAATATGCTATAGCTGAGCCAAAGCGTCAAGATTGTGATTGCCAGATTTTTAGCGCTTGATGTGAATCACGTAGAGCATTTAGTTTTCATGAGCGGGTGGTGTCAATTCACGCATCAAGAACCATTAATTATCTTCGTAAGGAGTTGATTTCGGTAATTTTCGTCGTACGCATTGTGTTTTACGTGAAATTCTGATTTAGAAACATGTATCAGAATGCTGCAATTCGTACCTTGTCTAGTGGTCCATTCTTTGAAAAATCACCAAGTTTTCAAGAGGCTTCGCGTAATTTATCAGAATAAATTTGGCTCCGTCTGAATGTTCATACGCTGTTTTTGCTCAACACGGCAGAGCGGAAGAGGGGTCGGCGAACGTTAAAATTAAAAAAAGGCTGTCCATAAATTACCGTTGGCAGGGTTATGAACCTGCGCGCACTGCACCGGTGCATCACGGGTGAGATAAAGGAGCGCGGTACCTCCTTCGCTTTTATTCCTCTCGGCAGGAGGCGGGGGAGGGGGCGGGGAGTCGGGAAAAGAAACCGGAGAACAAAAAGGGTTGAAATCGTTGCAACTAAGTGAAACTAAGCATAAACTAATATCCCATTCGGCGGGCGGGGGGAGGAGAGGAGGGGCTTACGGACATTTTCGCCTTAATGTTGATGTTATGGTCACCGCACAGCCCTCGGTCTGGGACCCCGTTGCCACCCCGCTAATGCCGTCCTTAATGTGCAAGCAACATTTTATTCTTTTTATTTTAGTGTTTTCTTCGTCTTCTATTGGTCAAAATTCCTAGTTTTTTTTTTCATTCTGACCCATCCACGTTTCAAAGTTTGTTTCCAAAATTGTCGTGTTTCGGCCGGATACAAATTCAACAAGGCTAGTCGGTTCTGCCTATCTGTACACATTGAAATGTATGTCAATATCTGCCCTGTTTTCACAGGTTCTACTGAATAGATTCCTAAAAACTTTTTTTGTTAGACAGGCCCAAATGTGTTTTTTCAATTGACATGTAATTATTTCGATTTTCCTAAAAATACAATTTTGAGACATTTTTGAAGTTTTCATTTTATTTTTAAGGATTTTTTCACTTCCAAGTCTTCTGAAAACTCTATTTAACAACATATCAAAACACTCCTATGTCAATTTGAAAAATAAATTTAGAGCTGTCTAACGAAAAAAAAGTTTTTGAAAATCCAATCAGTAGATCCTGAGAAAAAGGGGCAAAAGTGTTCAAAAACTAAACTTTTCAGTATCTCAAAATGAAAAAGAAGAAATGACTTTTTTTGACCTGACCTTGCGTGACAAAAACTGCTGTAACTCCTCCAATTATCACTAGAATTTAAAACAATTAGGGTTTAAAGAGATCCTGCGAATGTGTGTAATTTATTGGGATAAAAAATAGAAAATCGAATTTTTGAGAAAAAAAATAATTCAGAACCGACCGCCCTTTAAAAACAAGCGGGGACGCTCTAATACGTTCGTATTAGAGAAGAGCTATGTGAACCCTTTTTTGAGTTCCCCGAAGAAAATGAGCACCATTGACATAAAAGAATTCGCTTAGCAAAATTTCAACTGTCAGTTTTGAGGAAATTACACTGCTGATAAAGAAAATTACAGAAAAACGATTATCGTCCTCCTTACTTTGACATCAGAAGCTTTAAATAAAGGTATATTATGGATTGAGCAATTCTAAAAATTTTAGGCCTCTCTTCTCTATCTTGTTGTTGAGCTGGCATGCCATATTTGAACGAACTGCCAGAATACCTTAGTATACCTTACAGTATACCTTAGGATACTAGAATTTTTGAGGCAGGTTAAAATCAGAAAGCTCTACTTATCGACGAAACGTTTTGACTCTTGCGTTATATAACATTGCGTACTTCTTCATTGTGAAAGAAAAAAAGGTACAGAAAAGTCAGAAATAATTGTTCCAGAATTTAAGGTCAAGGAATTGGCCGGCACTTTTTTGAATTCTCCTATTTCTTTAGATTCAATGATTTGTAGATTAGATCAAAGTATTCAAGGATTATACTCAAGGCAAACAGTGGGTTACGTATTTGGGCTCAAATTTCATTAACATTAAGCTACCTGAAGTATGGTTTAATTTCTTTAACAAGCTAATTTAAAAAAAAAAAAAGATTTACGGTTATGAAAAATAGATTCTTAAGTTGACTCTTAATTGAAGTTTAGTTTTATAGACTACAAAATCCGCATTCATTTCAGCCACTTAATTTTATTTAGAAATTTCTTGTAGCAGTCTATTCTTCAGTGGCGCAGCGTGAATTGCGATGTATCGATTGTTATGCCATTTAAACCTATGGCAAAGAATCGCTCATTAAGGTGTTTGCTGCGAACATCCTGTCTATCGATCCTTTTCTATAAGTTTAAACGGCATGACAATCGATATATCGCGATTCACGCCACGCCACTGCTATCATTTCGTTGCTAATGGACATGGTCGCTTGCGAACAAGGTACAAGATAATAAACACAACGACCGCGCTTAGAGAAAGCACGCTATATCTTCCTCCCCATTCGTCTCCCCGCAAAAGCCCTTATCTGCATACGGAAACAAGCGATTGGCACGTCGTTTCTGAAACAACCCAAAAAAGTCGTTTTTTCCGCACAACCCGGCAAGCACAACAGTAAACCGGGATCTTCATTTTGTTACGGAGTCTCGCGGTCTCGTACTCATCGTTCCGCTCGGCGAAAGCCCCGAATCCGAACCCGTCTAAAAAACAACCTATCTGCAGAACAAGATCAAGGGGAGGCGCGTGGTTCCTGCAATAAAGTCAGGGAAGGACCGGTCCGTAAATTAAAACCGTATTTTCGGACGCTCGTCGCCCCATCAGGCGAAACCGCGCAAGTGCAGGTGGAATCAGGGTCCGGATGCGCGGTTTTAGCCGGAGCGCGTCGGCCGACGGACACGTATTATTTGCGCCTCTCCGGAGCTCGCGTGGCCATTGTTTCCCCCCGATGTGCAAGCACACGTGAATAAACAACTTAACAGCCGCCCCGCGGATCGACCGGACCCTGTCTGCAGCTCCGAGTGAAGTGCTTCGAGCCTAGCAATCAAAGCTGTAGCGACGCGGAAGATGGAATGTACGCTATTGAATTGGGTTAAGTAGACTTGTACAGCTTCAGATGCTTAATTTATTTCCCGCATTGTTCGTAGCCTCCCTCGTAGATATTGAAATGCGCATGGGAATCCATACTTTCGCTAAAAAACATCGCTCGTAAGAGCCACGAGTTTGATGTTCGCCGTATCTGTTGAACGATTCAATTCGCGAAGTAAAATTTCGGTTCGTAGAATTCGACTTTTAAGTTGGAGATTTTTTTAGTATTTATATTTTTGTGTATTTCCAGTCCAGTCATGGCATTCCGCCCTGCATTCTCCTGCATTGGCATTCACTTGGTATTTGTGTCTAATTTTTTAGTTTAGATGTATGATAAATATGACCTAATAAAAAATTCGAAAATATGACTGTCTTTCATAACAACGTGAACGATGCAAAAACGAAAAGATCTAAAATACTCGATCGCTTCCAAGAGAGGGATGAGTATAACTTTTGGTTTTAATGTGAGGCAAATAGTTGATACTAGAATTTATCCGTCCGTTTGCAATGCTTACCGTAAAAAGTACTTTTCTTCATTTAACATTGTGTATTTTGGTTTGAAGATAGATAATCTAAAATGTTCCTCGATCACCAATTTTGTTCTTATTAAGGAGGTCTTGGAAAGGAAAACACTTGAAAATATCTTAATTTGAATATTAGCCATTTAGGGTTTGTTGCTCTCCTTTTCCAACTGTGTATTTTGTGAGAGTATATTTGTCTACTCATAAATCTTAGACTAAACCAAATGAGGCATACAATAATAGGAGGATATGAGAATAAAGTCAATTCAACTTCTGTTTAAGTATAAAATCGTTCTCTTATGTTAGAAAAAAAAATCTCGTATATTAGCTCAATTAGCTTTATAGAGCAGGCAGAGTGCTTCAGAGAACAAGAAACTAATAAAATAAAGATAATTAATCAACTGTATGGTCTCCCATAAAGTAATGCTGGCTTTATTCTATCGATTTTTGAAACAATCAGTATCAGAGTGTACTTTTCAACAAGAAACTCGGCAGATCCAAGATGACGGATATGACCAAAAAGGCTATACTGACTTTTCCAAAAGTATCTATCCTTGCAATCAAGACATGTATTTATCTTCGGCTCATTTTCATAATCAATTTAACCTCAGCTAATATATATCTTGATATAGGCGCACTCCTACGCCCAATGTGTAAAAACTGCTGGTCCTGAAGTTCTAATAATTTCAAAACCACGATTGCCAGTTTGAAAACCAGCACTGGGAAAAAAAACACCTTGGATCTAGAGTCCAGACTCTTGAAAACGTTGATGAGAAAAAATACTCTTTATTCAATCGGATTTTCGCTTGAATCAAAAGGAAATCCGCTTAAATTAAAAGGCTTGGTTCTTGATTTAAGCTAGATTCTGATTGAATCAAGAGTACTCTTTCTTGTTGATGTTTTTAACCCTTTACTGCATCGCGTTGCCATGTGGCAACAGCAATTATTTAATTCATAGTAAATTCAGGAATGCTCATATTGGTACCCCGTGTGGATTCTAAGGAACTTAACAATATTGCCAACCTAAAAAAAATAGTGGTGGGGGGAACTGGAGCTGCCAAATCAAGTATATATTCCCGTTTTTCTAACGGGGCCATTTTCAAGGAGTAGCCGCGAGTAGCCCAACTTTGAAGAATGTTTTGAATGACTTAGCTTGCCTTCAGAGACGGGAAAAAAATCACAGTCATTGCCTACACTATCTAGATTGAAAATTTTATGGACTGATAAGAAAAAAAATGATTGAAATATTATTTTCGACTCAAAAACGGCAAGATGCCATATGGCAACAACATACCGGCAAACTTCTGGTCCAACATTTTTCCTGTTGCCATATGGCAACAACATACTGGCTCCGACGCAATCATGTGTCGTGCTGTCCAAAAATGGAGCTTAAAATTCATCATTAGACGCTTTTTGAATTTGGTAATGTTAGAAGAATCAAAAAAACATTTTTTCTTAGCTTTTTTTTTCAAAAGTCCCGCACAAGAGTTATGCCCCGGTATCACTATTCCACTCCTGCACTGTATGTTGTTGCCATATGGAAACAAGTGGATACTCTGGCAAGAAATTACCACATGTTGTTGCCGTATGGCAACGAGCTTTTTTAAGCTTTAAAAGTTAAAGAAAAAATTGAAATTTCAAAAAAAGCTCAAAGACGTGCCTTTTTAATTACATTTTACTATAACATATATTTTTTTCATCAAAATCGGCGTCGCAAAAAAATTCCATGCAGTAGAGGGTTAAGGAGATCAATAAGGTGTTTTTTCATAGCTAATTCTCCTGTGTTCCTTCCATGCCTAATTCTCCACTTACAAGTGAAAATCCCGTAACATTGAAATGAAAGTTACACTAGTTTGTCTAAAATCATTGAATGACACTTGTACAACCCTTGTATGAATAATATCTCTGCGATAACTGTTAAATGTTAACTGATAACTGTTAACTGTTTGCGGGGGTCTCTCCTCCTGTGTACCGTCAAATTACTTTCATTTTTTACTTAATTATGGCAACGCCGATTTCCACGTAATTTTGAGTAACCGGAAATGCGGTCACGGAGCTCCACTTTTCTCCGCTGAAATTGAGTGTTAGAACTGTAGCGGGCGATAATCCAGATAATTCCCACGGTCAAAGTCTGGTTACTCCGCTTCCGAGAAAAAGGGAGCCGTCTCACTCGATTTCCGAACTCGAAATCGTGGGCCTGAGCATCGTTTCCACGGCTCATACCGAAAAATAATCTCGCTATTTTTTCATCCGTTCCGAGAAAAATAGCTTTTCCACTTGTGGAGTGGATACATACATTATTGCTACTCGATCGTGTTTTTGGCGTGCCATTAGATAGGAAGGCACAGGATGTTGTTTAATGTTGTTGTTTGTTGAAACGCATCCATTTTGGCCTGCATTATCTTACTATATGATATAAAATCATAAAATCAACGCCTGACCAAGGCACGGAGAGCTNGGGGGGGGGGGGCAGGGAACGTACGCCGTAGTTTTTTCATAACTCTGCAGTGCTAAGGAAGAACACCGTATGAACATTCGAGAGTTGCCAAATTTCCCCGGATAAAACATCTATTTTTGAAGAAAGTTATGTGTATTTTTCATTGACATTTTCAGACATTTCGTATTAGATTGCGAATAAAATTATCTCCAAATTTTGAAGAAATGTTTTCAACGTGTTGCCAGTAAATTGGTATTTTATTCATGGAAATATGGCAACGACTGATGGTTCATACGGCGTTCTTCCTTAGCACGGCAGAACTAGCGATCGTACTATTTCTAACATGAAGCTGTTATGATCTACTAAATTTTTGGCTCATCCATAAAATCTCTTACCTGCGTAGGGCAACTTATGGCACATACGAGGTTTCTAAAACGAACCGGAGATTGTAGTCCCTTATTCCAAAATGTAGTCCAAATAAGCGTCATACATTTTATTTTCAACTCTCAGATATTCAAGACTTTTTTTATCAGGAAAGTCTCAAGTCTATCGAATTAACGCGTAATAAAACATATCAATTTTGACATTTTTTGGAGTATCATCTGTATTTTTTAAGGTAAGAAATGTTTTCTCTCTTATATTTTCACCTTTTCGGTAAAATACTACCGCTTCCATCATCCCTTTCTTCATCCGCCGAATGTATGACACCTAAACGTGCGTTGATAACGGCGGAGAGATACAACTATACGTGCTTGATGGACGTTTGTGTTGCATCTGCAAAATTGAAGGCGCGATGGCGCGAGGCCAGAACTGCCATGGTCCGCTTTATGCTGCAAATGAGGCGTCTCTCAAATTCGGAATAGAAGTTAGAGTTAAAAAACAGGACCCGATTAAGTCCCTCTTATCCTCGGCTCAGTTGCGCACGTAGCCCTTGAAGCACTACTACTAGTATAAGACGAGCGAAAATGCACAACATGGAATGAGCAAAGGAGAGGACACGCGTTGCTGACGGCGCAGAGATACAACTATTCGTACTTGATGGATGTCGCGTGTTGCGTGCGCAAAATTGAAGGCGCGATGTGCGAGACGTGAACTCTCAATGCTCCGCTGTACGTGGCTATTGATGAGTCGTTTCTACTCACGAGAAAAGTTCAGAAAATGAGGCCGGATTACGTCTCTTCCATCCTCGGCTATATTGACCATCGAGTTTTCCTTTTTTCAACTTGATGCTTGAACCATCATTGGGATTTGCAAAAATTCCTACTGGAACTAGTGCGGGCCTTGGAAGGCTCCAGTGGCTCCAGTCGGAAATTTCAAGGGACAGCGGCGAATAAAACTTTTTTAAAGTACACAAGCATTTTGCTTGTAGTAATAGCAATTCCTTAGTAGCGATTCCGTACTTATGCGAAAACACGAAATGTTGATGATGGCCGAATGGCTAAAAGCTTCCCTCCAAATAAAATGAAATCTATAATATGTAAGTAACCAGATCCTTATCAATTCCTTGTTTAGCACAGGGATATTTACCCGGTCTCCTAGTTATGAATAAAAATTTCCCGTGCCCGTTATTTTTCTTATATTTTTTTCAAAACCTCGTTAGAATTCAATTCTAGAGGATTTTTCAGGACCCTTATAAAGCACAGCATTTTAGGTGCCAAAATAGGAAAGCAACGGACGTTTTATGAGGCACCGGGTCTTTTATGACCCTGTTGATAAAGCTACGGCTAGTCCATAATATTCTCTTATTTATTAGTTAAGGGATTTTACCCCCTTGTCCATCAGCGGGAAATCCATTATTCCCCTATCTATTTAGGCGTGACGATCTGACGCAACGTTGAAAATAATAAAACAGTAGGCGTCAATATTTCCATTTATTACCGATAAAATTCCTACATGGCATTTCAATTCGTGAGCTTAATTGAGGGTCTGGTTGTTTTCGACCCCCTTTCCTTGTTGGAAATAATATTTTGATAGAAACATTATCGATTAAATGGACGCATGATAGTCGAAAAGAACCATCGCTATTGTACCATGCGCCTTGTCATGAATGTATTCTTGTGTGGGTCTTTGGTCCCATGCCAGAATGGAGATAGTTTCTTTTGATTCAGATACATCCAAAGTTAGTTTGGCTCTGTCAACTACTCCTCGTGAGATATTTATCATGTGTCTCTTTTTCCTAATACCTTGATAGATTATCACCCCTGTCGGTTCATAATCTTAAGGGTATTTCATGCACTCATCGCTGTATTCCTCATGTATCTTAAGTAAGTAGGAGGTAGGTGTACATTAGTACACTTTGCGAGATTTATACTTACAGCCTCACTGGCGGATTCAGCGAATTGGCAACATTGTTTTTCTTTGTTGTTGCATATTGCACAGTTTTTAAAATTTTATCGACACTACACAATTTTAGATAAACTTAAAACTTTTTGGAAAAACCGATTAATATCACTTACTTTCTTATTCTTTACGCACTATGGCCATTTCGAGCGCCAGGCCAGGCAGTCACCTGAAGATGGGCGGCCTGACCGCTCGAAATGGCCATAGTGCATAGAGAATAAAAAAGTAAGTGATATTAATCGGTTTTTCCAAAAAGTTTTAAGTTTATCTAAAATTGTTTTTCTCCATTTTAACCTATGAAAATGTATCGAGTTTTGAAGGGGATACTTTTTTTTTTTTATTTATTTTAACTAAAATGATATTAATAAACCAAAATGTGGGTAACTAAGATTTTTAAATTTTGAAAACATCTCATCAATAAAAATTGAGATGTCTATTAAGAACTAGGATTAGATACCCTAATATTAGAATACCTTTAATTACTGTAGTAAAAGAACATTTTCAGAAGAAGAAAATCTGCCCTGTAATTGAAAATTCACAATCTATATAATTTTATCTAGATAGATTTATATATTGCTGTCACATATAAATTTATAAATAATATTTAAGTTTTGTTTAAACTCGAAAAGTCAAGTCAACACATATTTTTTTAAGAGGTAAAGTGAATTCGACGAAATCGGATAAGTGAAGTGGATTCGTAGCTCCGAGAAAAATCGATTATTTAAGATAGGTTTAAATGGAGGGAATCCAGTATTGCCAAATTGCTAGATCCGCCTCTGTAAAGCCTCTGTAAGTTTCTTCTTTAGCGTGCATGCATCATCTCGTAGCCGTTATCACTTAGAAGACAGCGCCAAGAGGGCGCTCAATACGAATCACTCCTCGTTAAAAGGCCGTTTCGATGGGAGTGAACTACTCGCCAAATGGGACAATCCCTCCTCTCCAACAGCAAAGTAAACTTCGAGTCCCACCTTCTAGGAAACGAGCCTACTTGAAAGCGCCCCCGAATTCATGAAAGAGTGCGCCTCACACTCCCGTCATACAGCCAAACGTCGAATGCTGCCGTCCCAAGGAAAAATACCGTATGAGCCTTTAGACGTTGCCAAATAGCCTTCGATAAAAAACGAATCTCCTTATAAAGTAATGGATATTTTTCTTCCGATTCTTCAGATGATTTTGATTGCACTTTCACGTGCAGTTCCGAAAATTTTCAAGAAAAAATATTCATAACTTTCCTCAGAAAGAAATGTTTTATCGGGGTAAATTTGGAAACTCTCGAATGGTCTCATGGTGTTTTTCCTCAGCACAACAGTATGACTAATAGAAAATTGCCGGATCTCCCCTCAGAAATATTCAGCTGGGAGTTATGAACATTTTTTTTGGAGTCGTTCAAGAATTACTTAAGTAATGGAGAAGGATCTGATCTTTCCTCAGTCTTACGTTTTAGCGTTAACGTTTTAACGTTAGCGCTAACGTCAAACATAAGCGTTTAACGTTTCCAAATTTTGTCCGACGTCTCCTATTGACTCGATTCACCGTGTGACGGCCGAGCATTCATACTTGGTTCTCATTTGACTTGCGACGTTTCTTCTTAGCTCGGTGCCGGCGATCCTGCGGAAGTTGAATCCCCGTGATTTCCGACACGGAAAACTCCGTAATCCGTCGCATCATAAAACTAGGCGCGACCATGACTCTCTCTGCGATCGTTTCGACCCCCCATCCCCCACCCCCCACCCCTCACCCTCCATCCCTCGGAATCCCACGGCTCCGTCACCGTTCCGTTCGTTCGACTGCTCCGACGCGACGCGCCAATGCGAGGTGCAACGAGGGATGGGGGAGGAAACAGGGCGGGGGTGGGGTGGGGGGATAAGCCTCCGAGGATGAGCGTCTAACAAGATCAAATGCAGCCGTTTGTGTTCCGTGAAAATATTATCACTGAATAATTGAAATACCACCGCGTTCCGCTGCGCGGTTGCCGTCGAACGCGCGGAATGAAGTTTGAGGGGCTCGCCGAGACAAGGCGCTCAAGTCGGTTTTTGAAAAAAATGAGATATTAATGATTTCAAGCAAAGCTAGTCTTAATGCATATCGACGGTGAAACTACCAGACCACGTATCTCGTTTGCGGTGTTTAAAAATCTCCACTCACATTTTATTTTTTTGAAGGGGATCGAATCAATGTCATTCCTTACAATTTTCACAGATTTTTCTCCGCACGAAGAGGAAAAATCACAGAAATTTTCAAGACAGGACGTTGAGTAGTTTTTCATTTGAAAAATAAAGTATGACAGGAAGTTTACGACGTCTCAAACCGAGATACGTGGTTTGGTAGTTTCACCGTCGATATTCTGTGAAAAATTCGCGCCCAAGTTCCGATTTTCAAGCATCGAAAAGTCAGTTTGAACTTTCTTTCCGCAATAAGGATCCACGTAATTTTGAAGCTTCAAACACGTATTTCTCGAAATAGCAAACATTGCACGTGTGCGCCTTGTCCTCAAAGCCCCTCATTTTTATTTGCTGAGAAAATTTCGGGGAATTTTTAAGAGCGTAGTGCACATACGACGGATGATTGAGACTTTTACGAGGTGCTCTTGATGTTCTTCCTCTCTTTCTTTCATTGACCAGGACATGAGATTTGTTTGTCTAGCGTTACTTATCAAGCACGTGTTAAAGTAATACAATTGGTAAATTTTCGTTATAAAAGTGGTCTGGCGGACTCTCGATGCTCAACTTGTGATAATTTTTCTTTTTTGCTCTCGTATTTTTCTACTTCCAGACGTTACGTAAGCCTATTAAAAAAGTTTCAAATAATTTCAATAAATTTTTCTCCAAAATAAATCTTCTGGAGATTTTGCAACTTTAGCTGTTTCTCAGGTTACGACAAAGTGACGGTTTTTCATAGCGGCCGGCTAAGGATGGCAATTTTCGGGAGAAATTGATTTATTTGTAAATCGGACATTTTTTCTCCGAAATATCGTAACTCTTTAACATAATGGTGCTAGAGCTAAAACTTGAGTCTCCTGAAATATGTAGATTTCTCCGATTTTTGAGAGTTAAAGGATGGAAAATTTCCAAGATTACGGGTTGGGATTAGAGTCGTCTCCTCAGACAGCTCCTTTTTTGAGAACTTTTTTCTGGCTTAACATTATAGCATTGTCGCCAGATAGCTCTGAATAATCAGGACTTTCCCCCATGTATCTCCATGTTAAATATGCACATTTTATTGTATAACGTGGCAACGTCGTAGGAGAGGACCCTGAAGCGCGACGGCGTAGCTCTATGATTGGTTGATTGAAATCGGAATTTAATTATTGGTCGCTTCATGGTCATCGACGGGAACAATTTACCGAGCGATAGAGTAAAAAAATGTGTCAAAATCAATCGAGGGAAATTTTGTGACGTTGGTCGCAAAATTCGAAGAACCAACAAATGCTGGAGACATTTGCGGGTAGAGAGCTTTCATTTGAAACAAACTAGAAGAAAATCGGTACAGTGGTTTCCAAGATCGACTAATGACAGACTGTTTGGTGGTAGAATAGAACAATGTATAGGTTTAAATTGGGTAAAATTTGTAAAGTCTGTCGAAAACAGCGCAACACCAAAGTGTCGTGGCATGTTTAGAGTCTCATAGCTCTCATTTAAAACATTCTCGAAGTAAATCGGCTCATTGTTTTCTAGATCAAAGAAGGACAAACTTTTAGTGGTAGAATCCAGACAATCAATAGCCTCAGAGTTTTAAATGATGTAGAATGGACATCCTACCTTATAAATTGAAGTTTGATACTTTGATTTTCGAATCCTACACATCTTCATGAGTATCTATTATTTTATGCATATTATAATTATTTTACCTCCGGTTCGATGCCAGGAAATATGTGTGTACTTTCCTGATTTACGAACCCCGAATGCGTTCCTGTAAGATCTTGGTCAACTGTTTTCTTCATTTTCTTCACACCTCATTTTATCTCGTCGTTTACGGCAATGACGAGGCGACAAAATAGGTGAAAAGTTGAGAGGTCTCAATGTTCAAAGCACACAAAAGAAAAAAAAACCAGTCGTCACATTAGTAAAGTGCCCACCCATTTCGCCTACGTTAACATGCCTAATAATGAGCGACCTACACTAATGCACATGAATGCACTAAATTATTGCAATTTTGAATGCATTACAAGTGTAGGAGGTTCGGATGTCAATTAGCGGAAATGCAATGCAAGGTTGCCAAGAATATAAATCCTTATTTTCTCCTCGGGCATCGATAGAAAATCATCCGAAAATCTACCGACTGCAAAAATCGGATGAAAATATAGCATTTTTATTCTTTATCTCTATTTTTAAAATTATGAGAGCGATCCTATGAAGCGAATATTTCCATGAACGTGGCAACGCACCAATATTTCTTCCCAGCTTGCTTTTGCCTCCGAGTCCGCCACACATTATTCGTGGCATCTTGAAACTATTTCCTCATGCGCGCGAGATAAAGTTACGCCTGAGTAAATAGATTTACGAGATTCAGTTCATCTTACCGAGGGTCTAAGAATATCCGCTTTACTGAGAGTACATCAACGGCCCTGCGAATTTTACGCGACAGACCTCATAATAATAGCACTTTTTGCAGTTTGGATATCTATTTCTATGAAAAATAAGATAGGCAACTAAACTAACGGTATGACAAAGCGTGGAGTATCATACGTAAATGAAGGCGTTTCATGCCGAGGTAGAGATCATGAAGTTCTTCAGCGTGATGAAAGAATGAAACCTTTTGCAATGAAAATACTCTGAGAATTTTATCACAAGAAAGGTTGAATCCACTGATTCAGTGACGTATGATCAGAGTGGTCTAAGCTGAGGACGAACTGCACGTATGTATGTTAATATTCCATGCGCATAGTTCCTTGTGATGTAAGTCCAATTGCAGGGATAAAAACCAAGAGAGCTCTACGAAGCTCAAACATCCCGCAGGGATATACTACTTTTCAGTAAAATTTCGCGAGAAACAGAATGATGCATACGTTCCTATGACACAAAATCCCGAGTCCAAAAAAACCCTCAATGATGGAGGATTATAAGTATAATTTTTTGAGCCTGTGGTAAACTGTTTTATTAATTTCTCAAGCAAATTCAAATAGAGCAATAGATGATCGGTGTTTCTTGAAAAGTCAAAAGTTATAAATGTTGACAGCTGAAACCCTATTTTTCAACCAAAACACTTTCGAACCCGATTAAGTCACCATGCATCATGTTCAAAATTTTCAAGTGAGGCGCTTGCGACACTTGGACCGGAGCAAGGTAGATCGAGTCAATGGGAAAGGTCAGACAAAATTTGGAAACTTAAAACACCTGTAACTCCGTGTATACAAAACTTTGAGGTTTTAAAAATTCTTCCGGTTACTTCGTAAATCTTTCTACTAGAAGCACTCCTTATTATTTAAGACGTGACGAAATTAACATCAAAATTTGCAATTTTAGTCAACAATTTCACGCCTGACCTTTCTGATTGACTCGATCCACTTTGCGGAGGGTGGCAAAGTTAAGTTAGTATTGCCGAACCAACTCCACCACTCTTTGATTGTGTGTCATCATCGGGCAAACCTGAACGTCGACTTTCGAAATTAACTTTTACTTATTAGGGAAGACGGTAGCTTGGAGTATCTAAAGTAAATTGTCTCTGTTTTGCCTTCAGGAGCAACGTGTGCAAAAATGCAGTATTCTGCGTTAACCGGCGCCAAGGCCGAGACCTTTGCGATCCGGGCGTGAATGACGGGGGCGTGAGGAGGTGATGAATCTGAAGAGGAGGAGGGGTGGCATGGAAAGGGAGGATAAGGGGGAGTGGGAGGCGGCAGAGAAAGGGGATGATAGGTGAAGAGGCAACATCGAGGAAAAAATAAACACGGCGTCAACTGTAAGCACCCTTACCAGAACCGCCTCGCGAAACTAAAACCGCGCAACCACTCGCGGTTTCGATCAAGACTTGTGCGGTTTTTCCTTGTGATAGAGGCATAGAGGCGACGGATTCGCCACTTCACTGTCGAGCGACGCGTATCCCGCCTTTCTACGAAAGAACCACATACGAATACTCGAAGGTTGCCGAATTTTTCGATTTAATCCGAATTGTCTGCAAAATTGTGAAAATTACCATTTGGATGTTTTTGATAATTTACTCGCACTTTGATCCAATGCACTGCAAAATGTCGAAGAACAATAACCATTGATTTTTTTGTTGGAATTGCGCATTCTGCGTGATATTAATAATGTTGAAATTATACGAAAATAAAAAAAGTCTCCATTTTATCCTCTAAGGTTTTCAGTATTTAACTTTTAAATTGTTTATATTTTTATAGATCAATTAAAGCAAATATTAACATGCATTGCGTTTCAAAATTTCCGCCGCTATTTTATTTTTTACAGAGAAATTGTTGTTTGAATCTGCCCGAACATTTCACTGAATTTTATCGGCGCAAAGAAACTTCTGTGAAATTTTCCGACAGCTTCGTTGAACAATTTTTCTTTTAAAAAAAATGGGGGAGGAAATTTTTAAATGTTGCATGGCTTTTGTGATACTTTGGCCGCAAGCTAACGAATTGTGGTTTTTCATGTTAATTTTATTTTAATCCGTGCTGGTGCAGGACTCGAGGTCCGAGATGTGCAGTCAACGGCAGCACAATGCGGACAAAGAGAATTTTTCTTTGTTTCGTTTGAATTTTGATAAAATTTCGAGAAACGAAGTATTTTATAAGGGAAGATTTGGCAACATCTCAACGTTCATACGGCGTTTCTCCTTAGCGCAGGTGTACATCGGGAAATCAAACGATGAAAGAGCGTAGAGCGTAACGGGGCGAGGAAATCATGGGTGAGTAAAATGGGAAAATGATTAGATTAAATCGGGATCATGAATATCTGAATTTCGAGCCACCGCGTCCCTAAGCTGGGGAGTGGTTTTTTGTCGGGGCTTTCCCCCGGAGAGTCCCTCCTGCACTGCCGCGCTAAGGAAAAACGCCGTAAGGGCCTTCAAGGGTTGTCAAATTTCCCCATAAGAAACAATAATTTTTGAGGAAAAGTCACGAATACTTTTCTGTGAAATTACCATATACTTTAAATCAAATGGCTGGTGAAGTTCTCCGAAATATTGGAGGTAAAATACTCATAAGTTTCCTTGAAAATTCGTGTTTTAAAGGGGGATATTTGGCAACGCGTGGAGGCTTATGCGGCGTTTTTCCTTAGCACAGTGCTTTCATCAATGGCGGGAAAAGTTGGGCGGCGGAATTATGAGAGTTAAAATCATTTTACAGATTCGCGAGGAATTTGACGGATGGACGAATCCGTTGCACACACGAGGTACAGGCGGCTGGGTTTAGACCTCCGCTTCAAAACCACATTGGGCACATCAAAAATGTCTGAGGTACGAGCCGATACGCATAGCTTGCGTAGTCCGTATTTCGCATTTTTAAATAGCCTGTCAGTAACCCTTTTTGTGGGAACTCGAGGAAATCGTTCAAATTCGACCTAAACGAAATCTCATGATGATACAATACTTAAGTAAAATTATGAGCTAATGGAATTATGAGTTCCCCAAAAGGGGCACAATAAGTCTTTTTCTTGACAGGCTCAATGGACAATATTATATTATTCGCTAGGAATCAACTCCCATGGGTTGGATAGGCATCGAGATATACGGCAATATAGGTCACAGCCGATCCGCGATCTTGAATTTTCCTACGTTGAAATTCTGAACAAACATGAAGAATAAATGTTCAATTTTTCCACACTAATTCCCCTAATGATTGAATGATGATACATCGATCGCACACAAAACACATTGCGCTAAATCTGGGAGTTAACTTTAATGGATAAACTCCACGGTGGCAAAGGTCTGGCAAAATCCGTGGTGATTGGCTCAAAACTCGTGACATTCGCTCGAAACTTTCTAAATGCGCAAGCGGAGAAATGAACATTGTTATTTATTATTTATTTAGGGTTCGCCGAGGAATTGTAGGAATCGATTAGTAACAGCCTAAAATTCTCGGAAATCCACCGTCACTTCGCAGCGAAACAGCAACTTAACCGTGCAGGTTAGGCCACGAGTTCAAAGGCCACTGGTTTTGTGGCTTTAAAAGGGCGGTGCTCCAATCTGAACTTTGAAAGCTTTTTCTGAGTTTTGGCATAAATTATGTATACAAACTGACACGACGCATAGGAGGGGGGCATTACGCTGAACTTCTTGCTGGATTTGCGATATACTTTACACACTAAAGCCTTCATGTCTATTGTAAAGACTCCAAATTCTTAACTGAATATTTGATTAATGAATATTTTGTTAGAGAATAATGGTAATTCCTCCTTTTTTGCGTTAAAAGGGAGGTAAAACTCAATTGTGAATGATTCTTGTCAGTCTTCACTTAACTATGAAAAAAAATTCTTTCACCAAAACAGTTCATTTTCTCTTCAACGGTTTTCTAAGCCAAAGTAGGTCATTTTTTCAATTTTTTAACGATCGGGAACGGTAACATGTTTACCTTTCATAGTCCAAAACTTCAGCCATACAAACTAAAACCACCAGAAAAAACAATGAATAGTAAATATTTAATAAACTTTTGATTCGTGGTTTTATTTTGAATTAATTAGCTCAGGATGTATCTGTGTTGAGCCAGTGCTGAAAGGACAAAATGTATCCATTATGACAGTATAGAGAAGTATGACAGGGTAGAGAAAGAACATTGCTTGATTGAGAGGCCCACCACGGCGGCTGTTGCATCATCATGCATCAAGTTGAAGCGGTACTATTGAAGGCGCTCTGAGCAACTATTGCACCACAGAGGTGTTGCACAGTATCAGACAGAAATGAAGGCGCCCTTACGTATCAAAATCGACTGGTATCGTTTACCACTGTGTAGAGATTCACTGTCCTACGATGTGTTGCTCTTGTTCGATCGATTTTGTGAAACTTGGTATGAAGTAGCATTCTTTGAGAAGGAACATGAATTCCAACTCAAATTTTAAAAATCCGGAAATCCAAGATGGTGGATACACCCTAAAACGCCATGTTGGTTTCTGTCCGATCGCTTTTAAAAAACTTCAAAACACGAGCAATTTTTTACGTCAAATTTCCAAGTCAAAATTTCAAACTCCAAGATTACGGAAGTGGCCTACAGTGATAACTAAGTGCCTCTGAAGGTATCCAGCTTTGCGATTGAGAAGCCCACTATGTTTCTACTCAGTTTCAAAATCGATATTCTCATAGCCAATGTACACCTTGATATCGGCGTGCCCATGAACGTTTTGTTTGTAAGCGACCACTCCAAATTTCCCGTAACCAAAGTATACTAAAAACGTTAATATCTTAGTAGTTCATGACGGTAGTTTTCGTTGCGCGAATCGTGTTACCGACTTCAGTCGGTAATCATGTATCAGAATGCTTAAATTCGCACCTAGTCTAAGATTTCATTTCTATGTGTCTTTAAGGTGACTGTTGACAATTTGACGAAGGAGTGATGAGTTCATTGTATAAAATCATTCACTCAGACGCTGTCAGATTCATTTTCTCAAAACCTCATTTTTGCAGTTATTGCTCTGCCAGCGGTGATTTTGGAAGTTGGCAACAATGTTTTTCCTCCAATTAAATGACACGAAACAATCGATTCTTGGCGAGGCAGCTTGCCTTATTTAAAATCGATATTTTTAATGGATTTAAATGGAGGAAAGACGGTGTTGCCAACTCGAGAATCGCCACTGCTGCTCTATTCGTTAATGCGGCATCACAGATGTTACCGAAAGCTGCACTGCGGACCGTCTTGATATAACTTTCGCCCAACGGACTCCAACGCGGATCGTATCCAGGATCTCGAGTGCCCGGCATCGTTTAAGCGAGGTGTCGAAACTAACGAATCAACGTCATTTCCATCCGACATCGACACCGACTTCCGGGTCCGATGCGGGGATTCCGGGATCCCGGCCGCATTGCACCAATCCTCCCTCCGGGCCGTCCCCGGGAAGACGTCAGGAACACTACCCTTGCGAAGGAAGAACGCCGTATGAACCGTCAGACGTTGCCAAAGTCCCTTCAATCGAATCGAAATTTTCAAGGAAATCCGAAATGTACACTGGAAAAAAACACATTGGATCTAGAGTCCAGACTCTTGAAAACATTGACAAGAAAAAATACTCTTGATTCAATCAGATTTAAGCTTAAATCAAAAGGAAATCCACTCAAATTAAGAGGCTTGGTTCTTGATTTAAGCAAAAACCCGATTGAATCAAGAGTGTTTTTTCTCGTCGATGTTTTTAAGAGTCTGGACTCTAGATCCAATGTGTTTTTTGTTTCTAGTGTATACCGAAAATAAGAGAAGTTGAATTAACATTCTGGATGTAAAAAAAGTGTGCAAGAACTTGTAAAATGGTGATTTACTCGCTTCAGCAGTTACTCTAGCAATGCCAAGATGTAAAACTAACTGTCGCGGCTGGTGATTCAGCAATTCATAAGTTCTCGCACATTATTTTTACATCCGGAATGTTCTGTCAACTTCACTGTTTTCGGTGTATTTATTCGAATTTTTTTTTGTAAATTTTATTCCCGATTGGATTTAAATTATTTGAAAAGTTCAAGAGTTCACGTATCTCTGTTTGCAACGTTGCAGCTTCATTGCGTCATACTGCATTTTTCCTCTAGCAAAGTAGTTGACATAATTTCTTTATAATTTCCTTGATCTTTCTTCTCGGTTAACAGAATATTCCGTATGAAGTTCAAAATATAAATATTGCTTGTCCTATATCGAAAAAATCAAAAAGAAGTGACAATTTTGAAACACAGTGCACTTTGATATTGACGGTAAAACTACCAGACCACGTATCTCGTTTGCGGTGTTAAAAAATCTCCGCTCCTGATTTTTTATTCATACAGGAGAACAAATCAATATCATCTCTTGAAATCTTCACAGAGTTTTCTTCTCACAGAGAAGAAAAAACACGGAAGTTTTCAGGAATTATAGCGTTAAGTAGTTTTAAATTAAAAAATCAAAGTAAGATAGAAAGTCTGCAACGTCTTCAACCGAAATACGTGGTCTGGTAGTTTCACTATGGTATAGGTAGACACTTGACCCGATTTTTTTTTACCCGATACCTGATTTGGAAAACTAATTTAATCCAAATCATACCTAGGCCGTGTTGCTTACGTCGCCCTTTAAGTTCCGCTACAAATAAGATAAACGGAACCGACACAACATGGAATTCAAGTAAGAGAGAGGACTCGCTTTGATAACGGCGCAGAGATACAACTATTCATGCTTGATGGATGTCCGTGTTGTATTTGCAAAATTGAAGGCGCGATGCTGCGCTCTGTGCCGTCAATGAGGTATCACTTGGATTCGAGAGAAAAGGTAAAAAAAAAAGGTCCGATTACATCTCTCCTATCTTCGGTTGTTTTGCAGCCATTGAAGTACCACTACAGATTAGACAGACGGGACCAACACAAAATGGGAACAGAGCCAAGGAAAGGTCGCGCGTTGATGACGGCGTAAAGATACAACTATTCGTGCTTGATGGATGTCCGTGCTGCATCTGAAAAATTGAAGGCGTTATGGCACGAGGCGTGAGCTCGCGATGCTCCACTCTATGCTGCCAATGAAATTTCGCTCTGACTCGGGAGAGAATTCATAAAAACGAGACCCAAAAACGTCGCTCCTATCTTCGGCTGTGATGATATTTAATGTTGTATTTTTTTTTCAATTGTATGTCTTATTCTTTTTTAAAGATATATTTGTAAACCTACATCTCAGTTCGGATGTACCAGCCCCATAGAACCCGCGGAGTACGTGTTTTCAGCGATCCTTGGGTCAATTTGGCCCGCCCTCTGTATGTAAGGGTTAAAGTCCATTATTTGACTGAATCTCAGTACATATACCATTGCTTATAACTGGACTAAGTAAACGATTGGCTCATAGAGCACTCCACACAAAAAAACAATTGAACTAACTTTATAAATGGACAGTGAAAAATTTGGATCAAACAAAATTGGATAAAATATCTAGGCACCTGCTCCTTCGATGTGTGGTTTCGCACTACGGCCACCGATATGTTTTTCTCTCGTGCCCCGCTGTGGAGCGGGTTTTAGACCCCGATGGATTGGGGTATGAGCGAACTTATTTTTGACATCACTACGGGTAAGACACCTTCCCCTTCCCCCCCAAAAAAATAAGAATCAAGCATCGAGACGCCATTTCGTGACCAGCGTAAATGACCCGTCGACGTTGAAGTTATTTGAGTAAAGGGAAGTAGCGCTTACCTGTTTTTCACGAAGAAAGAGGATGATGACGATTAAGTTGGAGCTGATTCCGAAGAAACCGATTAAGAAGAGAACAACGGCCGCCGCCACGTACCCTTCGGGAGGTAAAGCATCCTCCCCTTCGCTCATCGAGCTCATACCAGCTGCAAAAAAAAAACACCCAATGGAATGTCCATGAATCAAAGCATGCATCAGATCTTAGTTTTACTTTGGTTCCCATAGATTCCTACCTTTGTAAGTCTCTCAATTCTCATTACAGGTATTTAATTTTTGGAAAAATTGTAATGCCCCTCTAGACCCTTTTTCTATTTTAACCCTTCCAGCCACTCCATCTCCCCCTTTTGCCCCTCAACCCCTGCGACCAGATCCCAAACTTTTTTGCAAGATGGATGATAAGTAATTAACTTTTTAAACTGAACAGCCATGAACACCGAAAAAAAGAGATTTTGAGTTGACATCCTGGATGTAAAAAGTGTGCGGGAACTTTCAAAATGCTGAAGTAACCGCTACAGCAATTACTTTAGCAATGTTAAGATGTAAAACTAACTGCTGTAGAGGGTAGTTCAGCATTTTGAAAGTTCCCGCACACATTTTTTACATCCAGAATGTTAAATCAACATCACTTTTTTTTCGGTGAATGTACATGTACCCATGTACTCGGTGCGTCTCTGAGATCTCAGTCCATTTCTGACTGCTCAATACTGGGAAATTACCGCAGTCCACGGAGGTAAAATTTTACCGCGATGGCTTTCACCAAATTACGTAAAAAATCAGATTTTGATTTATCGACAAGAATCTATCCAGTGTCATGAGGAATAAGTTATAAGAAGTTTACCTCATTTTGTTATGCTCCTTTGACGAAAAGATATTTCTGTATTTTTACGTGAATCATTATGTCTACACTACCCCTCCCCCCTCCCTCACGATATGTGCATAAAAAGAATGATAAAGGTTTCAGCTTAAAATCCGGTTAGGATCCCTGAATTATTTGAAACATAAGTATCGTTTTTTAGTTCAACAGTCAACCTCAAGACCGTGGAAAAATCGAGAGAACACTCAAATATTTGAAAATGCTGAGGCCATACTCGATACTTATACACTTGACACGACATCAAGAAGCTCTTCCTGAATGCATAATCGATCAACTCATCTATTCGACCCGCTTGGTAGCGCCGTTCACATCCTGCATAAAAAGCTTGTTTTCCGTAGAAACTTCTTGAACTATGATCCAGACCAAAAACAAACCCTCTTATTCCCGATCATTCTTGGCTTCACGATGCAAAAAGTGTTACGGGGAGATCGTCATATGAACCATCAAAATACAATGTATAGGTTATTCAAACGGTTTTACAATTTTTTTTTAACTATTGAGGCTCCTTTCTGTAATATTTAATACTGATAGGTTTTTATGAGTCTTTATTTCTAGATTCAACTGAACGTCCAACTGAAGTTGTGCGAACCATTTAGATGTATGAATGAAAAGGTGAGAGTTAGGGCTGTTGCTTCATGTTAAAGCTTTCACCTAATAATTATTTTTTCGTTCGTCAATTGGTCCATGTTTGACAGTAAACATTTCTTAGAAATTTCGCTAAACTACCAAAACAATTCACAAAAAATTCGAAAGAAAATTTTGCAACCATTCTTGGTAAATTAATACATTTTTAAATTAATCTTTCCAGAGTTTTCAGGCTCTCAACCGTTAGAATTGTAAACATTTTAGTGGCCTTTAATCTCCAAATATCAGAATAGCAGTCGTGCAAACCCCCATAATCTCTTGAAAAATCTGACGTTGTTTTAGTCACTAAGACAGGACTTCAGGAGTGGCTGATACTTGGGGAGCAGACTTTACGGAAGATATTTTCCTCCATGTTGGGGAACCATGTCTTCGGTAGGAGTATTAACATCTAAACTTTTATTTTCGCAATGCAAACAAAAGTGCTGGCATCCTCGACGCTGTAAATCCGTAAGTTTAGGTTGGACAACAATGATAACTCCACTGTATTTTCTACTATTGTTCGCGATCAAACTACAGTTTGAACGGAATCCTCTGTTTACATCGTCGAAGTTAAACGCAAAAAGCTCCACGGCACACACCGATGCACCCAGCTTCGGAAGTAAAGAGATGAGCAAAAAAATGAAGAATGATGAGACGCCGACTCCATAAAACCAACTCTTTTATACTTTAATAAAACATGCTCCCGAACCGCGAATTCCGCTCGGACAATTGGTAATCATTGAAGATAATTGCACCGGCAGAGCGAAAACTCCGCGGCGGCGTTGCCGGGTTAAAAATTAATACACTTTTTCGGAGCATGATACAATATCGGTACATTCTGAGCCAAAATTGACAGGGCAATTGCTCGGAAAGAGATTCCAAACGAGGCGTGCCAGTAAGTAGGTAAACGAAGGAACTTTGTAAGTCCTCCAAGTTTTGAAACTCCCTATTGTGCGACTGGTAAGTACAGCAGCTCAAGCTGAAAACAATAGAGACTTATCGTATTGCCTCCTGTTGATTGAGTTTGAAAGCGTGATCCGCTAAGTGGAAAATTTTAACGGCGAATGCAGCGCAAAACTTATTGCCTCGAGGTATAACTTTTCTTGTCATCTCTTGGAATGCATGCATGGAATTGTTTATCGATTCTTGGTATATTGGCTCGCGGTTTTTTCTTTGTTTATTTATTTTACTTCGTAGAAAAAAGGGAGAATTCCAGCATGGATTCGATTAATTGCAACCGGAATGGACTTACAGGTGCATTATGAACACTGATGGATTTATCTTGTATTTCTGATTGACTCAGCTATCATAATGCCATTAAGCTATCTAGAAACCAAAGAAACAGGGCAGGTTTACATTAGAGGATCGAAATGGTTGAAAATTTGTTTTAATTATTGATTCAGGGCCCTGATTGACCAGACCATCTTAGAATCCACGGAACTATCTAGGATTCAAAAATAAATATATATAAGAAAATGCAGGTTACAATTAGCGACATACAATAATTGAAAAAAAATGGTTTTATTCACTCGTAGCACCATCCGTTACTCGTATGACAGAAATACGTCCAATTGTTCCCTTCCGTTGACTTTTTTTTTTTTTTTTTTTTTTTTTTTTTTTTTTTTTTTTCAAGTATATAGTTGGAATGTATCCTCATGTAGAAAATATATTTACGAAAAAGATAAAGGAAGAAAATGGTATGTTTAAATTAAAAATAATAACGTCACTTATATCGCAACTTACCAAGGTAGCTAAGTGTGGCGCTTGCAAGCCTATCTCTCTTTCATCTATCTGGCATTTTCTCTGAAAGAAAAAAGGGCGAATAATTATAAATCTAACTCATCAATCAGCAATGTAAAAAGTAAATGTATAGTTTAATGGTTAAATACGATTATGAGAGCTAAGAACAAAATGATGACGGCAACCATATAGGTACTAGTCATTGTTTCGATACTAATAACATTAACTGTGCAATTATGAATTTTGTTCGGTAAAAAAAACTTCAGGATCGTCAGAAAATCCGAATACCATCTCATGATAAAATTGACTCTGCACTTTAATTCCCTGGTAAAAATTGGCGATAGGAGCTGCGTTTCAAAATACCATAGGACTTCTTATAGCCGACTGAAGAAGGCGATAGAAAATCATATAGCTGGCTGTAGAAAGTGGGAGAAATCATACGGCCGGGCTACACGAAGCGATAAAAAATTATACAGCCGGGCTATAGTTCCTATCACCGGGCGTTACACTTTATCGCCTGGCTGTTGCTTTTTCGCCATCGGCTATAAAAGGCTATGAGAAATTGTGTAGAAATTCGTGTGCTTTGTAAATCCTTAAGTTTGTACGGAATCACCTTAATATTTACAAAACGCACATTATATTTTCCTTTACTACATATTTTTTTTCGTCAATTACAATGTGAATAATCCATACAGAGTGTGCAAACATTTCAAAGTCATGAGTTGAAAAACGCTGACTCCACGAGATTAAATATTATAGCCTAACACAACGCGGAGCGGCGGCGCACTAGCGCCTACAAACCTAACAGGGATACTTCACGCATTGCGCAATGCGTGAAGTATCCCTGTTAGGTTTGTAAGCGCCAATGCGCGTTCTGCGCTGGCTGCCCGCCCGCCGCGCCGCAGTGTACCACGGCGCTTGAAGCAACTATTTCGCACCAGAGGTATTGCACAGTATCAAACGAAATTGAAGGCCCTCTAACATATTAGGAATGGCAAGCGACCTTCAAAAGTACGGAGCTTTCCTCGCAAAATCAATCAAGATACTACGGCCCAAGATGAGAACGGTAGTCCAAAACTCACTAAGTCCTAGCATCCGTAATTAGTAACGTTTAGCATACACTTTATCACCAGGCTGTTGCTTAATCGCCATCGGCTATAAAAGGCTGTAAGAAATTGTGTTGCCGGCTGTAGAAGCTATTGGGAATCTTACAGCCGGCTGTAGGTCTATGGTATTTTGAAACACATATTCTACTGCCAATTTTTACCAGGGTTATTTGAGAATAACTCATGATTTCACGTAAAATGATGTTTACAAGTTTATTAAATAAAAATAATAAAGAAAATCCCATCTCATTAAAAGATCAAAGATACAAATTCGATCGATGAACTATGTTTGTTACGGCCAAATAGTTGCAAATGTCATTATTGGCTGCTACCATTGATACCATTATCCAATGTAAAGACGTTGAAAATAAGCTACGACTTAGGAATTAAGTTACATTTAAGTCTAGGTAACGGCGAATTCTTTTCTTCACTATCATAACTGGAAGGTCACTATCTTTGGCAACAATTGAATGGGGTAAGGCGGGGCTACCGCAAGCACCCCCCCTACCCCATCCCAAAGTTTCCCAAAATTTTTTTTTCAATTTTAACATGTGATATTAACCGCGAGTACAACTGAATATTACGCTCTCGAAGATCTAAAGTCTCGATATTATTTCTATGTAATAGCTATTTCTATTTCTATATAATAGCTATTTCTATTCGGGGATTCCTCCCCCGGCCAGGAGGACATCTTCCCGGCGCCCCCCGTCTGGTTTTTCAGACCCCCCCCCCCCCTTTAGTCTCTACCCACGCTCTGCTACTGGCGTGACTATCGGCTGTGACCTTTTACATACGCGCTATAGTTCCGACATGGATTAAGGGTGTGCATAACGATGCGAAGTGGTGCCCTAGGAAATTTCCCTGGAGTGTTAAGGTGGGGGGCATCTGATTATTCACCTCTCCTCGGAAGTGAAAGTACCTCGTTTACCATTGCCGTGACATTTTTCACTCGCCAAACTTTTCAGCTTTACGAGCACTCGCCTCATCCTCCGGGAACACCAAATGAGAGGTTTTACAGCTCCGAAATTTTGACCTTTCGGCTTCGTTATTTCTCCGAATGGTGTGACATGACGTGCAGTTCCAACCGTCTGACAAGACCGCTGGAATTATTTTTATGCGCTGAACCATTATTGTCAACGCTTTTCATGACGGTTCATGAGTCACATTTTGCGGCCACTCCTGTGCACTCTCTCTCAAACAACGTGGCCGTGGGAATGAATGTCCATATTTTCAGTTCCTTCAGTGCATACACCTTTCAAATATCAACAGAGGAGGAATTACTTGGTTAGTTAGTATATTTTAAGACATTCAGCGTCACAGGCTACTAACGTCATTTAACGGAATTGTCAATAATATATCCTTCCTCCGAAAAAAGAAAGATGAAACAGCAGTTTTTTGTTATCTTATTTGTCATAGTTTATTATGGTTGGGGAGGGGAGGTCACGTACGGTTAACGCTGTGAATCCAGCCTCTATTTCGTCTCCGTAAACACAACTTCATAATAATCAAGTAGATTCCTTAGTAGCGTCGGCTGTAAAAAACTTGACGGAAAGCAGGAAGGTGAAAATTCCGGGCAATATCCTCGGTTTTGGCATACTTTCCGAGGCTGAAAAATTCGAATTCTTCGCGGAAAAGTACCGGTGGGAGAAAAATGCAATTACATCCGCATCTCGAGCTGCCGAGATTCCCTCCTTGCTGGGGGTCGTCATCCCTCGAATCGTCGAGTCTCCCCCCGCGTCGCACAATGGATCGAGTCAATACGAACGGCCGGACAAAATTTGGAAACTTTAAAGGCTTGTAACTGGGTTTATACAAAACTTTCACGTTTTTAAAGTGGTTTCATTTGTTTCTTCGTGAAATTTTCATCCAGAAGCATCTCTTAAAATTTAGGATGTGACGAAATAAACATCGAAATTTGCAGTTTCAGTCAAGAATTCATGTCCGACCTCTCTGATTGACTCGATCCACTGTGCTCCGCGCTAATAAAAACGCCGTATGAGCATGCAAATGTCACCAAATTTCCTCTTGAAAAATATCTATTCTTAAGGAGAGTTATTAAATTTCTTCCATGAAATTGTCAGAAATTTTATATCAAATTGAAGCGCTGGGCGCAAAAAGAACATTTCTTGGTTGCGGTGTCTCAGAATCTTTGTTAATCTGTTCATCCCTTATAATTAAAGAAAATGTTTGGCATTCGTTGAAACTTTTACTGAATTTTTTTTTTTTTTTAAGATTAGATTTTACAATGCTGAAAACGAAAAGTATTGGCAAATTCAACCAATGGTTTCCTCCCTAAAATATAAATCAGCAGTGGAGATTCTGAATTCAACCAAGAAATGCCTTCTCTGCACCCATTGCCTCTACCACAAACTTTTGGAAAACAGATGTTTACAACGTCTCCAGAAAATTCTTGATTTTTAAATAAGATTTGGCAGCGTCTGAAGTCTCATACGGCGTTTTGCTCTGACACGGCAGCGCGCGGGTGCAACGAAAAAGAATCCTCCTTTGATTTGAGGACCCAGGCTATATTCACCTTCAAAAATCAATAGGTCCGTAAAACCGAACATTTGTAAAATGTCTCGCTATAAACTCCCCAACTCAGAAATGAGGAGAATTCTAGTTTTTTTGCGAGAAAATGAGTTTTTGAAATCACAACGTGACCGCCAAGTACATCTTTTTATATATCAATTTTCCTCCATTTATTTGCTCAGAAGTGGATTTTAGACTTTTTGGATACGTCCCATTGTAATTGTCATGCGATTTTACCAATGGGAAGTCTACTCACTTTGTTGTATCCCGTGAACATAACACTGCTACGCTGAAGAAAAATGCCGTATGAACATTTAAATTTTGCCAAATCTTCCTCGACAAAATGTTAATTTGCGAGAGAAATTGTACATATTTTTCCTTGAAATTCTTATATACTTTTTTGAGCAATGTCCTCATGAAAATTAGAAAGGAATGTTCGCAAGTTCCTCTGGAAATTATCATTGGCGGATTAAAGAAAATTTGGCAACGCCTGGAAGCACATACGGCATTATTCGTTAGTATGGTAGAATAGTCCTATGCGTTTGTTGCACTTGAGCAAAAAACATGGTATGAGGCACGAGAAAACGTTTTTACCTACGGACTGGACTGCTTGAAATTCGGTTTTGAAATTCAGGATTTCATACTGGTCCTTTCGATCGGGTGCCAGGCAAGTGGCGTATAAAAGAAAAATGTATAGAGGTTTATTTGAATTCCCTCCATTTTTGCCCTTTTTTGACCGGAGGGGTGGGGGGCAGAGAAAATTCACGGTACGTGAAGTCAAATCAGATATGAACGAGGTCCTTATTGAAAGGGAGCATGTCCGTGTTCAAACTGAGCCCAGGGCTACATGATAGCACTAGTATCCTGGGGTTCATCTAAAATCGGACGAATTTCCTTTTGAGGGATGCTCGGAGAGGTAGGTTCCGAGGGGTAGGAACAAGAACATGTTGGGCTTCTCCTGCGGAATGTGAGCGTCGGAATGTGAGTGATGCTGTATCGGAGGAAGTCTGCATCGCCGAATGGTGAAACAACAGTGAATCGGAAGATAAACCAGAAGTTGGCGTCGAGCCTCTCGCGGTTCAAGAACCAGGTATATTTCGCGTGCTCCCCTCTCTTATTTTCCGTGCTAAGGAAGAACGCCGTATGAACCTCCAGGCGTTGCAAAATTTCCTTGGATAAAACACGAATTTCCTGGTACACTTATTAATATTTTCCATTCGATTTTTCATATAATTTTGTGCACTATTCCACCTAAAATTCCTGAAAATGTCAAGGGAAAATATTCATAACTTTCCTCAAAAATAAACATTTCATCGAAGGGAATGTGGCAACTCTCGAATGTTCATACGGCGTTTTTCTTTAGCACGGCAGTGTTTTTCGTGGGGTTGAAAGGGAACGCGAGGGATGATCGCATAACTCGGGGAAAAGTCCACGTGGAGCATATGTCCTTTTCACAATCTGTCATCCGTAACGGGGAGGCTCGCCGGAAACTTTCGGGACTTTCTTCAAAAATAGCAGTGGCGAAGCGTGCTTTGCGATATCGACGGTGAAACTACCAGACCACGTATCTCGTTTGCGGTGTTTAAAAATCTCCACTCACATTTTCTTTTTTTGAAGGAGATCAAATCAATATCATTCCTTACAATTTTAACAGATTTTTCTCCGCTTAAAGAGGAAAAATCATGGAAGTTTTCACGAATTGACGTTGAGTCGTTTTCTATTTAAAAAATAAAGTATGACAGGAAGTCTGCGACGTCGCAAACCGAAATACGTGGTTTGGTAGTTTCATCGTCGATATATCGATTGATCTGCCATTAAAATCTATGAAAACGGATCGATAAACAGGGTGTTCGCAATGAACACCTCATTAATCGATTCTTTACCACAACTTCAAATGGGATCTATCGATAATCGATCATTCACGCCTCGCCACTGAAAAATAGATAAATCGTCGTTTCTCGAACAAAGAGACGTAATTCTATACCGAGGTTGCAAAATTGACTCAACAATTCACTCTTCTATAAAAATGTACCTGTGCAATTTTTGGGGGCCCCCTTCCATCGCCCTTGAGGCAGGTATTCGGATAAAACGCACAATTTCTACTGATTCGCATTTTTACTGATAACTCATCGTCCAGAATAAAATATTAATCCTGTGAACATTTCGAGGTTTAACGTTCATCAATTTTCTTTTAAAAAAATCATACAATAGCGGAGATTTTGGGAACATTGTAATTGAAATATATGCTCAGCTTTCGCCTTTGATTGTCAAAAAAAGGTGAAGTAAAATTAATTTAAATAATTACACTCCACATTAAGAATTTTATAACATGATGTTTTTATATCATAATATATACTTTACGACACCCTTGAAAAACATTTTGTCTTTCTTGTTTATTTGTTTTATTTCGTTTACACTGCATTGCACGATCCGTCATCTCATAAAATCATAAATCTTATCCAGCCTTTAGATAGGGATATATGTTGGCACGAAACTTCTTTTGGAGTTTGGAAATGATGTGAAAAGTTATTACATTTCTTTGTGTATGAATGTGTGCGTTTTCAGAAGTCCTAATGCTGCCATGCCTAGTAATAATGTCATATGAGCGTTTAGACGTTGCCAACTTTCCTTTGATAAGATCCGAGCCGGGGAACCTGTGAATATTTTTCCTCTAAATTTTCAGGGAATTTTATTCGTAATCAGATCTAAATTATTTGAACATTTCGAGAGATAAAATTCATAAATTCTCCCCAAAAAAACATTTTATTAGAGGGAATTTGGCAACTCTCGAATGTTCATACGACGTTTTCCTTCAGCACGGCAGTATAACAGACGTTTAAACGGAGGAAACGCAGGGCTTTTCATGTGGGGGAGTCTTCAAGAAGCCAGAGGCGCACGTATCTAAATCAAAAGGAGTTTTCTCTATAATGGCTTGAGCCCGGACACCCATAATAACACATACAAGACAAAGACCACGACGCGATGGAGATGGTTCCTTTTTTCTTTTGATACATCCAAAGGGTGGTTTATATAGCGCACACGAATAATAATCTCCCGGCAAATGGGCCGGGCTGTGGAAATTACTTTCGCCATCGTCATCAAACAGGACAAAATCTTTGACAACAAAGCTTGCAGAGCCCGTGCAGCTATATCTAAAACAGACCGAGAATTCAAAAGTTCCCGGAAGATTCTTTGCGGGAAGTTGTGTCTCCACCGCCGCCGAGGAACTAGTTTCCCGCTGAATCCCGTGGCTGATTATATCACCGGTTGCGCGGGGCTTTGGGGGACTTGATTAATTTTTCGGTGAAATTCCCGTGCTTCCTCCTCGCTCGGTTATATTGTATCTCTTTCCGAACTCCTCCTTGCATCGGTAACTCACTTGCTTCGCGAAAACTCGGGTATTTTTGGATCAGCGTTGCCTCCGTGCAAGTTATTTCGTCGCGGCGCACAATGGACTAGGTCAATACGAGAATTCGGACGGAATTTAAGAGCTAATATTTTTTTAAAATATGAAATAAATAAGAAGTTCAAAAGTGATTTTATTGGTGATTTTTTGTAAGATTGCCTTTCAGAAACCTCCCTTGAAATTGAAATGACGACGAAAGAAATATTAAAATAGTCAACCCTAGTAAAAATTGGCAGTAGAATCTGTGTTCCAAAATACCATAGACCAACAGCCGGCTGTAAGATTCCCAATAGCTTCTACAGCCGGCAACACAATTTCTTATAGCCTTTTCTAGCCGATGGCGATTAAGCAACAGCCTGGTGATAAAGTGTATGCTAAACGTTACTAATTACGGATGCTAGGACTTAGTGAGTTTTTGGAATACTGCTCTCTTTTTGGGCAATAGTATCTTCATTTATTTTGCGAGGAAAGCTCCGTACTTTTGAAGGACGCCTGCCATTCCTAATATGTTGGAGCGCCTTCAATTCCGTATGATACTGTGCAATACCTCTGGTGTGAAATAGTTGCTTCAAGCGCCGTGGTACGCTGCGGCGCGGCCGCATTGCGCAATGCGTGAAGTGTCCCGGTTAGGTTTGTAGGCGGCAGTGCGCCGCCGCTCCGCTTTGTGTTATGCTCTAATATTTAATCTCGTGGAGTCAGCGTTTATCAACTCATGATTTTGAAATGTTTGCACATCCAGTATGGATTATTCTCGTTTTAATTGATGAAAAAAATATGTATTAAAGGAAGATATAATGTGTGTTTTGTAAATATTAAGGTGGTTCCGTATCAAACTTAATGATTTCAAATGCACACGAATTTCTACACAATTTCTTATAGCCTTTTATAATCGATGGCGGAAAAGCAATAGCCAGGCGATAAAGTGTGAAGCCTGGCGATAGGAACTATAGCCCGGCTGCATAATTTTTTATCTCTTCGTATATAGCCCGGCCGTATGATTTTCTCCGCATTCTACAGCCAGCTATATGATTTTCTGTAGCCTTCTTTAGCCGGCTATAAGAATTCCTATGGTATTTTGAAACGCAGCTCCTATCGCCAATTTTTACCAGGGAAATCAACTCAAAAATTTCATGTCCACTCACTTCTAATAACTATCGTCCCACTGTTCGACGGGGCGCCCTCAGTGCGTTCACATGTTCGTCTTCCCTGCGCTTTGCTCGGCATTTTTTCGACTTAACAACACGTTGATTTTTATCCTGTATTATCGTATTTTTTCCATCATTTTAATAATCCTCGATCCGTCCTCGACGCGTCGCGCCGCGCCGTGATCAGGATCGAATGTTCATGATCGATGTTCATGATCGTTCACTATACACAGGTAGAATCTTGACTAGCCCAGGAGGTGAGGAGGCAACTTCCCCCTAAATCTGTCAAAAGGAGCGCCGGAAGAGGTTCAAGCAAGTTTCGGTATAAATTAGAGGGCTTTTTCGCCCTTTTTACGAAATTCCACTGCAGTATATTTGAGTACATTTAAATTTTTTAAGCAATTCAACAAGTTTAACCGATCCTCAAAATTTTAGAGATTCTGCAAGTGCTTTTGATAAATCTAGCCTTTTGATGTGGAGCCGTTCCTAAATTACGTAACAATCTAGGTGAAAGGGAGGGGAGTCGATGAGACCAGTCAGCCATTTTGTATTTATGTGTTACAGGACAGGGACCCACGTCACAAAAGCGTTTCTAAGGGGAGGGGGGCCAAAATGCCAAAAAAACGCGTTACGTAATTTAGGGACGGCCCCTGAACCCTTTCGGACAAGTTTTTAAAGAAACCGTAGCTGTATATTAGTAATAGACTAACTGCAGATTGTAACTCAAGAGAGACCCTGTAGTTAGTCCATCATTTTTCCCCTAAGTCTATAGCAACTACCACTACCCTTTTCAACCCACGGGATCACTCCATGTCCCCTATGTCTTCTTTGTCTGTAGCTTTGTTCATCGCTTTCAATAATCAGCTCGTTGATTTACGTGGTGAAAATTGCTGGTTTTTTATCACGACCTGGCAGCAATGCTCGGATGTGAGCTTGAACCAGGCGAATAATTAAATGGATAAGGGTCGTAGTTATCGGCGGAGTGTGGAACCTACTGACGTTAGAGTCAAACTACTTTCAGCAATGAGCCCTGTCGGCCATACGATTCAATGCTTTTCCGGGCTCATCGCAACATGTACTCACGCTCTTTTGTCGGCCGGGCGCCATTGCGCTGCGCGATACCTCACGTGTTTGCCAACTCCGCTGCGCCTCGATTCGCACCCTTGCAAATGTCAAAAAACACACAACACAAGCTCGAGGGCGTCACACAACGTTGCGTCTCCGACGTAAAGGCGCATCGCCATTCCTCCTTGAGCCCCAGAGAGCATGGAGGTATAGGGAAGGCAGGGCTCATCCCAAAATGGAAGGACGCCCTTAACTCAGAGGAATGACTACAATACCGCCGTTCTCATTAACTCGTCGCAACTTCTCCCCGCAGACAAAGAGGCGCAGCTGATTAGGGAAACACCACTGTTGCGGTCGCCAACCGTCTTCCCGCGACGCCAAACATAATCTCAGCATATGATATTACGTCACTTTCAAGTCGAAAAAACCTGACTACAACGTTCGGAAATTTCCTTCCTCATACCGAGGGCTAAAGTATACTACCGCCGAATTTGGAAATTTTGGCGGTTTAGTAGCTTAGCCGCATTCTACCGTATAAAATACGGAAACTGATATTATTAGTGTTTCCAATTCTACCTGGGAGGGAGATGATGACGCTATATTGTATGTATAAAAAAATTGCGAATCTAATCTTAAAATTATATAAAAATGGCGAACTTTTCTCTTCATTTTGTAAAATTATCAGTTTTGTAAGTAGGTGGTACTGCTCTTTAGCCTCGCTATTGTATTTTGACTCGGGAAATGTTAAATTTCTAATTAAAAATTCCACTGATCTTCCTCCTGATTACAGGCGAAAATCAGCGAGATGTTGGACGGAAATAGCTTAGTCGAATTCCTGTGAAAAAATGAAGTATTTGAGTTAATGTTGCAGTCTCGGAATGGGGTTACGTAAAACGTTCATTCGTCTTGATGACGATGACATAATCTCATCTCCAGTTATTTTGGAATATCTACGCTACCATACTGAGAAAAATGCCGGATGATTATTCGAAGTTTGCAAAAAGAAAAAAAAAAAACCACTAAAAAAATCTAATTTTAAGAATACCTATGTGCCGTGAACATCGAATATGACGACCGTGAAGGCCTCTCTTGGTCATTATAGCCGATAGTTGTTTTTACAGATAGTTCGATTTTTACGCACAGACCACAAGATTAAAGCTGTGCTGGCGCTAGGGTATGAAGACAAGGTTTCCTTATATTTGCAGAAGAAACACTACATTTTCATTTTTTTCTTTATTCTATTTTAATTGTGTGTACATTGGTGTTTGTCACACGCGGTATCACTGAAAAAAAGATTGGTAGAATTTATCATTCCTTCACGCTGTATTTCACACAGCGTTAATTCAAAGTCAAATCTGCGAGAAGAAAGGTAAACGTTACTATATACTGGTACAGTTAACCATTCCTCTGGTAGAATCGACTTAAAGATGGGTAGAATTTACCATTCCTTCACGCCGTATTTCACACAGCGTGAAGGAATGGTAAATTCTACCTATCTTTTTTCTCAGTGTACACTGGTCAGAAATTGTGCACATCGCGGACGGTAGGTCAGACATACCGATAAATTACGAATATTCAATGATAAAGCGCGCACCTTAGTGTAGGCGCACTGCGTAAGGAACGGATACAGTCTTGTAAGTGTTAATATTGATGGCTAACAAATAATACCGCCTATAAGGTAATTTTAGCAAAAACGGATACGTGACTTTGCCGCATTCTACAGTATAAAATAAACAAGCCAGTGATTTTTTTCCAAGTCTGTAGGGGAGCGCTTCTATGATGCTGTATTGAATAAAAAATAGCGATCTAATTGTAAGCGTGAAATTACAAAAATGGCGAAGTTTTCTCTTCGTTCTACAAGATCGTCCGTTTGCAGGTAGGCGGTATTGTTCGTCAGCCATCGATCTGCCTTTCACGCCGACTGCACTGTGTTTGACTCAGTGCGTGAGGTAATCCTACACTCTTGTAGTTTCAAGTGAAGCGAGCTGACTGTACTGTATTTTGCCCGAAGTTTCCACACAGTCTTGTAGGCGCTAACGCATTTCACACCGACCGAGCCGACCGTATGTTCGGCGCAATGCGTGAAGTATTCCCACAGTCTTGCAGGCGCTAGTGCATTTCACACCGACCGAGCTGACCGTACTATGTTTGGCGCAATGTGTGAAGTATTCTCGCAGTCTTGTAGGCGCTAATGCATTTCACACCGACCGAGCCGACCGCACTACGCTTGGCGCAATGCGTGAAGTATTTCCACAGTCTTGTAGGCGCTAATGCATTTCACACCGATCGAGCCGACCCGACCGTACTATGTTTGGCGCAATGCGTGAAGTATTTGCACAGTCTTGTGGATAACGATATACGATATACTTTCCAATTTTTGGGGGAGAGGGGGGGTCGTAGCTCCGACTGAGGGCACTTTTGGAAAATAAAAACTTTATCTTCAAAAAGCCTTGCTTTTACCCATAGAACACGCTCCTGCAGTCTGGGCGTTTGACCCTGGATCACCCTGTATAAGCCAGTCTCCCAATGAAAAGGATCTGTTCGCGAAAACAGTTCTCTCAATCGATCAGAAACCGCACTTTGAGAGACAGGATCAGTTGCACCCGCATCCGACCCGTATCAGGGAGTCAGTCTGGAAGTTAAAAAAAGCTCCTCGGTCGACATCCAAACTTGCATCAACAACTTCCTAACGAATCCCTGCTCCCACTCGATGCCGGCAAGGGCGACACCACTTCGGGGAGCCTCGAATCAAACGCCGCACAGTGGACCGAGTCAATAGGAGAAGTCGCTCAAAGTCTGGAAACATTAAAAGGTTATATTTTCAAAAATATGCAGCAAAAAAGTTTCAAAGTGGTTTCATTGACTTTTTTGCGAAATTTCCTTTCAGAAACATCCCTTGAAATTAAATTTGTGGCGAAATAAACATGGATTTTTGAAATTTTTGAGTAAAATTTCATGTACGACCTCTTCCGTTGGTTGCACTGAACAAAAATTCTCGGCGTTTTTACCAAGGTCCGTTGGTACCTTTAACATCTCACTTTTTTTTACCAATTATTGGTAATTTTACCAAGACATGACTGGTAAGCTTACCCATAAACCGGTATTTTTACTGTTTTTTCAGGTAAGAATACCACTTTTATCGGTAATAAATTTCCGGTAGCTTTGCCATTTTATCTCGGTAATTCTACCACCGTCGATAAAAAATACTGGCGTTTTCACCAAGATCCAGTAAAATTACCGAGAAAGTTCAATAATTTTACCGAGATTTCTTGGTAAAATTACCAATTCCATAAATGGTAATTTTACCAAGAGAAAACTGGGATCGAATAGAACCCTGAATTCTTGGTAATTTTACCCTTTTCTTAGTAAATACACCGAGCTTTTTTTTTCAGTGTGGTTCCACCGTGCGGCGGATTTGAATCGGAAGGAAATGAAGTTTGAGGATGTTAGCGCGGGAGTACGTCGTTCCAGCCTCTAAGAGCTTTCTGCCGGATCAACCACTGTTCCGCGAAGCGATGCCGAATCTCCGCGACGAGTCGCCGCCCGCGCCGCAGGGACGTCGCAGGGTCCGGAGGGACCGTTCGGGAGCGGCGTCCCTGTGAGGTTAGCCGCCCACGCTCAAAAGAATTCCACTTTGCTGCAGCCTCCTTGAATACTAACTACTCGGCGTCACAGCGACTACCGGCATTGCCAAACAGCGATTCCTTCCCGTCCTTTGATATCCTGTTTAGCATGCGATGTATAATGGATCAATAGACGCCGGATAGGAAATTAAGCGCAGAAACACATGTCTCGTCATCGGAATTTCGTGCGCGACACCGTTGACACATCAACAATTTCCAAAATTCGCTATGATTACGGGATCCTTTCTTGCTCGGTATGTGGCCACTCCAATGGAGATGTTGCGTGTGTGAGGAATTTAATGATTCATGTTTGATTTTGAACGTTTGCTAAAAATCTGGAACTTTTTCGACTTAGATCTTCCCTCACGATTGTTAAGACCCGGCACTGCCTTCACATCCTGTAAAACGTGACTTAGTACTAGACAGGAAAAATCCCCAGAGATATTTTAACCTATTAGGTTGGGAAATTGGGTGGCCTCTCTACCCTCCCACCACCAAGGAAGAAAGCTCCTCAAGCGAGGCGAGGGCTGGAGAACTTGAGAGAAGGTTGAAAGTTGCACGCAGCGTTGTCATGATACCCCTCTAAGGGGTTCGGAAGAGATAATTCAAAATGGTGAGTGATTCCGTCAAGGATCTCTTGACGAGATAAGAAGCAGTGGCGATTCTTGAAAGTTGGCAACACTGGTTCCTCCATTTAAATGTATGTAAAAAAATCGATTCTTAGTGAAGTAGTTCGTCTCATCTAAAATCGATATGTTCAATGGATTTAAATGGAGGAATACAGTGGCGTGACGTGAATACTCGATTATCGATATTTCCCCGTTTGAAGGTATGCTGAGGAATCGATTATTAAGGTGTTCGTTGCGAACACCCTGTATATCGATCTTTTTCCATAGGTTTAAATGGCAGATCAATCGATATATGGAAAAGCACGCCACGCCACTGGGAAAAGCAGTGATGCCGACTTGCAAAATCGCCATTGGTGAGAAATTAAGCGCCGTCACACATAATTCCTTATCAAAGCTTCATGTAAACCGCAATGGAAACGCAAATTGTTTCAGAATTGAACTCATCAGCGATTTCGTCGTTTCCTTTACGAAAAAACATAAGTGCATTGCAATATCGCCAAATTTCTTTGCACGAATTGCATTTTTACCACAAGAATCTTGGGCATCTCTAACTTGAAATTTTGCCGTTTTTTCATCTGATCTCGTGCAATAATTCAAAACATTTTGGACGAAAATTGCGCGGGTACATTCACGTAAAAAAAAGAAATAGGTTGAGTCAACTTTGCAACCTTGGAATAGAGTTGCATTCCATCTTTCGGAAAAGCGACGGTATAACAGCTTCTTTTCCTTTCAAGACAAGGTGTTTGGTCATGATTTCATGAATGCTAACCTGCTCAGCGCCCATTATCTCACGCACTCTTTCGTTCCGTACGTCTCAACCAATCATTTTCAATGTGAGTATAAAGAGGAAGAAAACATTCACATCTGTATGTATTTTCTACTCAGTGGGATCACCGAAAGATTGAACGGGCAAAATGGTTCATAGAGAGGTATCCATCACAATCGAGCGAAAAAGGGCCTCCAGAGAAAGCCTCCTCTACTAAAAAAAGTTACTACATTCTAGGATGATCCTCGGTGTCCTTATAGCTTTATATTCTCCACGACCCACGTGAAAACGGAGTTTATGTTCCTCAGCGTGCGGAGTAGTACAAGTGGTGGGAAGGGAGAGAAGGTAAAGGGCCTCGTTAGTACGAAAAGACGACCTCAAAAGAGTGGAGAAGCTGCTAATAAGAAATCATCAAATGTTCTTTCAGACTTCAGAAATACTTCAAGTCGGAGAGACGTTGTCAAGCTGGCAGAGCATGGAAGCGAGGGATCCCACTGGCATACTTTTCTTCGCGCGAAAAGTGAATAAACTGCAAAAAGGCTAAGTAAAAGCCGGCTCTCAAATGAATAAAAATATAACTCATATATTGCTCGAGAGGCGTGTTCGATGATTTATCCTGATTTTTATTTTTATTTACTTGACGTCACACGGATGCAATCTACATTTAAACACATTTTGTTCAGCCCCTGCTTATTTTGATCCCATCTTTGGTTCAAAATTTCGAGGTGCTGTAATCATTTATTCATTTCTCGAATGACTGATGGCTTTTGAAAAGTCTTTGGAACGTAAGATTTTTTGATGGCTCAGAGTTGTTGGAGTGATAATTTCGGTATCTTATACATTTAGAAACACCAGAGTTTGAGAGAATAAATCCAAGCACTTCTGATGATGCTTCTACAGGGATTGTAAGCGTTGGAACTGAAAATGACATCCACCTCCCTCCGTCTCGAAGGGATTTTCCGGGAAGCCGAAGTTCTCTCCGAAAAACTGACGCGTAAAGGGATGAAACCAAGGTCAGTTTTGTATATAATCATGTACTTTTCATACGCTAAGGGAGGTTCTAACCAAGAAAAGAGAGGGGAGCGAGGGGCCTTGAAGTTCACTGGTCCAACTCATTCGTGAACAGAGACAAATTAAACGCCGCGTTACGTCATTCGACCCTCGCGAGATATTCGCTCTTGAAACACTATTCCGTATTTTGAAACATTCTCACAGACCAATCACGGAAAGCGATTAAGTAGCATGGTGTCAACGATAACGGTGTCAACAAACAGTTTTTCTAAGTTTTTGTTGACACCATAATCACCCAAAAATAAAAAAATTCTGACTTTTATGAAATATGATCACAGTGTCAACGATCACGACGTCAACGAAACTTAAAACTTCCCTCTTTAACATTTTTCTAATTTCAAGTCTTGTTTTTCGTGTGTTTCTTCAGTTTTCAAATCATTACAAATCACTAGTAGGAATTGAAAGCTGTAACTCTATTTGCGACATTTCTCTTCAGTAATATCTTCTTTCAAACATCTTGTATCGAAGTTTTCACCATACATGCATGCCTCATCCTGTGCAGAGTGTTCTTGGATTATTTCGAATAGTAATTTCTATTTGATTTTATTCTTCTCGAAAAAACAAAAAACAAAAACAAAACAACACCAGAAAGTTTAAAAACGTCACAACCAAGTTACGTGCTTTTGCAATTTGAACCATTCAAGTGTTTATCCTCCTCCTGCGTAAGTAATCTTGTAGGAACTTTTATATGGACGCATTTCTGCCCAACGGAACTAAGTGCATTGTGATGTGAGCCGTGTTATGCATATATTCTTAAGGGTCTCAGGGCTCATGTCTTAATGCACATATTTCCCTTTGGCAAAAACACGTCCATATTGAGAGAGCAACGATCGAAATCAAAAAGTGCTGCCGTGTTGAGGAATAACACCGTATGAGCATTCAGACGTTGTTAAATTTTCCACCATGAAAAAAAGCATTTTTGAAGAAAGCCGTGTATTTATTGTGAAATTTTCCGGATAGTAAGAATGAATTGCGCGTGAAATCGTCGGGAGGGTTGGGAGACAAATATTCCTGAAGCGTCTCTGAAAATTCGTATTTTACCGAAGGCAATTTTGCAACGTCTGGAGGCTCATATGAACGTATTCATGCCAAAAGGACCTATGTGCATAGGGATTGCGTGGGACATAGTTCCTTTTGATGCACACTGGAAAAAAACACATTGGATCTAGAGTCAAGACTCCTGAAAACATTGACAAGAAAATGGACTCTTTATTCAATCAGATTTAAGCTTAAATCAAAAGGAAATCCGCTCAAATTAAGAGGCTTGGTTCATGATTTAAGCTTCAATCTGATTGAATCAAGAGTATTTTTTCTTGGCGATGTTTTTATGAGTCTGGACTCTAGATCCAATGTGTTTTTTCTCCAGTGGTAAATGCGTCCATATGGGTTATTAAGAGGAGTGGGCAAGATACAAAAAAGGGAAATCTTCAGGTCCTTGCATGAATGTGTGCTTAAAAATACACGACCTTGATACGCGAGTTTTCCGATCTTTCCGCATGAAGGTCACCGGTCGAGAAGAATCGTCGTGGTCAAAACTGACCATACCCCACTCGAATTCACCGATTCTGTTTCCGGAAATAAAAGTCCCGTCGACCCGGAAGTCTACGGGAAACGGGGGCCAACAAACTCCCCGGATTCCAACGCACCAAAATCGATGGATCGAAATGACGGCGGCGGATTGGCCGAGGCTCCGACTCCCCCACGCAAAACAAGCGTAAACGCGGGCCTACTCTCATTATTCCCCGGTCACAATATTCAGTGACCCGTCTTAAAATCCCGATTCGTTATTTTTGATTCCCCGATTCACCTTATCATTTATTTATTTATACTTGAATATATTATTCAAAGCAGGGCGCGCGCGTCGCTCCGAAAGCACCTATCTCGGAGGTTTTCCGATTGCGGAAGTTGCGTTTTTCCCCGGATCCGGCGGAAGATCCGTGACTCGTGTTTTTCTCATGCGGAGTCCGGGACTTAAATAATAATCAAATCTCCGTCGTTATCTGCGGTGCCCGGGTCGAGAGTGATGCCGGGATACCCTTTTCGGACCTTTTTTCCGGTCCTCGCTCTCATTTCGTCGCTCCTCTGACGTAAGCGCGTATCTCTATTCCACCATGAGCCCTGGGAAGCATAAAGTTATACGGAGAGCAGGGCTCACGTTGAAATTGAGTTACGCTGTTACGTCAGAGGAGCGACGATTTTTAACCTTGTTACGCTCCCGTTTGTTATTTTTATACTTGACATGCTTCCCTGCAAGCTGCAAGGCGATGAGCCCTCGAGCTTCGAGGGAAAACGTCGTATGCATATCCGAACGATGCCAAATTTCATCTCTATTTCCAGGGAAAATCGTCTTTAGGTTTCGTTAAAATTTGATGACCAGCCCGACATTAATTTATACATAAAATTCTGTAAAAAAATATAGAGGAATGTAGATATAATGTGTCAGCAAATTCGGTTTTTGACGATGTAAATTTGGCAACGTTTGGATGTAGATACGTCGTTTATCCTCGGCACGGCAGACCATGCTCTCAGCGAGTCTTGATGAACTGTTCGAGATCATGCGATTGAGGCCCTTCTGAACTTTACCGCGAACCTCCAGGCGCACAATAATCTCGAAAATGTTTGGACTTGATTGTTCGATGCGGAAATATCATTTCTGGTTCGTTCATATAAGCACCAATCTACGTTGGGAAAATAATGGCACATATGTCGTTCCTAAAATATGTCAGAAATAGTAGTCCTATTGAGAAGTGTAGCCTATATGATTTGGGCTTCATCGCAACGACAACATTAAACCACGGAAACATCTACTTCATTAAGTTATTTGACCGTCCACTTAGGGACCTTGGTAAACAAAAGAAGGATTTTCCTCGAAGTAATTATTGTCCATTTTTGTTGAAAAAAGGATTAATATTTGAGTTTTCTTTCGAAAACCTCAAATGCCAAACCGTGAAAAATGAATTACGAACGGTTTAACTCATGTGCGTCCAACAAAAAGTCGTTAATATCCAACAATTTTAGACTTTAGCATGCTATATTAAAGAATTCCATGGCTTTCAAAAGGAACTGAGGGTTTGAATTGTAAAAACTATACCAGTTTTTCGCTTCAGTTTAAAAGTTATGTGCAACTTTCTCGCATGCTCTCGAGTTTAAGTTGCAACTTACAAATACCTTAAAAGAAAGAATTACAAATTTCTTCGTAAAGTTGATCTTTTATCGACGAAAAAAAAATCAAAGTCTGCTTTGAGATTTTTCCGAACAACCACAGGGTGACAAAACAATATCAGAATAACCATGGTGAATTTTTTTTTTAATTTTTCAGAGAGGGTTCTCCACAATTAATTCTGGTAAACTTAAAAATTTTATAAAAAAAAATTTGTAACTCTCTAAAAACATGAAAATTTCATCCGTGGAAATCTGGCAACGTTTGATAGTTGATCCAGCGTCATTGCATGGTACGTCAGTTCTGTTATATTGTACCAACAGTAAGGTAAAATCGTTATAGTATCCGCTACCTCCATCATTTCTTTAGCAACTTACGTTAATTGTGTCGCGTCTCTCGCACGCAAAAACGCCTTCATTTATTTGTGTATGCAACTTAGACAACCGTTGAGTACGAATAGTTGTATCAAGGCGTTGTTATGAAGGTTGCTCGATGCATTCACCTGCAGAGGTACTAATGGAGGCGCCATTTCCTGTCTATTTGTTTCTTTTCCTTTATAAGTTATACCAATAACTATTTCTACTTACTCTTTCATCAAAGAACCGTGGTGTAACAATTTAAAAATCAACTTAAACTATTCACTCATAAAAAGAGGGAACAATGCATCACTAGACAAGGTGGAAAATGGAGAATTATCATCTAAGTTTTCGCATCAAATTTTACGGAGAGTCACGCTACGGAAATTATTGAAAGTAAGTTCTAACCAAGATATTAACGGTATTCAATTCTTATGTTCAAACTTTCCGTTCTTGAAAAATCCTTAATCACACACAAAAAGTTACGGCAACAAGCTTTGCGGGATAAAAATATGGAAACTTTACTTTTTTAGGATGACAGGGCGGGTAGGAACACTGCTCGAGTAAGTGGCGTGGCAAACCGTCATAGAACACGATTTGATGCACTGACTCTCGTCATCTTAAGACGGTAAATTCATATTTTTTCCCGAGCAGTAGCAATGTTGATATCTTAGTTAAGATTTAGTTTTAGTGATTTTCTTCACGCAAATTGTGTTCTGCGTATTGTTAAAAGGATACAGGACCGCCATACTATGCTGTATTGAGTATTATACGTTGCCAAATTTCCAAGGATGAAATGTTTATGTGTTTAGAGAGTTACAAATTTAACCAGAACTTCAGTCGATCAATCAAGCCCTTTTGGTTGATCTGAACCTAAGGATGTAACTTAAAGAAACCCAAAGTAAGCATAAAACATAGTGATTGATTAAACAAAAATTTTGGTGAATTTTTTTTCAATCAATCACCATGTTCTATGCAGCCGAGCAAGCCAAATTTGGCATTAAAATGTGGGAGCATAAATATGGACAATTTTAACCGTGGACCACCAGACATTACCGACAAAAAAAGGATGCTGGATGTAAAAAAGTGTGCGCCAACTCACAAAACGCTGAGTTAACAGCCACATTAGTTACTATGGCAATGTCAAAGATTTTTAAAGCTAATTGTTGTGGCGGCTAACTCAGCATTTTTTTTGAGTTGTCGCACACTTTTTTACATCCAGAAGGTTAAGGCAACATCATTTTTTTCAGTGAATGTACGAATTCAAGAATTCTTTAATTCGAATTTAATTTGCATCGAATACTTAGAAATTTCTTCTCGTTTGGAAGGTACAGCCAAGCACTAAGATTTTAAATTTTTAAAATTCTTCATTGTTTTTCATCCAACTAAAGAAGGCTGCGTTTTCAGCCGAAACGTTTCGGTGTCATTTATGTAAAAAAAACCTTGTTACCCGCCGTTTGAATCGTTTCTATTGTATCCTTTGTCACGGGTTGCGGGGCATCCAACATATACACCGAGAAAAAAAGTTGATGAAGTACATCCTGGATGTTAAAAATATGGGCGACAACTCTTGAATGATGTTTTGAACACTCTAGCTGTTAAAGTAACATCCCACCCCCATAAGATGTTATTTTAACAGCCGGGGTGTTCATAACAACAGTCAAGAGTTGTCACACATATTTTTAACATCCTTGATATTACTTGAGCACCTTTTTTTGGTATAAAACGAAACACTCTACCGAAAAAAAAGTGAAGTTGATTTTACAATCTGGATGTAAAAAAGTGTGCGAGAACTCGCAAAATGCTAAAATACCTACTATGACAGTCAGTTTTACATCTTGACATTGCTGAAGTAGCTGCTGTAGCAGTTAATTTAGCATTTTGTAAGTTTTCGCACACTTTTTTAACATCCAGAATGTTAAATCAACTTCACTTTTTTTCAGTGTCGATTTCTGTCGACTGAGACGAAGATAATGACCGTTTGGGCTGGTAAATCCAGTTTCCGGGCAGTTGCGTCCACCGTGCGGCTGACTAAGTGAGCCGCCGTCCGCAAATTGCAATCAGTCGACGGTAATTCCCGTGTTGCACACTGCGGCAGAGCCGTGCTTGATTCATGAGCCTCATGCAAAGGGTTTAACCCCCGACGACGGGGAAGGGGGAAGGGGGGCAGGGAACCGGGGACCCTGCTACCCCTCAAACTTGCGCTCCTTTGACCAACAACCCTGTCCAAGGGGCCGCTGGCAAAAATCGATCAAGTGCCCCGGAGCCCGCGATCCCTCCCCGGGGGAAACGAGGCGATTCGTCAAGTAAAACGACGCTACATGCACCTACGGCATCCAAGAGCCCCGATCGGCGAACAGGGTGACATGAAACGAAAGAGACACATCGCCGTTCCTCTCTTCTAAGGGTGTACCTAGAGTACCTGTTTAGCGAGAGTATAGACAGATGTGAAACTCCGAAAATCCATCAGGCCTTCACCGATGCCTCCGCGAATAAAGTTAGGGCCCAGAAATGCAGCCAACTTATGAATTTCAATTATCCAGAACGATTTATTAATACAATTGTTACGAACCATCGTTTATAAAGCACGTATTTGACTTAGTTTTTGCATAAATTTACTCATTTTTGTGGAAGAACGCTCATTTATGTACTACCTTAACCATCTTCGTTAGAATTGGAATCCACAGACTGGCAGTGAAATTTAGTGCGTCAGAAGTTGGTTAGAAGGGTGACTGCACTTTTGGGCCCTAAGCTCTCCATGAAGCGATCTGTCCATACTCTCGCTTTACAGGTACTCTAGGTGTACCTCTGACTGGATGCCTGAATGCTTTGAGTCGTGTGCACAGTAAGATAAAGTATCCGAAATTTTGTTTCGATAATTCGAGTGGAGGGTAGACCCTCAGGCCGCTCTGTGGTTCGCCCTCGTAGGCTGCCCTCTCAAAAATAGAAAGGGGGACTTTCACTTTGGATGACTTTCTCCTATACTATCGTGCTAAGGAGATACGCAGTGTGAGCTTTTAATCGTCACCAGATTTCACCAGAGAAAACAAATTTTTTTCGAGTCACTTTCTCCTCTAATGAATTCACAAATTATGCTGAACGTTATTAAATATAGATGGTAGGACTTAGGGATTTTTTGGACTGCTGCTCTCTTTTTGTGCCGTAGTAACGTGATTCATCTTGCGAGAAAAGCTCCATACTTTTAAAGAATGCCTGTCATTCTTAATATGTTGGAGCGCCTTCAATTTCGTATGATACTGTGCAACACCTCTGTTGTGGAATAGTTGCTTGAGGCGCCGTGGGCACGCTGCACAGTGGGACGAAAAGGTGTCAAAACGGGACATTCGCCCATTAGACGATAATTTTTCGCCGATCTTCTCAAAACTTGACATTTTCGGTCTTTTTGGGATAAGGAATCCAATATTATGTTCAGTATTTGGTTCATGGTGACAATCCCGCCAAAAAGTGATGTTGCCAAGTCTCTGTTTAAATCTATTTGATAAACAGATTAGCATGATTATGGTAGAGATTTAACGCGCGTGTCTTTTCCTTTTTTTCATTGAAAAAGAAAATGAATTCACTTATCCTGAAATTGAGAAATGCTTTTATTAAGAAACAACACCCCCCCCTACCGTCTTCTTACCTATCGCAAAAACCGCATCGATATTTGACTATAGGGGAATGAGTTCATCAATGGGCAGACATTAAAGTGAATCCGAAAATCATAATCGAATAGGTTGCTCCCAAATATTATCATTCTTTGACACAGATGCTTTTTTCCCGTTTTTTTTCAAGGACTTTTCTTCTTCCCTTTTGAGCGCCATTTTCTAAAATCCTGATTATATGGAATATGCAACAGACACTCAAAAGCTCTAAATCTTAAGATGTCAAGGCAAAATTCCATACTTTAGAAACTCCGAGTTTCTTAGGGGTCTTTTCTGCACTTCTGAGATATCGTTCATGAGAATGAGGATTTATTGCCACTCAATATATTGCAAATTTTTCCATCGAATATGCTGGAATACAAATCATGGGATACTGTCAAACTGTCGCTACATTGGTTGAAATTATATTTTCAATCTCAGCCTCGATTCTAAGGACCGTTTCCATCACGACATCATTCGATTCTTTGCAAATTCAAAACAAAAAATTGCTCTACAAAAAAAGACGACAGCAATCAGTATCCTAGATATCAGATAAGCATTGCAGCAAGCTGATAAGCAAGGCGGCGGCGGCGGCTCGGCGGCCAGCAACGCAGCCCGTTGCGCTACCTCAACCGTCAATTGGCCTGAGAAAGCGCTCGATTTTAAGCGAACCGCGCTCATGTTTTCCCTTGTAACTTCCAAAGTCGGAAGAAGTCGGATGAAAACTAATATGATTCTAAAAGCTAAGGATACGTAGAATCTCGATATGCAAACCGTTTCTTGGACAAGTCTGGACATTTTTTTAAAACTCTAATTGAAGTTTGAATTTTAGTTTTTTGACTTGTCGATTTTGAATTCACTCTCTGACCCCCAGGAAGTTAAAAGTAATCATCACCAATGACGTAAACGAATAGTCTATGTTTGTATTCAATTGTTATAACAAAAAATTGCATTTAAAATTATCTCGGAAGCTAGAGGAGCAACATTTGTATACTTGCGCTTTTACCTCTTTTTTTCATCTTTCCGAAACACGCGTTTCTCTACGCCTGTCATTTGAATATTCCTCAATTAAATTGTTAAAATCTTCGTTATTCTGGAAGTTTAGACCCTCCAGGTAACTTCTACACCTTTGGTTTTTGCTTTTAATGATTTTCATTTTTACCGTGAATGTCCCGTTTCTGTAATGGGCTCGTCCCAATGTGCGCTGCGGCTCGGCGGGCGAGCGGCCAGCGCCTACAAACCTAACAGGGATACTCTACGCATTGCGCAATGCGTGAAGTATCCCTGTTAGGTATGTAGGCGCCAGCGCGCGTTACGCGCTGACAGCACGCTGCTCTGTGTTAAGCTATAATATTTAAACTCTCGAAGTCTGCATTTTTCAACTCATGATTTTGAAACGTTTGTACACTCTGCTGGATTATTCTCGTGGAATTGATAATAAAAAAAAAAAAAAAAAAAAAAAAAAAAAAAATAGGACGTTCTACGACACATAATTGCTACTGAAATCCGTCAAGGTCTATAGATTTTCTGAGACCTTTCGCCTTCCCTTCTCTTTTTGAATGCAATTCATCCAATTGTTAACTGAACTAATAAAAAACTTCCATTCACTATGAAAATTTCAAATTGCGGTATCTCGAAATTAGGATCAGCCAAGAATTTGATTTTCTGAGAGTTTGTCCACACGCACCACAGACTTGCCCACTGCAAACCGTTTTTGGGTACGTTTTTGTCGCTTTTTTTTTGGCTTCAAGACCACTGTGCGATCATTACGCGAGGCAGACACAAATATGTGCGTATTTTAAAACGTAGTGAGGCTCCAAAGTGCGAACGAAATCAAGCGAATTTCGTCCTTGAGACCAAACTGAGGGAGAAAACCCGATCGAAGCGCCTCTTTCCCGTTTTTTTAAAAGGTCATGAGGCATACATCTGCATAAATACGTAAAATTCCGGATGTTTACGATGAAAGTTTATGGATTTTTACCGCTAGTTTGCTCCAAGTTATTATCGATAGCGCTAAAGTTTCCGACACTCAAACTTTCCCCGCTCACACGAGACTTCGTTTAACAGGCGATATGGATGGATTTTACATCGAAGCAGATATTTCATTTGAAGCTCGCAGTGCAAATCAGACTCTACAAGTCCACGACGATGCAATGTTGAGGAAAAGACTGCATCTCAACTAATTTCAGGAGTTATTTTTCGAAGCAAATGTCGGTGTTGGAATTATTTTCCGTGAAATATGAGGAAGAATGAGTTTCGAATGAAACGTAGCGTTTGAAATCGAATAACATGTTTAAAATCAGATTAAATCAATTGACCCAAAGGACAGGGTTCGCTTCTCTGGTCAAAGTTCCTATATAAAAGCCTAATTTAACGTAGCCACCCCCAAAAATGCCCGTAGCAACACGCATTTCCACCACGACCTTGTCCCATATGAAAATCATGCACTCCTCCTCAGAGCTTTAGTAAAAATCGCCCTTCAAAATAGTTTTCACGATTTCAACTAAACGTAGCTTAATTCAAAGCATACACTAGAAAAAAAAATACATTGGATCTAGAGTCCAGACTCTTGAAAACATTGACAAGAAAAAGGACTCTTGATTCAATCAGATTTAAGCTTGAATCAAAAGAAGATCCCCTCAAATTAAGAGGCATGGTTCTTGATTTAAGCTTAAATCTGATTGAATCGGGAGTATTTTTTCTTGTCGATGTTTTTAAGAGTCTGGACTCTAGATCCAATGTGTTTTTTTTCCTGTGTATGGTGACACAACACTCCGGAAAAACTTTAGCGAGAATATACGAATGGTTTTTGAGAAATAATATTTTACCGGGAGCGCAAAATCTCCCGGGGGAGGGGCAGTCGAGCATTCATAGGATTAAAATTGGTCCAAAAATTTATGAGAGTAATCGGTCAACGTTCACTTATTAATAAAACGTCGAATCCTCCTTTGAAATTTTGAGTTAGATTCTTCGATCGTGCTTCGGAAGAGATACCGGAAACACCACTAGACGGGTGGTTAATGTTCGAGAGGTAACGGGATATCCACTCAATTGAGAAATAATGCTAACCTTAGTCAATCAATATCCCGGTGCGCAAGGAGAAAATCGGGAAAAAGTGAACGTTCAACTAACGTGACTTGCTGGGTTGCTTTGTCGTGCAACGACAAACTGAAATTTCCCTCGGACGTACCGTTTTGGTAAGTGGTAAAGATTTACCAAAGTATTGTTGCTCTGAAGTCACTGAAAAATTTGTCTTATAAAATGTATTATGCATAAGAACACAATTGTATCCGTCCAGAAGGAAATTTTTTTGAGTTTCCTATAGGACAGCTTTTTTTAAAATTTAAAGTACATTTTTTGAGAGAAGGTAATTTTTCCGATTAAAAAGAGTTTGTTTCAATATAAAGAAATACTTATACGATACTCTACATGTTACATTGTCATCGATGACGAATTTATTTTTTTTACAGAGAAAAAACTCATCTCACTTTAAAGAAATCACACATCGAATTGAAAAGAAAATCTAGTATCGGGAATTTTTTTTTTATGAAAACTACTCCTAGAAATCCTAAAACCGGGTCGCATTGACCCGACCATCTCCTCTGTGGGAGTTAAGGGGCTGGCACAAACGAGCTTTAGATATACGTCTACAAATACTTCCTAAAAAAATAATCTGTAGTAGATTTTATTTATTTCACAGAGGTGTCTTCGCAACTTCCACTATTCACACCTCTGCAATTTAAGTACAGCTTTTGTTACACATCAGGTAAATGGGCACAAGAAAGACAAGAACGTTAAATTAAGAGAATATGAGGGAAAATTGGATGAAAGAAAATAGCCATTGAATGCTTAATACCTAGTCCATCACTGGATCCTCCAGTGTGTGGCGGAGAGTGGTTGGGGGTTGGATTTCAAGTTTAGTGGAGACTGAAAATTTATAGTAGGATGAGTAATCGATAGTACATTTTTAAGAGGGCGGGAGGAGGCAGGGGATGAATTGAAAAAAGAAAAAAAAATCGAGTATGTACACAGTCGAAGATAGGAGAGGCGTAATCAAGCCTCGTTTTGTTAATTTTTATCCCGTATCTCCACGATACATCATTGATAGCACAGGGCGGGGCATTGCGAGTTCACAACTCGCGCCATCGCGCCTTCAATTTTGCAGGTGCAACGTGGTCATCCATCAAGCACGAAAAGTTGTATCTCTGCGCCGTCATGCACGCGCTACAAAAGTAGCACGTTCATAGCAGTGCTTCGCATAAGTTAACTCTTTTCCCGTGTTTATTTCTTTAAATTAAAGTATTCATCGTTTGTATTGAGTGGAGGTAAGGACCTTGCTCAATTCTCATACTGTGTTAGTCCCAGTTAAACCACAGACAGGAGATTTATCGAACTACGCAAACAAGAAAGGAAGGAGAGTAGAGACAAAAAGAGAATGTCATAGGACTACATTTTGCAATAAGGAACCACTATTTCTGGCTCATTTTGGGAACAACGTATATGCCATTGGATTTCCTAGCAGAAAGGTGCTTTCACAGAAGAGTCAGAGATAGTGGTTCCTTATTGAAAAATGTAATCTATATTAATGATTCTCTAAGTGTTTTACTATTCCTAATTTTACAATTGATTCACACGTTTTATGTGCACGACAGCGAACAAAAGAATAAGCGTCTGAAATCTGACAAGTCGAACGCAAAGTTTCAATCTGCTTCGTGTCGTATCATAGCGTGTCTTCTTATGAGGAAGTGCCTCCTCAAGTTTGGAAGTTAGCATGGTAAGGGGGAGGAGGGGCTATTCCCATGGGTACCGCTCATTTCCAGCGTTACTGAGTTCCGTGGAAAAAATTGGCCCATGACTCAATTTCGGTTTGCGGAAAATTGGGAAATGAGACACTCGGCAACGTCCGTGTCGGTTATTGATAAAGAGCTTTCGGGCAGGCATGGAAGAGGAACATTGTCAAATCGCAAAGCTTTGAAACTCCTTACCGAGTAAGCAATCTACTCGAATTAAATTCTAATTGTGAGTGCATTTAACTCAACATTTAACCCATCGATTTTTGGTGTTCATATGCAGGCGTTCCGGAAAGCTTCAGGCCGAGCTGTAATTTTTTGAATTAAGAAAAGCCAATTCGTTTTTATTTGTGTTACAGACAATTAATCAAATCAGGCATTTTATCAAATGCCTAGGCAGGCAATCACGTTTTGGCAGTTTACGAAATTTCATAAATTAATGGCAGAGAGCCCACGAGTTTTCAATGTTTTGGGAAAAATATCTTATCAAAATCGCAAACTCCTCTTGTCTCTTCCTCCTTAAATGTTTCTCAAATATTTTAATGTTAGAATCTTAAAAAAAATGTATTTTATAACATACTGAAAATTTCAATATAAGCGTTCATTCAGGAACTAAAAATCTTTAATAGTAAGTACCATTGTGTAATGCACATTTTTACAGAGAATTCTCTCACGCAGGAGAGACGAATTATTTTGTTTGAAATCATGAAATAAATCAGAATTTCAATCTACGTAAGAATATTTGACAATTGACATAAATTGACTTATTAAAACCTGATTTTACTGTATGCCTGCAACATTTATAAGGTTTTTTAACATCAACTCCAAGCTATCGAACCAAAATCAAATACATAGAAGGAAGTAGTAGTAGCAGTGAAACTCCTAGAAATTATCACAACCTGCTTTCGTTTTGAAAAAGCTAAGGTTAGGCAAATAATTCGTTTTGTTGAATTGGAAAAACATGATTTTATATTCTGCCAAACGGAACTAAGTGCCAACCGTATGCGGGACTCATGAGCCGTGAGCATATTTCTAGAGCGTTGCGGACAGGGCTCATGAGTTAAAACCGCGGATCATCACTCTTTGGCTCGGTCGTGGCCGCTAACGTCACTGGAGCTTCATAGTTCCCATTCATTTTTAAGGCCCTCAACTAACGAGCACACCCCCATCATTTCCACCTGCACAGAGTTCCGTTTGGTAGAAATACGTCCAAATGTGGGATTCTGCACATCCTAACCATTCCTGTTATCATGAGATCAACCCTAAACGGACATATGAACAGAATGGACCACTAGACAAGGTACGAATTTAAGTATTCTAATACGTGTTTCTTAACCAGAATTTCACGTAGAACACGATTCGTGCAACGAAAATTACCAAAATCAACTCATAACGAAGATATTAACGTTTTTATTTCACATTGGTTACGAGGAATTTGAACTGCCCGGTCACAAGAAACTCAAAGCTCTACGTGAATCAAATCTCGCACTACAACGGTTTCAGCAAGCTTCTCAATCGAGCAATGTATATTTCCCCCATGTGTTGTTCAGACTATTAGCAATTTGCTATAGCTGAGCCAAAGCGTCAAGATTGAGGTTGCCAGATTTTTATATCGCAGAGACTGTCATGATAACGTTTAGCGCGCTATGTGAATCACGTATAGAGCATTGAGTTTTCATGAGCGGGTGGTTTGAATTTACGCATCAAGAATCATTAATTATCTTCGTAAGGAGTTGATTTCGGTTAATTTCGTTGTGCGCATTGTGTTTTACGAGAAATTTTGGTTGAGAAACATGTATCAGAATGCTAAAATTCGTACCTTGTCTAGTGGTCCATTGGACGTTTTTTTATCAAACAGAACTATGTGCAATATGACGTGAGCCCTGTTATGCACATATCCATATGAATCTCAGGGCTCATGTCTTAATACACATACTTCCGTTTGGCAGAAATACGTCAAATTGTTTTCTAGTGTCGAAACAACCTGAAAAGTCTGTAGCCGCCAAAATACAGCACGTCACTGGACGTGAGTGTTATCTTAGAGAAGAATTCACCATTAAATGGGTAGTAAGATGAAAGGAAAATAACCCATTATCGTTGGCTCGCTACTTTCCCACTCCGAGCGGAGAGGGAGCCAAAGTGATATGCAAATCGGAAAAGCTACGCTCCGGCACGAGACTCATCATTGGTTTGTATTTGTTATTTCGCTTACGTTTCAATCTTACGGCTGCTGTACGTGAAACTGGTGCAAATATTGAATAATGACCCCGGGTTGCCATGCTGAATTCCAAACCTCCCGTCCACCCGCATAATGGACGGCGAGATAAAATATTCATGCGATCCGTTAAAAATAAACACGGAGGGGAAATTATGCACAAACACGGAGCAAAAATTATGCACCAACACTTTTACCGAACCTATATAATATTTATATTTTGCAGAGGAAAAAAACTCCGATAATCTCTGCGACTCAACATAATTATATCGTTTTGGACGGTTCTCACTGTCGGATATAAATAACTCATCAAAATGCTTCAATGGCACAAGCGTCCAGCGTCTAACATTGGTATTTTGTGGACCATCCGGAACCCCTCAAGAACCTCGCATTGAACTGAAATTTCGACTTTTCTGACGACAATGATGAGTTTAGCATATCAAACGGAGAATTTGGACGCAAACGTTTTGTTACTTCATCTGAGAGTGTGTTATGAGCTGAGTTCGCAGTATTTTTCATAATTTTTTTCTGGCATGGGAAATTGTAGAAAAATAGATTTAAAAGTGAGAAAATTTGCCATCTCGTGACGTCATCTGACAGCATATTCCATTTAAACACATGTATTTTAGCAGATTTGGTTATTTTGTCATATTTTCTCCAATAATTGTCCAATTCATCAACCAAGGATATTCTCGTACTCAGTTTTCCTAACAGCACCATTTTTTTTTTAATTCACAAAATTTGAAACACTTGCAAATTCTCTATTATGAAAATTGAGCTCAAATTATCAAAATTAAAATTACCTCGGTAACCACTTGCATATGTTTTTCTAATACTCGGATGAAGAATAAAAAACTAGAGAGTGACAGGCCGTTTTTGCTGTTTAGATGGCAGAATTTTACACGATGCTGAAGTGGACTTGTGCGGGGACTCTTATCCTCGCCACAACGCCACCAAGAAGTCAAGAATAACCGGTGGGAAAGAAAAGTCAGGGGAAAAAAGTCAGCTGAGCGAAATGAACCGCTTCGGGCAGCTCATTGTTGTGGCAACAGCAATTACTTTATTCCTCCAACTCCTGTACGCATAGACGACGAGTTTGTAGCTGAAAAAAGTTGGGTCTCAGCAGACATTGAGGGCGCGCGAATCTCGTCCTGGTAGCAAGGCAGAGCTGACCTCTGCTTTTCCAGTTATTTGTTCAGCGAGTCTCATCTCTGTGATCCGCGCAATTTTTCTTGCCGATTCTTGACAAATTGTAATGACCTAAGACTTTTGAGTCTTCTGGATTCATGGATCAGTTATTGTAAATAAGAGAACACTTGTGTTACTTGGCAACATTCATCATTTTCTAAGATTACACGATTTTAAAACGTAAGCATAGGAGAAAAGCCCTCCTTCGGGCTGATTGTTGAAATTGATCGACAAAGAAAACAAAAGGGATATGGAGGGATCCTATTGGTGGAAGCGGGTGGTTGCAATGGATAAAGGAGGTAGATAATAGACTAACTAACGGCAACCTACCAGGGAACCTATAGTTAGTCCATCATTTTCACCCTTAGTCTATAGGAACCGTACATATCAACAAATAGGAGCTCTCCATACTCCCTATTTCTTCTTTGTCTATTCCTATGTCTATTACTTTCAATAATCAGCTCGCAGGACTGAAGTCTTCTATCCTGCACACAATATATCAGGGGGAATTTGAGCTTTCACGACGGTAGCTTATCAGAAAATTGGAAGTGCATTATTTTCAGCTGGATTTACGCAGTAGCTTCACCGAGAAAAAAGTCGCTATACTAACATACTGGGTGTCAGTGCAGCAACTTTTTTTCAGTGTTCAATCTGGCAAATCTGAGAGAGCGTAAACAAATCTGTATCAAAAACGGTGGTTTGACGCTCTTAGAAACTCGAAATCAAAGAAAACAGACACTCGCTCTTTTGGCGGGGTTCATTTCAATTGAACTTTGTTTGACCTCTCTACTGTTTACCCTCATTCCACCTTCTACCTTGATCTCATTAGTCATTTTACCATTGAGAGTGAACCTTTGCAAAATCGAATTTAATACAACAGACTGCTTCTATATTTCAATCCGCAGCAATTTAAACTCAGAACGTATGAAACCACTCAATAATTTTTTTTTTTTTTTTTTTTTTTTTTTTTTTTTTTTTTTTAATGATGGCTCAGTTCTTGTTCCGCCGAACATTTTATCCTGGTAAAAAATCCAAATTAACTGATTTAAAGTTTCTGTAGTTATCTGAAAAATTGGAAGGAAAATATTCATAATTTTACCAGAAAATTTATGCTTTATCATAGGAAATTTCGTACGTCTGAGGGTTCGAACGGTGTTTTTCCGTAGCACGACAGTATAACGTTTCGGGTCTTTTCAGACCTGAACAGTAGATCACACCCGTCAGGGACCTCATTGCATACAGTTCGGGCCGCATTTTTAAGTGTTTTTTTCCTGCTTTTCTGTATTTGTTTTAACAAGTACTGAGCGAGCACTTGAACTGTCACAGTTAAATTATCGCTCATTTCCTTCAACGATAACTGGATCAAAAAATACCTGGCAAAACTCACGTCTGTCAGTCCGGCGCGCGATACAACTATTTTACCTTTCCGGTGGCTCAAATTGCATACCTCTCAGGATGGAGGCGCAACCAATGTTGCTCCGTCCTGTCACCGGTAACCATCCAACTGTTCTCAGCTTCCTCATCAGTATCAGGGGTGAAGAAGGAAGAGAGAAGAAGAAAAGAGAATATGAAAGATTGGTGAAAACGTGAGTGAGGCGAGACGCAAGATCGAAAGGCTGAGGATCGGTGGAATGAAGTAAAAATAAGAATAGTGTATTTTCTTCTGATATTACTTTAAAAGTATTAACTTCGGCCGTGGAGGCCGTCGTTACGTGCTTTTTGGACATACAGTCCGCGTTCCTGGCTCAAAGGTCGAAAGCTCTCGATGTAGCACTCAGAGCAATCGAAGCTACGGCTCCAGCACCCGGAACTTTCGGCCTCTGAGCCCGGAACGGACGGTATGTCTATATAGCCCGTAACCTTCTTTAAGTGCTTAAAATCGATTCGTGTAGTTAACCCAATTTTTTGGTGGGTAACAAGGTCAAAATAATTTCACTTAGCTCCGAATGAGTGAAAAGTATGCAAAAGGAAAGCTCTGAAACAATGAATGCATAATTGATGGCGGATCTGAGCCGGTGAACAGGTGGCCGGAGAGTTATAGCGGTATCGCAAAATTGGAAGTGTCAGAGGTTGAAACGCAGAAGGACAGGTAAACAGGGGCGCCCGGGAGTGGCGAAGATTGAATTTCTACGGAAATAAACCAAAATGAAACCTCGAATCAAATTATCCGGGCACTGGAAGATAAAAACCCGCGCGTTCATTGTCGGAGTGCGCTTTGAATTTTTCACGAGGCCCGAGCTGAAAAAAGTCGTAAAGCTCCCCGTTTGTCCCGCCTTAGAGCTGGAAAAGATTTTAAGCCCACTTGAACTTTTGGCACCGAGCGGAATGTTGAAAATGACCTTTAATTAATTAATTTATCATCTCTATCGGATTGAACTCCATGGAAGACAGCGATTATATTATCAGAACAGCATTCTCGCTTTGAAAGGTACTGCCAGGTACTATTTTAGATTTTTTTCCAATTTTCTTTTTATTCATCCAACCGAGGCTGGCTGAATTTTCAGCCGAAACGTTTTCATTTTGTTCGTGCAATTTTAGCCTTGTTAGATGTATGTAGCCTTGTATGATGTTAGATTTCCGCCATTATGAACTTGAACCGGCCGCCGTTTGCTCAAAAATCAACATTTTGACCTGCGGTTTGCACCAAAACGTTTCTTTTTTTATTATCTTTCGAATGTAGTATCACAAAGGGGGGTTTTCATTTGAAGAAAAAAAGTTAGCCCCCGTACTCCTTACAGGAGCCGCCCCCAAAATTTTAGGGGACTAAAAAGTTGCTACTTTAGACCGAGGAACATTGCCAAAGTTTCAACGTTATATATCCATTTGGAAAAAAATTACAGGGGTGATCAGTGACTTTTGGACAACCCTGTATATGCCGAACGTTCGATTACACGAACCGAAAGCTCAGTTCGACAAACCGAATATTTAGGATGATATGGAATACCGAACGTTTAGCTCACATGACCGATTTTTTTTTTCAGTGTTGTTTTCGGTCAAGACTGAAAAGTTGATGAAATTCAAATCTCCCGTCACGGCTCTGGTGGCAGTTCCCTCCCCTTAACTGACTGCGCAGTCCTCAAATCTGAAAGAATTCCCGTAAATAACATGATGCAGATTCTAGATTTTCAGCTTTGTAAGTCGGTTACGACAGCTTTCGGGGATAATTTCCATGTCAGGCGCACTGGGTCTCAGTCTACCCTGCAATCTCAAGTAAGTTTCGTACCCCTTTCTGCCGATTCCGTCTGAGTCCCCCTCCCCCACCCCCTGCTGCCTCTTTCCGGCTCCGAAACCACCCGTATTCGAGATAACAGCCTGACCAAGTTTGCCAGATGCGGTCCGATATTGATCCAACGCCGACCCGCGGGAGGAGCCCGAAATTCCGAGTCACATCAGACAACAGCGAGCATAACGCCCATACTGTGTCCCTATTAACTGGTGATTAAGGTCGATTGTAAGTCAAGCACCACCACATATGTGGTCAGCATTCCGCTCTGCAAAAATATGGATCCCGACTCCCATCGCTCGAGCCTAAAGAGGATACCCATCGTTAAATTTTTACCCATCGATATTCTCGTAAAAACGTAGGCCGGTCTTTGAGTTTTCAAGGAGAAAATTGTAGGAAACGAAGGATAAAGAATAGACGCATTCTAGAGGAGGGATATTCGAAAAACCGGCAAGCCGCACGAAGAAAAATGAGCGAGTGGACATTTCCAATTAATTGTGGCAGTACCCCAATAAATTAGGTTACTAACCCAAATGTTGCGGTACTATAACAATTAATTGTAAATATCCGTATCATCCAACAGAGTGTGGCACTGACACAATTTCATCTAACACAATTAGTACCCCAATAAATTGGGTTACTAACCCAAATGTTGCGGTACTACCACAATTAATTGTAATTGTCCATATCATCCAACAGTGTGTGGTACTAACACAATTTTAAGGTATACTCCCTGATTCGCCCCCTTGCTTTGGACTTCACTGTGCCCCGTTAAATAGTGATAACATCGAAATAAACGTACTTTATTTTCTCAGATTTTTGCAAGTCTGTAAGATTTACTTCAAAATTAAATCGACGTGACGGTAATTAAATCGCTCGGTTCGAAGACGACCCAACTCGGGTTTTGAACACTTTTTGCATCTGTTTGTAACGCAGTTTTTATCGCCTCCTAAAAAATTTCATTTTTCCGAACTGAGTCATTTTCGAACTGAGAGCTTCAATCAATCGCGAGCTAGAGCTTCCACTTTAAAACAAGTTGCACATTTCCCGCTGTATGGCATCATCGGAAGAAGCTATTTCAATGTAATCAAAATAATTCTTACGCCACTTCACTCCTAAAATGTCTCCTTAGTTGGCTGTATCTCTTGCAAGCAACAGACTCACTGAAAGCTTCGGATAATGATGCAACATCGCATACTCAAATTATTCTAGCTTTAGGCCTGCCAGGTCATTTGCACCACCGAAGGCGATGTTCCATGCCGGGTGAATGGAATTTCTGAGAAAATTAAAGCGATCCACTTAGAGTCTCACATGGAAGGATCTGCGTCATTAAGTTTTATCGAAATTCGACAGCATTTCACTAAATTAGCTTCAGATTGAAGAGAACTGGAAAGATGATGGCTCGGAAGTAGGGCATCGTTCAGATATTCCTCGAATGCACTGTTAGCGAACGCTTCCAGCGTATACTGACGTGCTAAGGAAAAACGCCGTATGCACGTTTGAATGTTGGAAAATAAAATATGTTTTCTTGATTGAAGTTATGAAAATTTTCCGTTGTTATTTTCGATAAGGAAATAATTACGATCGTCGATTGAAATACTGGTGAAATAATTTGAACAATTCAAAATAAAAATTCACAAGTTTTTCAGATTATTTCGGTTTTATAGGAGGAGATTTGGCGACACTCGGATGCTCATACGGTGTTTTGCCTTAGCATGCGGCAGTATAACAGACATTATTTATGGTAACGTCGAGTTCAAGTTTATTGCTTTTGGGGTATTTATGGATCCCTGTTCAGATTTCAGTTCTTCGTTGAAATATCGAAAGAGCCATCCATAAATTTGATTAAGTATTAAAAGCTAGGCAGCAGCTCCCACTTGACGAGCCTGGGACAGGCCTGATAGGGGAAGGGAATTGGCATTGCGTGACGACGCCACTTGAACATTAGTGTAACTGTAAAGTGTCAATGTTTTTTCAAAAATCTTAAAATCGTTTTGGTGAAAATTTTTGCTAAAATGCCGAATCTTTAAGAAAAAGTAAGCGCGGATTGACACACCCTCGTAAAAATTGGCGATAGGAGCTGCGTTTCAAAATACCATAGGAGTTCTTATAGCCGACTGAAAAAGTCGATAGAAAATCATATAACTGGCTGTAGAAAGTGGAACAAGTCATATGGCCAGGCTGCACGAAGCGATAGTATACAGCCGGGCTATAGTTCCTATCACCGGGCTTTACACTTTATCGCCAGGCCGTTGCTTTTTCGCCATCAGCTATAAAAGGCCATAAGAAATTGTGTAGAAATTCGTGTGCTTTGTAAATCCTTAAGTCTGTACGGAATCACCTTAATATTTACAAAACGCACATTATATTTTCCTTCACTACATATTTTTTTTCATCAATTACAATGAGAGTAATCCATACAGAGTGTGCAAACCTTGCAAAGTCATGAGTTGAAAAACGCTGACTCCACGAGATTAAATATTAGAGCCTAACACAAAGCGGAGCGGCGGCGCACTGGCGCCTACAAACCTAACAGGGATACTTCACGCATTGCGTAATGCGTGAAGTATCCCTGTTAGGTTTGTAGGCGCCAATGCGCGTTTCGCTCTGGCTGCCCGCCCGCCGCGCCGCAGCAGGGGTATTAGAGGGATTTGAGTAGACATTAGAAAAAATTTGAATGATTTGCGGCTTAAGATTTAATCGATGAAGAAGTCAATTTGTATTTGATGTATCATTTGAGTGACTGTCGACCTTGTTTGAAATGACTGTATCGCTGATACAACGGGCAATACTTTATCAGGAAGATCTCAGTTGTCACAGTTCTAATAATACAACTAATTCAGCACGTAGGAGCGCTTGTTGCATATTTCATCGGCTGAAGGCTATCCATGATTTTATCGTCCTGTCTGCTCAGCAATTACAGCCGCGGCATTTTTCTAGAATATTTGGAAAGATAGATATTTGATAATTGGACGGATTTCTACCAAACGGAACTATGTTTATTAAGACACGAGCCCTGAGACCCATGCATACGAATACATGCATAGCAGGGCTCACGTCATAATGCACATGGCTCCGTTTGGCAGAAATACGTCCAGTTTTTAATCGATACTGATAAAAATGTCGGATTTTAGGGTTATTTAGATACCTACATAATGCATAGGAATAGGAAGTCATATAGGGTGTTTAAAATCCAATTTTAGGGCTAAAGAAAAGGATATCATGCTCATCAACTTCGATGGTGATAAGATCAAAAGGTTGAATTGGAGTACGGCACTGGTTTTATTGTGTCGACTCACTCGGTGAAAACTTTAGAGCTCAACTCTAGAAGAAATTAAAAGTTTTTAAAATAAATGTTTTCAATGTTACAGGATACAAATGCGTAGCTTCATAAGACTGATTTTTGCTCCATTTGTCGATGCGAAGTTGAAATTCTTGTCGCAGATACCACGGATATACCACTAGTATGTAATGTACGTCTGGTAAGTAACTTTATGATCAGGAAATGAGGTGCCCAACTTCAAAAACTTAAACAAGTTCGATGAGATTGAGAGAGCTCCTCATGAAGTGAAGCGTAGAAGTGAAAAATTTCATTTTATCAGCGCACTAGCTTTTACTCGACTTCTAAAGAGCGAAATTATCCTCAAGTTTCTGGTAATCATTATGCTCGGCTTTACCCGCAGAGCCCGGGCACCCTACTTTGAAATAATAACGGAGTGGCACGAAGACGGGGACGCGTCTTATCCTGACGCTTGTAAATACAGGGCCAAGTCGAAGCAAGTCTCTGCGTGCGTGCCGGCACTTTGAACTTAATTTGATGTATGAATAAGAGGAAACTTGAATGACGGCTCCAATTTGATACTCGTTCATTTCAACTCTACTGCACCTATTCCTTGCTCTTTTTGGGTAACTTTCAGTTTCCTCCTTGGAATTTATTTGGACTATTTTCAAAATAAATAGACAAAATAGTGGACGGTTCCAAAAGAGCAAAAGATAAAACACTCAAAAGTTTTCGGTCACTGGGGGAAAAAAAGCACATTGGATCTAGAGTCCAAACTCTTAAAAACATCGACAAGAAAAAATACTCTTGATTCAATCAGATTTAAGTTTAAATGGACGTATTTCTACCAAACAGACCTATGTGGAGGTGAGAAATATGGGGTGTGCTCTATAAAGCTGCATAAGAAGCAATGTAAAAGTGGGCGTGATTCCTTTTGAAGAATTGGAAAAGCGGGATTTTACATTCTATCAAACAGACCTATGTGCCAACTGAATGCGAGATGCATGAGCCGCGGGCATGGCAAGAGAGCGTTGTGGACAGGGCTCATGAGTTGAAGCGCCCCGACGAGGATTACCCTCTCGCGCGTGTGCTCGATTATTGCCGCTGACGTCACTGGCGCTTTATTATTCTCATTCACTCTTACGGCCAGAGAACTAACGAGCACACCCCATATTTCTCACCTCCACATAGGTCTGTTTGGTAGAAATACGTCCAAATCAAGAACCAAGCCTCTTAATTTGAGCGGATTTCCTTTTGATTTAAGCTTAAATCTGATTGAATCAAGAGTCCTTTTTCTTGTCAATGTTTTCAAGAGTCTGGACTCTAGATCCAATGTGTTTTTTTTACGAGTGGTCCTGAGGGGCCGTCCCTAACTTACGTAACGCTCTTAAGGGGGGGGGGCTATGAGAGCGTTACGTAATTGGACCACATTTAGCAATAAGGAACCACTATTTCTGCCTCATTTTAGGAACACCATATATATGCCATTGGTTTCCCTACGCAGAAAGGTGCTTCTACAGAAGAGTCTGATATAGTGGTTCTGTATTGCAAAATTTAATGCAAGTTTGCTTTTACGTTCAAATGATAAGGACCTGGGCCTACGTCATAAAGACATTGCAAGGGGGGAGGGGGTCAAAAATGCCGGAAAAGTGCGTTACATAATTTAGGGACGGACCCTAAAACCGTAACACACGATCAAAGAAGAGCTCTCGAGCACTGATTTTTTAATTTCTCAGCCAGTTTTGCACGAAATTCAAAAAATTTCAAAATCTGATCTAAAATGTGTCCCAAACTCCCAAACACATCAGTCACCTTCAAAGATCGTCGTCTCGGGCTGAAATGAGCAAAGGTCATGGAACTCGGCCCAGTAAAACGCTACAAGGAAATGTGTAAAAATTTAGGGGGTAGAGAGCTTATAATTTACTCAATGGAGCATTTTGCAAATGTTTTATTGCTTCATCTAAAAGTGCTTTAAAAGCTGATTTCACAGTATTTTTTGTAGTTTTTTCCTGATATATGGGAAATAGTATAAGAATAAATTTAAAAGTGAGAAAATGCACCGCCTAGTGACGTCATCTGGCGGCATTTCCCATTTAAAAACACGTAATTTAGCAGATTAGATTATTTTGTCACATCTCTTCCAACAATTGTTCAATTCATCAATCAAGGGTATCCTCGTGTTCAGTTTCTCAGTAGCTTCCACTTAAATACGAAATTCATCAAATTTCAGACACCTGCAAATTCTTCTTCCTTCTCTCTATTAGCGCCATTAATAATGAGAAAAGCCTAGAAATAATAATTACGCAGATTTAGAGACATGACTGGCAACAAAGGGTACTGTTTCCTGCAGGGGCTCGGTTCTGCATGGTCAACGAGTAACTGACCAGTGGTCTGTGAAATTTTCACAAGCAGCAATTTCTCCGGTAAGCCCATCTGGGCCGTGAGTCTGTGTTGCCATTAAAGGTCGGTCTTTTGATCTATTTGCGAATATTCCCAGAAAATCTTCCATCATAAGTCACGTTACCACAGCCCCAGTACTATGGCCTGTGGCTCTCGTCAAATAACTCACGCTCTGGCTGGTTTTCAACACTCTTCTGCTCCTCCTATTGTAACGCCCTTTGACGCTGGCTTTGTCTCACCATTGGAAAATAATTTCAGCATTGCCTGCGGTATCCCCTCTTTTTTCCAAAAACGTCTTGAAAACGTTACAGTGAGTGATATTGTTTTACTGAGTCATTATTATGTTCAATGAACTTCAAATTTTCCCAATTCATTCTGTTGGAACTTACAGCTTCAGCTGCCATACGTGCATTAGAGCCGATTTCACAGCGCCCTCTGGCGCCCTGCAGAGCTTGACTCCTTTCTCAGTCCTTAGTACTTATTTAAAACTCCCTTTCGTCCTTTTCGTCCTCTCAGCCTCCTCCCAAGGGAAATCCAATCAAGCCTCTTCTTTGGCTTCCTTTCTTCCGGCATCCTTTTGACTTGATCATACCAGACAAGCTGTTTCGTCAGGACATCGAACACTAAAGATTATTCGTTGAACATGTGGTGCAGGTCAAAATGGTTGCGATAACACTTCATCGTGCTCCTTTCTGCGAATTGTTACTTTTTGACAGGTAATTGAAAAAAATTGTCGAATCCTTACCGTCATTCTCTATTGTCTAAACTGCACGGAGGAGTATACAACGTGCCTCAAACAGATTGAGGTATTACTCAAGTATAGAAAAATTGAAAATCATCAGTATAAAAAAGAATAATGAAGGACATGATGTATTAGTTGATAAGAAGAATTACTTGGAAATGAATAAAATCAACAGAAATTATGTAACACACAATCCAAAGGGACATGGTTCCTTTTGAAACAGTTAATTTTCACACAGTTTGATTTATCATTGGTACGCTCAGCTAATCAGTTTAACCATCGTAATCTATAATTTTTACAAAGTTTGTATACGAACAGGAAGACGGACCTAATTTCACTTTCCAGCATGATATTTTCAATCGAGAGGAAGATTACCGACGCTCTATGGGAATTACATAACGCATTATGCAGGACAGGGAAAAGCTTTGAACGACATTATTGCGAGGGGTGGATGGGGTGAATGTTATGTAAGGCTCAAAATGATTTCTCCCTAGTCCCCGCTTTGCTTAAATACGAAAAATGGCTGGGTTTCTTCCTCTTAGTGCTATCTGAAGCTAAAACTCGTCGTGTTTATGTGTCCCTGAACTCCCTAATGGGTAAAATTCATTTGATTTTTGAGAACTTTTGGAAATTTTCTGGCGGGATGGTTAGGCGAGACGAAAGTAAAATAATTTTTGAAGAGAAAAAACAATCTTGGTTTATGATAGTTGTATGTTCTGCTCTTCCTCATCTGGATGCGGGTCTACACTTTTCTAATATGATGACGACGAATATGGCAGAGCCGTCTCATGAATAATTCGGGAAAACATTTTTGAACCCACTTCCTAACATCTTTTTTTTGCGGAAGAGTTATAAAAATTCCAGTCAAACTTATTCATCAATCTATAGTCAGTTCAGCATCCTGCAAGACAAGATCGAAAGATTGTAATGAACAAGTCTGAAGTTACTGAATGCTTCAGAGGCATTGAATCAGAATCCAGAGCAACAATAAAACAGATTCATAAAATATGATTCTACTGCAAAGTTTTTAAAAACTAGGATGCCGGCCTAATGTAAAGGTCTTCGCATGAAATCCTTAATAGGACGTCAAAAATCAAGTTATGTTGCATATCTGAAGTTTTCTTTTATTCGGATAATTGCGCTTTTAGCATGAGTCTCGTCACTCTCTTTTGAGCTTTTGAGCTTTATTTCTTATTTTTAGGGTTTGTGCTTTTGGGCACCACCCGAAAAGTTTTTTTTCTATTAAATTAAGGAAAGATTTCTGTTTTAATTCAAACAAAAACACACATTTTTACACATTTTGACGAGTCTTATATTTACCAATTTTTTTTTTTTTTTTTTTTTTTTTTTTTTTTTATTTTGCACCTGAAAGCCAATGGGGTATGGCACAGGTCATGAATGGATTTGAACAGTGAGAAAAACAGATTGACTCTGCTAAAAAACTTACTAAGATAGCTTTGAATTACATACATTTAAAAAGCATACTATAGATCCGTGATCAGCGAAGTGGTCGGCAAAGTTCAGGGGACATTTAAAAATTCATCTAAGTTGATGAAAGCTATCTGAGGGAGTTGTGATAAACCCCGTGGAAATTATGCAAAATCTGCACCCTTCAACAAAAACCTCAAATTCAAAGACAGTGCATTTATTTTATAAATGAGAAAATATAACACTAAGAAGTGGCCCGAACTGTAAGAAACAAGTTGGAGAGATGGTGCTGGGTCCACACCATTTCTAGGAGAAAACAAAGCCAAAAAGTTCCAAAAGTTATAATTAGAGTCAAAAATACATTTTTAAAATTGCAATGAGTATAAGTACAAAACTGAGGGAGGATAAAAAAATGTATTTTTGACTCTAATTATAATTTTTGGAACTTCTTGATGGCTTTGTTTTCCCCGCAAAATGGTGTGGACCGAGCACCATTTGGACTGCATTTTGCAATTTGGACCTATAAATTCTGGCTTATCTGAAAAAACAAGTATGTACAAAGGAAAACTAATGGCACATACGTTGTTTTTAAACCGGGCCGGAATTTATAGTTCCTAATTGCAAAATGTAGTCCATTTCTCCTCCTTGTTTTATTTTATGATATATTTAATTAATTGTTCTCAATACTAGATGGCCTCACAAACAAGGCTATGCTCCAGTAGCTTGTAGAAGAAGGAGAGGGATACATTTTTACAATTTTTTTAGTGTTTTCCACGACACTCGGAAATTGCACCGCTTTGACGGGAGGGTGCTGGAGCCGAGCTTCTCTCGAGCGCACCCTGTGATGTCGAAAATTAATTTCTGTCGGAAAATCGTCGTCATCAGCGGGGAGACACGGTGATGCGTGGAGGATCGATCCCGCTCTAAGTTGAGTCGAGTCGCGAACAAGTTTCGCGTAACAAATCATTGGCCCGACCGTCCGATTCAATGCAGCGTGAACTGCGTTCTTGTTGGGTGATTTTCACGCGCACGTTAGAACGTCGGATTTGGAAAAGTTGCCTCTCATGTATGTGACAGCCCAGGAAAAGAAGAGGCCTTCTTGCACAATGCAATGAACGATACGGTTAAAAAACTTTGATTTTACTTTGAGGAGTTTTTCTCTGATGACAACATGAAAAACATGTTTCGGCTCAGCTTTTATTTTATTTTATATTTTTTAGCGAAAGGTGATTTGGAACGCGCTTAGCAGAAAGAAACTAAGCAGGATCAGCTATTGCCAAATTTAACTGGGCAATGTCGTTTTTTACAAGAGAAAGTTTGTGCGGTTTCATTTGAGAATTTTAAGGTAGCATATTCGCACCATGCAGAAAATTCACTGAAAAATGCACAAAAATCCGCACAGCCGTTTTCATGTAAAAATTAAATTGCCTAGTTAAATTTGGCAATAGGTGATGTCGCTTTGGTTCCTTTTCGCTAAACTCGGTACAATCGGTCCTTGGTGAGAACCAAGAGAGATTTTCAGATAAAATTGATGAAATTCTTTTTTCGTAAATCATATGTAATATTTTTTGTTTTCAATTTAAAAAGATTCTCTTATCCCGCTTTTTCTATTTTATTGATTGATTTTTCATGAAAGTTTATTGAAATTATCAATGAACCTTTTTTCGTTTAATCAATGAAAATTAATCAATATGTATCGCTTTTCTAGTTCACGGGAGAATCGTTTACTGACTAATATATACTATGTCCCATTTCATCAGCTGAAATTATTTTAGATTATAGTAATTGAACTTATCTCGAGTGTTGTCTCTGTAGAAGCCCTCCTTTGTCGTCGAAATAAAAAATTATGCTAACAGTAACCTTTTCTTAACCTTCCAATTTTTTTTTTTTTTTTTTTTTTTTTTTTTTTTTTTTTTTGTAATTTACAGCGGCAACTCACTGGAACATAATCCCAATTTCCTCTCTACGCGGCCTCCAAGCACTGAAAGGAAACTACACGAAAAGTCGTAGAACAACCATGTTCAAGTTATCAGAGAGATGCATGAATTCAAGTACAGACGAGTGCACTGAAAAAAGCGTATTATTCTTTGATTGCATCGTTACACGCCACTTCTAACGCTTCATTTTATTTCAGGGTTTTTTAAGAATATACGTACTATTTTTCTGAAGAGTTTCCGGAGATTTTTCGGAATGTTATCAGATAAAGTCATCAAAAATTTAGACGTTATATTTTTGCTCGGCCTTTCTTCTTTTTACTAACCCAAAATTAATTTTACGCAGTTCGAGTTCCTGAATCGTTGCGGTAACGATACAAATTTTCCCTTTAATCAATCGTAAAAACTGGGCAAAGAATCAGAAGCGCCTAACTGATTTTAAACAAAATCGAGGAAAATTTCGACCCGATATTTTTGTGCATTCTATTTTCTTTATTATTTTCATCAACAAGAAAAAATTAAACATCGTCCGAATTTTTGAGTCCCTGCAATTAAGATCAGAAGCGGACTGGCTCCTCGAGGCAGCCGGGGAAAATTATATTTTCACCAGGAAACAATCATGATTGCAAAATCTCTACAATCGTGTGATCCGAGGATTGCAACCTCGCGGTCTGCACTTTTTTGTCGCAAATTTTGTGCAACGGGGTAGGATCGACACCAAGAAAATACGACTTTCCAAGGATTTGAGCGCGCACCGTAGCGTAGTATACGCGCAATGCATGAAGTATTCTGCAGATATGTAAGGCGCGCACCGTGCTGTGCGCGCAATGCATGAAGTATCCTGCGATCTTGTAAGGCGCTCCTATGCGGTACGTGCCGTGCGCGGCAGCTCCGCGTCGGCCGCACTGATTTTGATGCGATTATTCAAACTTGGGGCATCAGCGGTTTTCAACTTATTTGATTTTGAAGTTTTTGGAAAATTTGTTGGAATTATTGTCATTTTAAATGATAAAACATTACATTAAACCCAACTAGTTTCCCTGTTTTCATATACATATTTTTTATAAATAATCATATATTAAAGCATGCAAGTGAAGCTACTTTTACGCGTTATCACCTGTCGATAACCGCAAAAATTATGGAAATCGGTAGAACGCTCAAACGAACTATGACAAAAAATCAAAATTTACATTGTTTAAATGGGAGAATTCGCAACTTCACCGCGTAATTAAAAAAAAAAAAAAAAAACTTGGGCCATATTTTCAAAATCTGAATAGAGCGGGCTCGTCTAGTGACAATTGCCTGTCGATAACCGGAAAAATCAAGAAAATCGGATTAGTAAAACGCTGGATATAAGCGTTACCAGAGATATGCAAATATAGGAGGCCTCGGAGCTTATCTATACGATTACGTGAACACACTACATACTAAAGAGGTGGAAGAAACTTCTCATTTTTTCTGGTCGGATGGTCAACTTGTTCAAACGGAGGAAATAACAAAACTCCCTCTTTTTATCTTCCTGACCTCTCAACGAAGAATGGACTTTTCTTAACGACATTTATTTACAGGGGAAACTTTCCCACCAACAGTATGGTGCTGCATCCGAAATAACCCTGCAAAGTTAATAAAAACTTGTTGTTTCAAGTCCAAGTTCACGAAACGGTGTTTTATGAGATGAACTGGAAACCAAACATTTTTCAAACTACATTATACGGCCACCGTAAAATTAATTATCTCCACTACCAAGGGATGAGAAAGAAACGAAACCTCTAATTTATTGAGTGTGGCTCCGGTGGAAATCAAGTTCATGATAAAGACAAAATCCTTAGCTCGTTAAAACGCAGATGGTGAAATCAAAAATAAAGAGAAGGAAAATATTTTTTGAAATGCTGCCGTGCTAAAAAAGAACGACGTATGAGCCTTCAAACGTTGCCAAATTTCCGTCGTCAAATCACGAAATGGGAAAAGTCGTAAATATTTTTCTTCCGATTTTTCATAGACTTTAGCTCGTAAGTTGGTCCAAAGTGGCTAAGAATTTCAAGGTGAAAAATTCATGAAGTTTTGCAAAACAAATATTTTCTGAGAGGCATTTTAGCAACATTCGAATGTTCATACGGCGTTTTTCCTTGGCACAGCAGAATGACTGTCATTACACCAATTACGGAATATATATTTAGAGCCTCCCTTAAAAGGCTCTCATCAGACCCTAATCCTGAACCTGGGAATATCATCGTCAAAATATGGCTAAAATGGAACCTCAAGGTGATGCAAACATTCGGGGAAACTTTTAGCTCAAATTCAAAGCTTGTTTGTATGCAACAGCGATCAAAGTTCACACTTCAAACCTCTCCTCCTTCTTGTCTGTGCCTTCTTGTTATTCCCACTGTTTATCTGCTGGACTCCGTTTTACAATGAAAAACTACTATTTCTGGCTCATATGGACACATTATCTACTGTGTTACCCTAATGGCTCATATGTGTGATGGTTATGACAAAGAGTCAGAAGTAGTGGTTTCTCATTGCAAAATGTGGTATAAGTGTTCGGCCTCCCCTTGTCTCGTCCCTGAACGTTTTCCGGTCATCTAATCGCCATCGAATTTCTCCTTTTCCGTTACCTAGTTTTAGGTTTTTTTTTTCTACTTCAAACAGCTTACAAGGGATAATCCTGCGCTTTAGACCCGTGCCCCCTTCGTCCAACCTACGAGTTTCAGGCAACCATTGATTGAAACCATCAAACTCGGGTCGCCTGGCCGGGAATCGAACCCGAGACCTCCCGATCATAGAGCTAGCGCTATGCAACTACTATACCACAGGAAGCCGATAAAGTTCTCAAGCGGTCGAAGACAATACGCTGCTTAGTATGAAAAATACATGTTTGGACGCTAAAAATGTGAAACTTACACAAAGCTCTGGTATAAAACTAAGCTACGAACTCTATGGAAGACATTTCTTGTTAGAGGGCTCCATATGAGCTAGCACTTTAATGAAATCACCAGATTCCCCCACCCCCACAAGAATTCATTTTAAGAGCCTCTACTTCATTGAAATAAATTATGGATGACATTTTTTCGGTATGTGGAGTGTAACCAAGTGCTAGAAATAATGTAACATTTTTTGGAAAACTTACATTTTATTGATATTTTATTAATTGTATGGTCAAATTTTATCAATAAAATCTAAGTTTTCCAAAAAATGTTACATTATTTCTAGCACTTGGCTACACTCCGCATACCGATATATTTCAGTGCTCCCACATTTTGGACATAGTATTATTAATAATAGAATGTTCGCTGAACTTGACTTTTTTTTTAAGTACAAACGAGCAATAATGAACTCCTACAGCACTGGTAGCCTGTAGAAGCGAAGTTCAAATCGGAAAATCTTGCAACGAAGCTGACTAATCGTCGCTCCTTCGGAGTGGGAACGTTACTCGATTCTTGATTGAACTCCAAGGAGCACGGAGTTATATGAACGACAAGGCTTGTCTCAAAGTTCAGTTAAACTTTCTGGACGGAGGAGTGATATAATGAAAAAGTTCCGGTCGGAGTCGTAATCTGAACATCCCTGGATGATTCCGACCGGCAAAGACAGTGGCAGCAATTAGGTGTGCACCAGGAACTGGGACAATTGCATGACAAACCGGACTGATCGATTAAGCCAAGCACTTACGAACCCTATCGCCGCAAGATTTGATCGCTTATAAAATAAGCGAGACCGTAATTCCGAGCAAATATTTTAAGAAAACAATAGACGATTTTTGTCATCTCCGAATGTATTCCTTTGACATTGAAACCATTTAAAAAAATCGATGGAGTTGGGAGAAAAATTTGTAACGTGGACAAAAAATTGGACGTATTTCTATCAAACAGACCTAAGCGCCATAGGATGAGGAAGGTAGAAGGGGGCTTGGATTGGCGGCGAAATCGGGCGTCCGGCTTATTCCGTCCTATACTCGCAATGCTTTCCCATGGCGCTTAGGTCCGTTTGACAGAACGCGCTATCCGGGATTCTAAATTCCTCAAAAGGAACTCAAATTGGCGCTTAGTTCCGTTTGATAGAAATACGTCCAATTGGCGCCTGATAAGACCCCCTAAAAAGTTCCATGAAAATATCAACAAAAAGGGAGTAACAAGTCCTTCAAAAGGCCTTTAACGGGTAGAGAGGGAAATCAAAATTTACTGATAAGAGACCGTCTTTAAATTACGTAACGCTGTACTGCTGTGCTAAGGGAAATGCCTTTTGAACCTTCAGTTGTTACCAAGTTTCTTTCGATAAAACGCCTATTTTCTGGTAATCCTATGAATATTTTCCTTCCAATTTTTCAGATAATTTTGTTCGCAATTTCACCTAAAGATTCTGAAAATTTCAAGGTAAAATATTCATAACTTTTTTCAAAAATAAACATTTTATCGAAAGAAGTTTGCCAACTCTCGAATATTCATACGGCGCCGTCAACATTTGTCGAAACCACAGATCACGGATCACTATTTCAATAACTTTCGAGGGATGTTTTGCTGTTCCTACCGAATTTCTAAAGCAAAAAATCAATGTGCTTCCTATTTAGACCCCCTCATATAAATAATGCTTTATCTATATTTGATTGTTTTTATTCAGAAAATACCACCGATCTCATAAGCTTTATTGCAATTATTTTTGCTTTCTGAAATTTGTCGAAATTAAACATCGCCGTACAAAATCTCACGCAACATTTGGATCAGAAAGGAATCCAAAATAATGACGTCTTAATTATTGCGATGAAAACTATTTGATATAGACTACGATTAATGATCCGGGGACTTAATATAACGGAAGCATCTCATCGGGATTAAAGTCATTCGTCAACACCAAACTTAACTTTTTCAATGAATTTCTATGACAATAAATTAAAGTTTACCGAGGACGGAGGGGTGATTTACGAAACACGTGAATTTTAATGAAGAAATTATATCGCGTTAGCTTCTTCTCATTTATCAAAGCCGCGCTTTCTAATAGATTCATATTTTAATATTGAAAAGTTTAGTCAGCAACTATGTCAATCTATTGTCTAAATAGTCAAGATTAAGAATGACGTTGTCCACTGCAAACTTTCGCAATCTTAGTCTAATGTTATGAATTTTTCTTTGCTTTTTTTTTTGACACGCTGGTGCTGCATGCTTTTTCAGCATACAGTTTCAAGCATAAGTAAGTCATAAGAGAGTGAATAATGGTCGTATTCATTGTCCTTCCTGAAACAGCTCCAATCCTTAGGGAGACCGCATCTTATGCACATTTAAATTAGAGGAGACTCAAGGACACCTTTACCATAGCATCTTTAGAAGTACAATATTCTACGGAATACAAGTTAAATTTGAGTTTTAACTTCAAAACTTAGAGTTAAACGGATCGTTTCGCGCAAGCACAATAGTTTCATTTATATATAAAGTCGCTTTATAACGCACTCTGGCGTTCTACGACACCCAAACGCCACATATGCCTGTCTTCCCAGAGGTTATCGGGCAACTGACACCGCAACATCTCTTCGTCAACGTCCCCGCCGCCTCTTCCCAGGTGGTACCCAATCCAAAACTTGTTTGGGCAACCTCTCCTCCGACATTCTTTGCACATGTCCATACCAGCATAACTGCCTGGACATGACGTCGAGCACGATATCTTTCTCAACCTTCATCACCTGGCGAATTCTCTCATTACGGACACGGTCCCGTCTCGAAATGCCGGCAGATCGCCGCCAAAAATCCATTTCAGTTGCCCTCAACATTTCTTGCGTTCTTTTCGTCAAAGGCCACACTTCACTACCATAGAGCACGATACTTTTAACGATGGCGTCGTATATCCGATGCTTGTTTGCCTTTGAGATGCTCTGATCCCAGAGCACCCCGTTCAGCATCGCGATGGCTCTCCTGCCCTGGATGATCCTGTCCTTAATTGCTCTATCCATCCTGATCGCATCCTGATCGAGCCAAACACCGAGATACTTATACTCGTCACACTCTTCGATGCGCCGTCCATCCTCAAGCTCTATGCTTTGCCGTTGATGCGCTGCTCCCACGACCAGCTTCTCTGTCTTGGACACACCAACGTCCATGCCCCATTTCCGATATTCTTCGACCAACTTTCGCGTCATGTAATCTGCATCTTCCTCATCTTGAGCTACAACGATCTGGTCATCGGCAAAGCATAGAGTATAAAGGGTCTGCCCATCAAGGAGTGCAACGCCCATTCCCGCAACCTTATTTTTCCATTCCTTTAACACGTGCTCTAGGTATACCTTAAATAGTGTTGGTGACAAACAACAGCCTTGTTTTAGCCCTTTTGTGACGAAAAAACCTCCGGACAACTCTCCACGACATTTAATTTTTGACAATAGTTTCATACCGCAAAAAATATATGATACGAAAAGCATATGGAAGAAAATATATTGAACAAATCTTAGATACGTCCGTGCCTGCCTTAAAGTTTGGCAGAATCAAAGAATTTTTTCTTTTATACTTCGTATCGTTGCTGTGGGAAAACATAACCTCTTGTACTCGTAAGGCGATCTATTTTGAAACTCAAGATGAATTGAGGGGCTTGGAGGACAAGACGCATAAGTCCATTTTTTTTTAAAAAAGTTGAGATGTTGAATTCAAGTAAAACTTGTTTTAATCCATATTCTGTAAAAAATTAGCTCCAAAACTCCAGTTTTCAAGCATCAAAAAGTCAGTTTGAACTTCTTTTTCGCCATAAAAGTCCATATGATTTCGGAACTTCAAACACGTACTAATTGAAATAGCAAAAACTGCACTTATGCGCCTTCTCCGCCGAACCCCTCAATGTCACGCAAGTTCTAAAAAAATTGTTCTTTTTATGATGTTGCTTGAGGGGAAATCCTAAAATTCCCTTTAAGATGATGTAAACATTTTAAAGCCGCATTAAGCAAGAAGCTATTTGAGGAGTGACTATAAATACGGTCCTGAAACTGGAGACTCATGATGAGGTTAACAAGTCACTACATCCCTTTCCTGTTAAATGTCACGAACACAATGCGCTGTTCTACACTGCGGGTCCAAAATCATACAGAATGTTAAAGTCATCGTCCTAGTCGCCGTTTAAGAAGAAATTATAGGGAGGTTCACCCCTGTAATTAGTCACGTGCTGTATAGAACGAAGCTCATCATCACGGTTGCCAAACTACACAGCAGAGATCCCCTACTTGACGCTTGAACTGAAAAAAAAACTCTCGGTGTATTTACCAAGAAAAGGGTAAAATTACCAAAAATTCAGGGTTCTATTTGATCGGAGTTTTTTCTTGGTAAAATTACCATTTATGGAATTGGTAATTTTACATAGGAATCTCGGTAATTTTACTGATCCCCGGTAAAAACGCCAATATTTTTTATCGACTGTGGTAGAATTACCGAGATAAAATGGCAAAGTTGCCGGGAATTGATTACCAATAAAAATGGTATTCTTACCTAAAAAAACGGTAAAAATACCGGTTTTTAGGTAAGCTTACCAGTCTGTCTTGGTAAAATTACCAATAATTAGTAAAAAAAAGTGAGATGGTAAAGGTACCAACGGACCTTGGTAAAAACGCCGAGAATTTTTTTTCAGTAATGTCCACCCGCACATGGTTACAAGCCGGAGCATACCTTCCTCGTTGGTCCCTTCTTCCGTCGCTCCTTTGACGTGAGGGTGCATCTCGATTTCCGCGTGAACCCCAGATAGCATGACTTCATATGCAAAACAGGGCTCATGTAGGAATTGAGATATGCCCTTACTTCAGAGGGGCGACGTTTTGTGTGGCGTACGTACCTGCACTGCAAAAAATGGTATGCTGTTTCAGCACCTAGGATGTCAAAAATGTGTTTGGCGATCCTAAGATGCTGCCTGGATTGGCCGCGCAATTGAATTTGTATTCACAGGATGGAAAGTTAAACTGCGGAGGCGATAAAGACGGCATCTTGGGATCTTCAGGCACATTTTTGACATCCTTGATGTTAAAACAGCATATAATTTCTTTCGGTGTGGAAAAATTTTCATGGAGTCAGGTAGAGGAGTCTTAAGGTGGAAATTGGAATCTTTCAGTGTAACAAGAAAACTAGATTCAAGGCAAGGAAAGTCGGCTTTCAGTTTTTGATACAAAACGCTCTCAAAAACTTTTGGTCAAAATTTCAGGATGGTATTTGGATTAAGTAACAATGAGTCGTACGCAGGGGCGAAGCGTGAATGATCGATTATCGATATTAGAGAATTTGCAGGTGTCTAAAATTTTGTGGATTTCATCTTTAAAATGATTTAACTAGGAAAACTGAGTACGAGGATATCCTTGGTTTCTAAATTGAACTATTATTGGAGGAAATATCACAAAATAACCTAATCTACTAAAATACATTTGCTTAAATGGAAAATGCCGCCTGATGACGTCATAAGGTGGCACATTTTCTCACTTTTAAATCCGTTTTTTCTCCAATTTCCTATGTCAGAAAAAATTGTGAAAAATACTGCGAACTCACCTCATTAGGCACACTCAGATGAAGCATTACTATTTTTGTGCGCAAATTCTCCTTTCCCCGCCATTTAAATCCGTGGTAAAGAATCTATTATTAACGCGTTCGTTGCGGACACACTGTTCATCGATCCTTTCCTATAGATTAAATCGGCAGATCAAGCAATACATCGCAAAGCACGCCACGCCACGTGAATCGCCTCTTAGACTGACCACTGTGTCTCAAACCTCCAGCGTTTCTTTTTTTGCCTTCGAACTTTGGCTGGCTTTTGGGTAAATATTTGGAATTTTTGGATGTTTATTGTGCAGCCCGGAATGATACAAACTCAACGTGTGGAGGGAAAAGTGATACATAAATAAATAATAAAAAAAAAACTGTGGTATCGACACAACATTTTTTCACAACTCTTATTTTGACAAAACATTCTATACAAATTTCAAAATAAATACTCAGCTCAACACTTAAACTGTTCCGCAGAAAAATAGAATGACAAGACCAGAGCTCTTTATCGCAGAAAAACTCGAAATTAGTCAGTAATAACGTTACTTTTAAAGTTTATCCATCTATGCGCTTAAAGCAGTCGCTCGTCTGAAGTTTTCTCTCCTGCGAATTTGCACAAGAAGCACGTAAACAAAATGTTTAATGTTTTCACATTACTTACGTTAGTTGACAGTGTGCGCGTCCCGAGACGACAGCATTCCCGAGGAGGAAAAAACGAAAAATTGACGCATCTAAATCAAAAGAAACTGCATTCATTCTGACATGAACCCTGAGATCCATAAGACTTCGTGCATGCCAGGGCTCATGTCCAAATAAATATGATTCCTTTTGATCTAAATCAGTGAATGATCGATTATCGATATTTTCCCATTTGAGGCTGTGGTAAAGAATCGATTATTGAGGTGTTCGTTGCAAACACCCTGTTCATCGATCCTTTTCCATGGGTTTAAGGAGCAGATTAACCGATATACTGCAAGCACGCCACGATTTTGATCTATATGGGTCCAAATATTTGCAAATCAGTCTCTGATGAACAGTTAAAAAACGACTCGAAACGTGACAGCAGTTTTTTAACGGAAGTTACAGTGTAAGTGAGAAAATCACAATTAAAACTTTAGTCGTTTGTGTGCTTTTAAAGCAAATAACGGACAAAATTGCAAGGAGACTTAAAACTGAAAATTGGACTCCAGCTAATATGACAACTCTCTTTGCGAAAATTGCTCCATATCAGCGTTAAATGACCCTCATGGCTTCAAGCGAGCATTATACGGACGTTAGGCGTCACTAGAGTCTCTTTACTTTACACTACTTAGACAAAACTCCTCTCGACAAAACCCAAAAAGGAACTACAGAGCAAGCTTGGAAGTCAAAGAGTACAATCGATTATTTCTCATTAAAATTTCATGCAAAATACCATAGATGTAAAAAAAATCTTCGATATCAACGAAACAATAGCAGTTCTGATGTTTGAAAAATTAAAACGTTTTGCTTGTTCTAAAAAATTAGAATTCAGTGTTTTTATTTTATTTATTTGTTTCTTTTAAAAGCAATTAGCGGGTTTGGGTTGGCAAATTTTAATTTAAACGTACACACAAATATTTTATTTATCAACTGATTTTGGGAACTTTCATCAAGCGCAACGAGTTGTTCATGAGCATTTGACGAGAGAATAGGACATAAATATGTCAGATCCGCTATCAGATTAGCTTGTCTTGAATACATTTGAAAACACAAATTGCATGATGTCAGAGCCATATGCAGGGCCGAAAATGTTTCTAATTTTATCAAAACTCTCTTTATAACATTTTTCCACGCCTTTTTGTATTCCCTTAGCACATCTAAAACCTAGAATTATCTAATCACTACACGGCCTTACCCCCTCAGGATGCCTCACCTCCAACCCCCCCATGCTAAGGCCTCTCCGGTCATATTTCAAAACTTTAGAGAAAGCCATAGAGAAAGCTCACTCGCCTGAGAGTCACTACCTATCGGTGGAATAGCTGCAAAAATTATCAGCCCCGATGATATCTATAAGGGACCATCACAAACAATTAAAATTTGCATTGTTTAAAAAAGAGAAATTTACGATTCCTCGCATAGTCTGAAAAAACAGGGATTAACTTATAGTAGGAGTAGGCTTGGAGTGGTATTACTAGTCGATATTCGCAAAAAGCACAGAATTCGGCCTAAAAAATAATGTCGATCGAGAGTTTTCCTAGAAATAACAATTTGGAGACTCAGAGAGATTATAAGAACAACATGATGTATCGGTAAAAAGGACTTACCTCTCGCGAGGATATTGTCCGCCGAACCGTTTGTCAGCATTTCGAGGAGATACCACACTCTCCCCCACTGTTAAGTACCATCCTCCCATACCTTTCACTAAATTTGGGCAATTTTTTTGTCTAAACCAACTCGATTCGGCCCTGGATTCCGACACGAACACTTACCACCTCGATCTCACTCGGTAAAACGACATTATTCATTTTATGACGCAAAAACACATAACTAATCAGGGCAGGAGTCATTCAACATGATCATGCTATAATTTTGAAAACTCGTAAAAAAAATGCATCATAACCCAAGAGAAAATTACCTCGCACGTCTATTGTTTCAAGTATTTAATTTTTCTCCTCGTATATTTTTTTATCTAATCGATCAAAACTTCAAGGCGATGCTTTTGCAAATTTCCCGAAACCCCTGGAACCGCGTGATCACAAACCGGCCGGTGAGGCGCGATTTTTCGCGCGCGACTGGATCTCGCGGGAAAATGAGTGGGTAGATGGGGCAGTCCGTCAGCCTGCTACTGAAGACGGCGTAGCGCGAAATATATCCGAGATGAACAGGAGCGATCGCAGCGCGCTCTGTCGTCCCAACTCGCGCCCTGCGCACCCCAACCTTTTCGAGGTGATGCACTACCCTCATCGCGGCTTTGCAGTTCAGCTACCCGACGACCATCATGGACAAAGGAAGGTTGTTGCTCCTGGAATAGGCTATTAATTGCGTTATCAACGCGAGAACTGTGCTGACGCGTCGAGGGAAGTCATGAGTCATTTTTGGTCACAGAAAAATGTATCCTCTGTTTTATGTCTATTCGAATTTTACTTATTCTCAGCTGTGATTCAAGACCCTGTTTTTTTTCCACACAAAAAATCTGATCATTATTTCATCAGTCATGCAAAGTTTTGTTACGCATATAGAGTAATGCAATCTTGCATCCCAATAACGCCGCGCCATTTATATAATGCATAGCTTTAAACCAACCTAGCCTAACCTAACCTAACCTAACCTAACTTAACTCAAGCAAACAAGTTATCATGATTTATAGAAGCTTTAAACGGGGTTTTCTCAGGACGACAATTTTTTACCTTATGGTATTTTATAAATTCGGAACGCATCATTTGCTGTATTCGCCTCAATACTTCAAGTAAAGTGAGACGTTGAATTGGTAAGGGACATTTTCTTTTTATGAAGTTCATTATCTACAGGCAATACTGCCTCCTTTAAAACCTTAACCATATGAAAAACCATTGGATGAAAACATATGGGCAAGGGAAAAAAGAGTGCAGTGTACGATTGAATCAAATTCAGAATTGATTCGGATAAGCATTGACAGAATGATGATGATCTAATACTTTTGTCTGCACTCTGTATGAACCGTTTCATTAATTTTGTCCAGCCATTCTTCAAACTTATTATTCCTCCTCCGTTTCTGCAGTTTCTTTAAATCGAATGCTGTATCATTGTTTCTAATCTCGCCAAAAATAGTGCCGCCGCCGCCGCTGCGGCCTACAAGAGTGGAGGAATACTTCACGCATTGCGCCTAACGAATAGTACAGTCGCTGGTCGGTGCGGAGCGCATATTAGCGCCTACATGAGTGGAGGAATACTTCACGCATTTCTCGTTCACCACATTACGGGTGCGCGCTTCAATCGTTGAAAATTTGTAATATCTCGGTGCCGGACACACCGCGATCCACGCCATTTCCAACTAGTGTGCACCAGAACTGAAATTTTACGCTAATATTTTCCAAAAAACTTGGATAGACTCATTCAAGGCTGTAACTCTGGAATGCAGTTATACGTCCTAGTGTGCAAAAAGACGACGATTTCAATAAATTGCCTGGGTTCTCGAAGTAAAGAGGCACAGCATTTTTGGAAGCTCTTTAGCAACCTTGATAGCACGGCGATGCATGATGCAAATGACGTATTTATGATATTTGAAAACAAGAAAATGTTTTGGAGAAGTTAATTTAAATTAAGGGAAAACCAAAATATCTCAAAGACGACTTCAAGATGTTAAAGAAAATAAGTCATGGTGACAGTCGTGCGTTTTTTAAAATTTCCTTAGGTCATTTTTTCAAAAATGTTGAACCCCTCATTAAAGAGTTCTAATCTAAAATCCTCTTATAATAATTTTTGAAATGTTTATAAAAATATGATACAATATTTTTTTCACGCTTCAAGACCGTGGTAAAAAAAAGATGTTCACGAACATTTTTGTTAATTTCTGAATTTTCTAACATTCAGTAACAATAAAAATAATTTCTTTAGCATTTAAAAGAATTTGTCCGAAACTAAGAATGCCAAAATCGTTTCCTTTTTCGCAATCAGTTTGCGTTTCCTAAAATTGCTTAAAAACATTTTTCACTATTTTGCAAGTTTCGGTAGTTTTAGTTTAATCCGTCTATCAGCTTTCAAAACAAACTTGTTTTTCGGTGCGCTGTTAGGGAATGTGAATTAAACATAGGATCCTGGTCAAAGTCGTCGATTTTGTCTCTGCTTCCGACCACTCCGCTATACATAGGACCCTCTAATCCACGAGAGGCCAATTTCGCTATCGAAGTCTCAATTGCGCTAGCTGTGCGCCCGCTCTCAAGCAACGTGCTGCCGCGCGAAGAAAAAACGCCGTAAGAGAATTCGAATGTTGCCAAATCTCCTCTCAGACAAGAATATTCTCAAGGAAAGTTATAAATATTTTGCTTTGAAACTTTTAGACACTTTAGATCAAATTACAAACAAAATTCTCCGAAAAATCCGAGGAGAAATTATTATAAATTTTGAGGAAATTCTTCATTTGTCAAATAAAATTTGGCAACGTCTGGAGGCTCATACGGCGTTCTTCCTTAGCATGGGAATGTACCTCAACTCAAAAGATCCTCGGTCGACGAATGCTCAGTATCTTTGGACTTGAGAAGCTCCCTCAAGCACAAGGTGGAAAGGACAACCAACTCCCTCCCCTCTCTTGCCACCCTACTCCCAACCCCCACCCCCGAACCCCCTTACCTTTTGCGGGGGCTCTCCCTCGCTTTAAATGGAGTATAAATTTCGACAAGCCGATAATATCGTCCGCTCTTCCCGCTGCGAAAGTAATTAGGTAGATTTTGGAGGGGCCTCGAGCAACGATCTTCCAGACTTGAAACGCATCCGCAATCAGCGCTGCCAAATTGCCGATCAAGCTTAGGGTAGGTACCTGATCCATCGGAAAAGAGACTTTACGATTCAAAGTTTCCCGGACGAAAAATTGTGACCCCATGTCAGCGGAAAATTTTCACTCGCAAATCGTGTTCTTATACCATGAAACTGTCAGGCATTACCAAATGAATATTTCACTAAATTATACTTTGATCACTCCAAAAAATCGACAAAATGCTGGACAGAAACTGCACAGCTATTTTACTTTGTGACCTTGATATTGCGTAACTCTCCTTCGTCTGGAAAACGAAAAGTTACGACACAAAAATCCAAAATAAATCTGTCGCATTCAGAGATAAAGCCGACCGGGTAGACTTTTTTTTAAAAGTACACAAGAATTAGAAAAATTCACCAAGAAATCTAGGAAAATCCAGAAAAATTGCACTAAAATCACGTTGAAAGCATCTAAAAAGTCAAGACTTTACTATTTAACGGATAATTTGCGTAGTCTGTAAAGCCCAATTTTAAAAATACCGTAACTTGTCAACGTGTCGGTAACTGTTACTTTGATAAAATACTGTGCTTACTTTATTTCATTCTTACATGTTCAAGGCACGAAACTGTTGGATCTTAATGTAAATTAAACTACATTTTGCCATGGAAAACTAACATTTCTTGCTCACCCATGTAAATACCCCTACTTCCATGAGGGAACCAATAGCACATATGTTGTTTCTTATATTTCAGCCAGAGGTGGATTCTTAGCATTTCAGATGTTTTCAACGTGCTTTTAGTGCAATTTTTCTAGATTTTCCTAGATTTGTTTGTGAATTTGTCTAATTTGTGTGTACATTTAAAAAAATTACTTATTGCAGAATGAAGCCCAATTTTTGGCCTCTGGAGGTAAAAAAATGAAAAAGATCACAAACAACGTTTTTTTAATGACGCTAAAGAAATCCGATTTTTCGATCCAACGAGCGCTAAGACCGCGCTGTTGAAAAATTTTGTATCTAACGACTGAGATCCCGTTTTCGTTCAAATTTTACGTGGATAAATTGAATTAAAACTAGTGGCAACAGTGTTTCGAGGAATGAGATTAAATTAAAACGGATGCTGAAAAGCTGAGACAAACTGAAACAATGAGCTGTAATTACCCGTCAAATAGTGTAGCTCCTAGTGACTGGCATTTATTGGCGTTTATGATTGATAAGTTTTCCCCTCCTCCGGTTGCTAGATCAGCACACGGGCAGCTTATTTAAATACTAGTCAACAATCCATTTCCGAAATGATAGACTCAGATTCCAGGAAGTGGGATTAGGACTGCAAAATTCAACTCTCCGTGAAGCTTCAGTAGACGCTCAATTAATTGGACGTATTTATGCTAAATGGAACTATGTGCCAGTGAAAAGATGGAGTGTGCTAGTTAGTGCTCGGGCCATAAGAATGAATGGGAAATATAAAGCGGCAGTGACGTCAGCGGCAACGACGAGAGAAACGACGATCAGAGAGGCGGTCTTTAACTCATGAGCCTTGTCCACGAGGGTCTTGTCACATCCCCACGGCTCACGAGTTAGCGCTCAGTTCCTTTTGATTTAATTGAAAATCCCGCTTTTCCGTTTTCTCAGAAGGAACTGTATCCACTGACCACATTGTTTCTTATCCAGCTTCTACGCACACACCCCATCTTTCAACTTGCGCATAGTTCCTTTTCTTATAAATACGTCCGATTATGGGACACGATTTGTTTACCCCTGAAACGTAGTACTTCCGAACACGAAACGGCAGAAACCGATTTTTGGGCCCAAAATTGAATCATGGGTGATCAAAAAGTATCGCACCAAACTTGTAACCTCTAATGTCCTTGCCATTTTTCAGGGTGGTCCCTATAAGGAGAGTCGGCAGTCATTTTTTTCCCCCAACAAAACTTTCTGTAAGTTTTTTTATAATCGATTACTCTAGCTGCAGTATTTTGAACAGAAGTTTTTAAACCCTGGTACAAATTGGCGACAGGAGCTGCGTTTCCAAATACCATAGGAATTCTTATAGCCGGCTAAAGAAGGCAATAGAAAATCATATAGCTTGCTGCAGAAAGCTGAGCAAATCATACAGCCGCGCTATACGAAAGTATAGCCCGGTATACAGCCGGGCAATAGTTCCTATCGCCGGGCTTTACACTTTATCGCCATCGGCTGTAAAAGGCTATAAGAAATTGTGTAGAAATCCGTGTGCTTCGAAAATCATTAAGTTTGATACGGAACCACCATAACATTTACAAAACACACAATATATTTTCAGTTAATACATATTTTTTTTTCATCAATTAAAATGAGAATAATCCATACAGGATGTGCAAATATTTCAAAATCATGAGTTGAAAAACGCTGACTTCGCGAGATTATATATTGGAGCCTAAAACAGAGCGAAGCGGCGCGGCGTGCTGCCAGCGATAAGCGCACACTAGCGCCTACAAACCCAACAGGGATACTTCACGCATTGCGCAGTGCGTGAAGTATCCCTGTTAGGTTTGTAGGCGCTAATGCGCTTTTCGCGCTGGCTGCTCGCCCGCCGCGCCGCAGCGAGCTACGGCGCTTGAAGCAACTATTTCACAGCAGAGGTATTGCACAGTATCATACGAAATCGAAGGCGCTCCAACATATTAGGAATGGCAGGCATCCTTCAAAAGTACGGAGCTTTCCGCGCAAAATAAATCAAGATACTACGGCCCAAAAATAGAGCTGCGGTCCAAAAACTCACTATGTCCTAGCATCCGTAATTAGTAACATTTAGCATACTTTTTATCGCCTGGCTGTTGCTTAATCGCCATCGGCTAAAAAAGAATAAAAGAAATTGTGCAGCCAACTATAGAAGCTATTGAAAATCTTACAGCTGGCTTTAGGTCTGTGGTATTTTGGAACACAGATTCTACTGCCAATTTTCACCAGGTAAGTCTGATCATTATTGAATAAGTCATGCGACGTTTTGTGGCAGACGTGATTAGTGATGCAACCCTCAAGTGCGTATTCACAACTTTATACAGGTTTTTCTCAAAACAATGTTTTTTTTTTTTTTTTTTTTTATTTTAAGGTACACTTTTCTCGGAATCTTATGGTTGGATTTTCAATAACTTGTCTTTTCCTCATCTTTTTTTCTAACTACAGACGAGAAGGTCTGTTCCTGTTATTCAAAGTACTACCTCAGATATAAGCATTTAAGCATAACGAGGCCCTAAAATAATGTAACTAGGTAATACGTCCGTGCGTGGATCTTATGTTGAAAGCAAAACATTTCACGAGAATTTTTACAAATACCAGAGAAGAACAACATCCAAATTTTATCGCGTGTGTACCAGAATGGCGTCATTACCTACAAGGCAAAAGGTTATGTACCATAGTACATGTTACATCCGGAGACCCGAACGGCTGGAAAGGGCGCATCTGGTACCCAGGAGCGCCAAAAAGTGTACCTTAGTATCAGTTTACATGCTGAAGATAGGGACCGCCGACTCCTATTATAATTTTGGGGGGTTCCCGAAAGTCGTTCTTATTTTTTACCTAAAATAAGCGATCTCAAAATTTCAAGTTTTTATCTCAATTTGGCTAAAAGTTATAGAGATAATGTCTCGCACTGGTAGTGCAGGGCTTTAGGATCGCACTTGTGCTATTTGTATCTCCCTCCCCCTACTCATCAAATAATTCATAAATAGCATTGGTAAAACAGGGACTTATCGATCAAGGTCAATTGTGCTTAAGATGTTTTGCATTTCTACTGCGTTTTCTATTCAGCGTAACAAATTTCAACCGTTGAAACAGCTCTGTGAAGTTGACACCATTGGACAGTGAAAGATCTGGCGCAGCAACAGCTGGTGCAATCATCCAGGCGGACAAATGTCACAGGCCCAAGTATTCACAAAGAGCTGGCGAGGACTTAGCCCTCCCGTCGAATGGTTGCCAACATAACCCAAAATAGTCCAAATTCTCCTCCGGAGAATATAAGCGCGTATCGTAGGGCGATTCTTGAAAGTTGGCACGTGCGAGCTTAGCCTACTCAGTGTCTGTAAAATAATCGATATTTATCGATTTCATGTGCACAGACTGACAATGAGTCGATTTCTCGGACAGTTTAAACCCAGAATCAGCCCAACTACATTTTACATCACTTAGTTTTATCTCCGAAATTATTCGCATTTTACAATAAAACTATCGTATGCTATTTTCGGCCTTAATTTTTTATGAGCAGGTGGCTCATAATCCGTTGCTAATTCACAGAAAGTTTTAAGGTATTATTTGAGTTAATTATAATGCACCAGTTACACGATCAAATTGAGCCATCAAATTGGGCCTCTCATTGGTCGCATCCTCACCTCAGGTCTTTTTCCACCAGTCAGAACTTCAGTTTGATGGCTCAATTTGATCGTGTAACTGAACCTTATAGCACCAGTGAAGCCCGCTTTAACTAATGGGCCCTGTGCACAACGCTCTGTCACATGCCCATGGCTCGTAAGTTGTCGTCAGTTGGCACATAGTTCCGTTTGACAGAATGTAAAATCCCGCGCTTTCCCATTTCCGCGAAGGGAATCACGCTCACTTTTACATTGTTTCTTATTAAGCTCTCTAGAACACACCCTATCTTTGACTTTGCTCCCTGCTCCCTGCTCCCTGCTCCCTGCTTGTTGCACGGGGCGCACCGACAGCTGCTCTCCTTCTACAGAACCTTGGATGTTGTTCCACACAAAGTTGCATTGATGCCAGAATGGACCACCAGAGAAGGTACGAATTTAAGCATTCTGATACATATTCCCAGTCAGAAATTCACGTCGAGCACGATTCGCACAACGAAAATTACTTAAATTAACTCTTAACGAAGACATTAACGTTTTTATTTCACATTGGTTACGAGGAATTTGAACTGCCCGCTCACAAGAAACTCAAAGCTCTACGTGAATCAAATTGCGCACTATATACAATGGTTTTAGCAAGCTTTTCAGTCGAGAAATGTTCATGTCTCATCATGTGTTGTTCAAACTATAAGCAATTTGCTATAGCTGAGCCAAAGCGTCAAGATTGAGGTTACCATATTTGTATATCGTAGAGACTGTCATGATAACGTTTAGCGTGCGATGTGAATCACAGATAGAATTGAGTTTTCATGAGAGGGAGGTTTGAATTCACGCATCAAGAATCATTAAATATCATCGTAAGGAGTTAGTTTCGGTAATTTTCGTTGTGTGCATCGTGTTCTACGTAAAATTTTGGTTAAGAAACATGTATCAGAATACTGAAATGCGTACCTTATCTAGTGGTCCATTGTAGTTCCTCATTGCAAAATTCAGTCCAATGGACCACTAGATAAGGTACGAATTTCAGCATTCTGATACATGTTTCTTAACCAAAATTTTACGTAAAACACGATGCACACAACGAAAATTACCGAAATTAACTCCTCACAAAGATATTTAATGATTCTTAATGCGTGAATTCAAACCACCCGCTCATGAAAACTCAATGCTCTACGTGATTCACATCGCGCGCTGAACGTTCTCATGACAGTCTCTGCGATATAAAAATCTGGCAACCTCAATCTTGACGCTTTGGCTCAGTTATAGCAAATTGCTAATAGTTTGAACAACACATGATGGGAAATGAGCATTGCTCGATTGAGAAGCTTGCTGAAACCGTTGTAGTGGGCGATTTGACTCACGTAGAGTTTTGAGTTTCTTGTGAGCGGGCAGTTCAAATTCCTCGTAACCAATGTGAAATAAAAACGTTAATATCTTCGTTAGGAGTTGGTTTCCGTAATGTTCGTTGTGTGAATCGTTTTTTACGTGAAATTCATGTTAAGAAACATGTATCAGATCGCTTAAATTCATACCTTGTCTAGTGGTCCATTACAGTTTGGCTGGTCCTGGTTTTTGAACTACATTTTGCAATTGGGAATTTCTGGCTTATTTGTAAAAACACTTTTGTGCATACGGAAACTGGTGGCATATACATCATTTATAAACTGAACCAGAAATTGTACTTCTGAATTGTTAAATTTACTTAAAATGCGTCGATGCACAGTGAAGCTATTTCTGCATTTTTATTTAAAGAGTATTCGTCGAAGAGGAGGAATTAAAACGAGTTATATGTACTCCAAGGAAATATGTCATTTATTTGTCACTGTGAGTCTCAGTCTCTCAGTACATACGATGAAAAAGTCATACTTAAAGTCTTACGAAGATAAGAACCTCAAAAAGACGGATTTTTTGGACTGTAAACATCGGACCCCCATAACCCCGGTTTGGCATGACTGCTAGGAAAACTGAGTACGAGGATATCCATGTTTTCTAAATTGGACAATTGTTGCAGGAAATATGACAAAATAACCTAAGCTGCTAAAATATATGTGTTCAAATGTAAAATGTTGCCGGATGACGTCATGAGGCGGCACATTTTCTCACTTTCAAATTTAGTTCTCTCCAATTTCCCATGTCAGAGAAAAATTATGAAAAACACTTCGAACTCAGCTCATTTAGCACTCTCAGATGAAGCAAAAAAATTTGTGTGTGCAAATTCTCCATCGAGAGTGAACGGTTACATGAACCAAATATCACGGCCGATACGGAGAACCTTACCACACTGTCACACATAACCAAGCTTTTATTACCAGGGTGCAAACGTTTTCCCTCGCTTTTTATGTTCACTAGTTGTTTCCTTCTGGAGATTGTTTCCCCATACGAGCACGTCCAAACTTGATATACATAGCGGCTATGACAAGACCTCCAGCAATCAGCTCTATGACGATAGCTCCTATGTTCACCATCCCTGGCAGTCCGGTTAGCATTCTCAGTTGACTCAAATATTTCTCTCCAAGCTCAACCCCCTGCAAAAGCAAAATTGTTAACAGTGCAGAGATGATAATGGGTTTGCTAAAATCAATGATTAAAGTTACAAGTCGCAGGCAATTAGTCAAATTAGACATTTTATCGAATGCTTAGGCACACAGTCTCGACAGTTTACGAAGTTCTGTAGATTTATGGTGTGGATTTCATGAGTTTACAATATTTGGGCAAAAATAACTTATCGAATATACCAACTCTCTTTGCTCGATTCTCTTTATACATATGGTTCTTATACATGTAAATATTAAAATTCTAAGAAAAAGTTTTTTTTGACGTGCTTGAAATTTCAAGATAACTGTTAGTCCAGGAGCTAAAAATCTTTTAAACTAAAAATCTTTTCGGCACATTTTTACAGAGAATAATTTTTGCAGGAGAAATGAATTATTTTGTCTGAAATTAGGCAAAGAATCGTGATTTTAATCCAAGGAAGAATAATTGACAATTAATCTCCTAGACATTTTTCAAAATGCCTGATTTTACGATTTGTTTGCGATATACAATAAGATTTCAGATGTCTTTGGTTTTCGTCCGAAGGTCTTTGAGAAGACAGCGTGATACATCCAATGTTATACACCTGAGAATAGCATTCTAATTTCACAGTCTGCTAACTTCATATGCTTTAATATAATTTTCAATTTTCTTGACGTGATTGATATCCTCTTAATTGTCTTAGAGCGGCCATTTATCATTTTATTTTCAACAAATTCGCGATAAAAAGTTTTGTTGACATTTCGATCGTTTTATAATATAAAGGAGTGATTAATGTAAAATAAAAAATAATTTTTCAACTTAATGATCATTGGTCATTCACTGGAACTTCAATTGATTTACATCAAAATTGCAAAAAACATTTCTATGTTGTTATGAGTTTTAAATTGAGGGGCTTGGAGGACAAGGCGCATGAGTGCAGTTTTCGAAGAAAAATTGGGATCTTAATTATATCAACCAGTCTCAATAAATATACTATGAGAAATGCACGCCTAAATACAGATTTTTAAGCATCAAAAAGTGAGTTTGAACTTTCTTTTCGCCATGAGGCTCCATCTAATTTTGAAACTTTAAACGCGTATTTCTGGATTTAGCAAAAAATACTATGATGCGCCATGTTCTATACGAGCCACTCAATTCAAGATCACTACGAATGAATCAAAGTAGGCTATACATGAACATAAATGCAGTACCTCATCGACCCAAAATAGCGGCAGTATTACTTGCTTTTCGTTCAAATCATGCAGTAGTGCTATTTCAGAATTTCTAGATAAAATGATATTGAACTGAACCCTCCGTTTGGCCATTGTAGGAGTGCCGGACATCTGAAATGTTTTAAAAATTAACACATACTTCTGTAAATTCAAACATAATATTGCTGGGTTTTTTCCATAAGTATTACTCCAAATTCACGTAAAATACCTCAGATCCAATCCACGTCTTATAAATGTAGGTTGTATTTTATACAATGTGGTTTAATGGAAGGTATTCGATTCAATGAAGTTGACCAATAATAAATATATTCATGGTACGTTCTAGTTACCATCTAACCCTCTCAAAAATATATGCTCTTTTAGAAGCATATTTTGAAATAAGACATAATTGATTATACCAGAAAAAACAGAAAAAAACAACTACTTTACTACAAAAATAGAGATTATAGACAGTAAGTTGGAATTTTCAGCCAACGCGCATTGACATAAAAAACTGGGAATCTAATTCAGAGAGAAAAGCTCATTCAATCACAATTTTCTCTCAAAGAGATACGCTGTTAGGTGCTATCAGTTTGTGAAAATAGAGATTTTCGATTTCGTGATTTGATAAATAATCACCAAGAAAAAAACACAGTTATTCTACCGTTATAATGGTAGTGATGTCACACGGGACTCCACGGTAGTAGAACCGTGGATTTTGATTCTTGTAACGATGAGCACGGTGATATGACCTTGTTCACCATAATATTACTGTGGGCACAGACATACTATTATGAGCATGGTTATGCACGATGGTGCTCATCAATAATATTACCAAAATTCCCGGTTCCGCTAACGTGGAATCCCGTGTGACATTATTACTGTGGTAACCGTCGAATAACTGTGTTCTTTTTCTCCGTGATCGGTTCAATTGATTGGTCGATGATTTGATGAGATACTTACGGGCTCAACAACGAAGACAACTTCGTGTTCCTCTTTGCGAGGACTTAGTCCGCCGACCGCATTGACGTATTCTGGATCTGAGAGGTAGAAGTGCGGCATAGACACAACGAAAGGAACGCCTGGAAGGTGAAGAGAGACTCGTGAATATTTTCAAGTTACCTGAGGCTGAGACGCGATACTCTTGAAAGGATCTCGGATCACCTGTTATTTTCCACGGACGGTGTTAGCTCCACGTGTTTCGCTGCGTAATACGAACTAGAGCCAGAAAAAAATGACTCTTTTGCGCTCGTTTGTGCATGAAACCCAAAAACTCGCAAGAATCAGCATTTCGTCCCGTGGCTTGACAAGCTTTGCAATATATCGATTGATCTGCCATTTAAACCTATAAAAAAGTATCGATAAATAGGGTGTTTGCAGTGGACACAATCGATTATTTACCACAGCTTCAAATGGAGAAATATCGATAGATCGCAAAGCATGCCACGCCACATATTTCGTCACCTTTCGGCCAAAGTATCACCCGCGCCATCTGTTCGCAAACATCACAGAATTTTCTTTGTGCTGCCGATAAAATTCTATGACATTTTCAAACAGATTCAACCATCAATTTCTCTGTAACAAAGTTACATGGCGCCAGAAACTTTAAAAACGTCGCATGGCGCTTCTTTGGCCAGAAGGTGACGTTATCGAGACGAAGCGGAGAAAAAATTCAGTTCAAAAGTGACCGACACCGAAAAAAAAGTGAAGTTGATTTAATATTCTGGATGTAAGAAAAGCGTGCGAGAACTTACAAAATGGTGAATTACCCGCTTCAGCAGTTACTATAGCAATGCCAAGATGTAATACTAACTGCTGTGGTGGGTGAATCAGCGTTTTAGAAGTTCTTGCACTTTTTTTTACATCCAGAATGTTAAATCAACCTCACTTTTTCTTCGGTGCAGTTAATGTAGCAAATAAATCATAGATTTGCCTTTAAATTTGGACAAATTTAATGAGACTCAACGTTACCACCCCAATGCCTCATCGCGTTTCATGCTTTATTTTCCTTTATTTGTATTTTTTGCCTGGAAACTGTACAACAATCTAACTGGAAATTCTGTGAATGTATTCTTTATATTAAAGGAAAATTCACAAAGTCCTCGGTGATGTGTTCGGTCAAAAAATTCGGTCTAAAACTTGGCAAAGAGTCTTTTTGATCAAATGGATCGATTTCAGGGGTAAGACCAAAGAAATTTGCAAAAGAAATGTTGGCATATATAATTTGACCGACCTAATGTATATTTATGTTATATGTTATATCGATGGTGAAAGTGCAGAAGTGTGAATCTCGGAAAACACGATTTTCCAGGAGAGTAAAAAAATCTGTCTACATTCCTCTTTATTGTTAGTAGAAGGGGAATAATTCTTGAAGATAGCAAAAATAAAATGATTTTTCAGACTCCATCAGCATTTTGAATAATTTTCGAAATGTTAGAAAATACGGCAGAAATGCCGAGATTCGCGTTTTCGGCACTAAGAATTGACACTTCATCGCGAGATACGCATTTTTGCAACTAGTGTTTTAAACCTGTTGTTGGCGGATTTGGATCATCTAAAGACTGAAAAAATGGTTTCACGCTTAGATTTTCTCATCAGATAATCTTTATTTTGATCTCATATGGCCAGATCAAGCATTGTATGATTGGAAAATATGACATTTCATCACGAGATACGCATTTCCGTGCATAATACGCCTGATCTTGATTGTTAAGATCAAAAATAGAGTTTATTCATACCTAAAACTTGTTTAGAAGCTTTAGTTGATCCCATACCGTGAGTCACCAATAAGTGAATCAGAGGATTGGCTTCCTTGAGTAACTTTTACACCATAGTTAAGAAGACAGTGCGTAGTCTTTAGAATATATCGTCCCTGTGAGGACCCTCAAAAAATTATGTAGGTAATACTTCTTTTTTCGATTTTTCCCCCAACACTTTGGCATGTATACCGTTAGAAACCTGCAGCCATCTAGTGCTCATAGAAACCCAGAGGACATCCATGATCCCTCCATTCACGCTTTACGCCTTTCAAATGGACCAATGGACAAAGTACCTTTTCTTCAATTCTGATTATTCACAGTTCATCGCCTAAAGCTCATTTTAACCGTGCGAAGCTTACTAAATTCACAACCGCTTTTAAGTAATTTGCGATCTTGTAGACATCGACTTTCTCAGTCTTGCATGAAATTACGATGATCGAAGCAAAAAGACTTGAAAACAGCCACGAAAACCGAGGATTTGGACAATCTTTTTTTAAATAGGACTTAGAGAAAAAAAAATCTCGAAACGTGCAATAATGTTCTTCGGGCATTTTTGAAATTACGGGCTCGATTGAAGACTCAAAAATTCTGAACATTTCTACTAAACATCGTTGTACAGGGCCACTAAGATACGATACAGAAGAGCGCCTTCAACCCACTGTGTAATCTTAATGCAAAATTCTAATACCACTATTCGTGCGTCACGACAGTCATTTTGCATACCCTGCCGATTGAAGGCAAATCATTGACCAAGTCAGGCAACAGGGTACGGATTTCAGCAATGTTATACGTGTTTTTAGGGATCAAAACCTACGGGGGAGCTCTACCTGACCTCCAAGGAAACCAACCCCCCCCCCCGGGGGGCTG